>CM053627.1:187100655-187133824 GCA_028646595.1 Phalanger gymnotis | reverse complement strand
TAACCGAGGTGCTTTTTCATGTAAGCCTGTGTTGTACTCTAGGGTGTGCTAATGCAGCCTCACAGCCAATAGAACAGGAAGTGTGGGAGGGGTGATGAATGAGCTCAGGGTCAGTGAGCATCGATTCCTGAATTTGGGGGGATTTTTTTTAACCTTTTAAAAAATGTCCTAAATCATGGATTTGGGGATTCCAGGTGTCCTAAATCATTGAAACAAATAAAGTTGTTTTATCTTTGGTGCATAATTTCTGTTTTGAAGAGATTTGAGAGGTCTTGGAGATCAGAGAAAATATCTAGTTCTCCATCTTGTAGCTCACATGACCCAATAATTTCACTATTCATTTTTGGTTATTTAAATCAGAGCTTCCTGGTGCTCAGTAATTAATCTTTCACTTAGGAAGTAAAAATTCACTAAATCTCTCTTATATCAAATTATCATTATTTAATCATCCTTTAATTTTCAATTATGATTATGATTATTTTTTTTTTAATTTTACCCTCTTAGTCTTAAAATACAGGCAAATAATCTAAAGGACCACAGTGTCCTGAAGTTCCAGCCATTAATCAGTTCTGTAACTGGTCCTACATTAGTTTGTGTCCTTGAAAACTGGGTCACATTTTATTTTTTTTAATAAGGTGGTTTTTTTCTTTTCCCTTTTAAAGCATCATACAAATGAAACATCACTTTATATCTTTTAAAGGGTGATTTAAACCTTGATACTTTGGCCACAGCTCATTTTCTGCCCCAGACTGCTCAAATCCTAACCACCTGTATGTTTGTATGAAGATTTTAGAAGTTTTTATGAAAACAAAGTTGTTTTTCTACACCTTCCAGGTACCAAACTGTTCAAATTCATCGTGTCCCAAACTAAATTCATTATATTTTCCCCCAAATCCTAGAAAATCCTTATATTGTCCAGGGAATGATCATCCTCCCAGACCATTTTCCTAGTCACTGAGGCTCACAAGCAAGGTATCCCTCCTTCCCTCCTCACTTTCATCCCCCACATCCAATCTGTTGCCAAATCTTTACCTTTGCAACATCTCTCATTTACATTCCCTTCTCTCCTCTCTCCACCATTATCACTCTAATGCAGGCCCTCATCACCTCATTCCTGGACTACTGTAATAGGCTAATGGTTGATCCCTCTGCCTCAAGTCTCTCCATGCTCCACCCTATCAAGTCGGATAATGTCACACATCACCACCCCATACCGCATCTCAAACTCCAGTGGTTGTTCCCCTCTCTAGGATCAAACAGAAATTCTTTGCTTAGCAAAGCCCTTTACAGTATGGCCTCTCCTACTGCTCCATTGTGATCCAGTGATACTAGCCTTTGCTAGTCCCTTTGCTGTTCCTTGAACAAGGGACTACATCTCCCAACTTCAAATACTTTCACTGTTTGTCCCTCATGACTGAAATTCTCTCTCTCCTCATTTCTGTCTTTTGGCTTACCTGTCTTCCTTCAAGTCTTAGCTAAACCTCACCTTCTGCAGGAAACCTTTTCCAATCCCCTTAATGACAGTGCTAGCCTTCTGTTAATTTATCTTGCATATTGAATGTTTGTACATAGTTGTTTTTGGAGTTTTTGTCTTGTGTCTCTCTTTTTGTCCCCAGTATTTAGCACAGTACCTGGAACAGTAGGCACTTTCACCAATCAATTATTTAATTATTTTTCTTTATGAAAAAGTACTTCTTATGTTCTTTAATCCCTTAACTGTTGCATATAAAATTACAGTACCTTAAAAGGATGGGACCTTATACTAGTATTTCCTCTATAATATACCCTATAGATGAAATAGTTGTTCATTAAGCCTTCTATTCCTCTGGCACATTTTTGGTTGGTTGAGTTTTCTTTTTCCTTTATACCTTCATTGCTTTAGCCTCTATTTTGTTCTTAAATGTTCCATGTTTTAGGCCTTCAATTTCCATGACTCCCAGAGCTCTTAAGATAATTCACATTTCAATTATTTTATTAACTTAATTTTTAAAAAATACATGGTATAATGGATGGAGAGTAAGCCCTGGAGTCCAGAAGACTTGAATTCAAACTCTGATTCATATATACTATGTGATCCTGAGTAAGTCGCTTAAATCTTCAATGTCTTAGGACCCTCAAAGATTATAAGTAACACAGAAGTAGCTCTACATAGGAGAAGGAACTTTCATTTTGGAAGTTCTCTCAAATTAGTGAAATCACATCCCCCCCCAAAAAAATTACAGACTGGAAAGTGGGGATACAGAGGCAAAAAAAAAACTGAGGGTGCCAGGCATGGTCAGGAAAATATCTTCATGAGTTCAAATCTCATATCAGATACTTCCTAGCTGTGTGGCCCTGAGCAAGACACTTAACCCTGTTTGCCTCAGTTTCCTCACATGTAAAATGAGCTAGAGAAGGAAATGACAAACCATTCCAGTATCATTGCCAAGAAAACCCCAAATGGGGTCATGAAGAGTTGGACAGGACTGAAACCACTGAACAACAAGAAATCCTACCCTCAAGGAGTATGCACAATAAGGGGAGAAAGGAGAGATGTGGAGTGTAGTGCAGATTCAGCATGGATAAAAGTTAAAAAAAAAGATAAAGCATATATTAAAAAAGGAGTAAAAGTAATTTCAAAAGGGAAAGAGTGTTACTAAGCAGGAGAATCAAGAAAGGCTTCTTGGAGGAAATGGTATCTAAGCTGTACTTTTCTCCACAGAAATAGGCAGATATTTACATAAAATAGTTACTATATGATGGGAACAAAAGCCTGAGAACATGACATATGGCATCACAGTTACTGTAAACAGTAAAATAACTCCCAAGGGAAAATTTACATGTACTCACCTATGTGATGATGGGCTATTTCTTGGCACTAAGCCTGCTTTGTTCTGTTTCTATATGATATCTGGTCTGACCTAAGTGTGGCATAGAGATCTACCACTGTCCTTCTGCTGTCAAGGATCAGGCCTTGTGAGTAGGCTGTCCCCAATAAAATTTATTTATTTCCATGGTGTCATGGACTGCCCCACTTTCTTAGGCATCTCAATATCCTCACAAAGGTGGGGCCATTCCTCTGGAGGGCTTACATATGGGAAAATGAGGCTCAGGATAAATAAAGGACCTCCTTAAGGCCATATGATATATAGGAAACCTTATATGTTATTTTATTATATTTTGATTTTTAAAACTTATGCTACTTTTGCTATAAGCCTATTTCCCATTTGTCCTTGCAGGTAAGAGGAAGCATATAGGGGAGTCCCTAGCCAAAACGGAACTGTTCCTGTTTTTTACAAGCCTCCTTCAGAAATTCACCTTCCACCTACCTCCTGGAGTTTCTAACACAGATCTGGATCTCACCCCAGCCATTGGATTCACATCACAGCCAACACCCTACAAGATCTATGCTCTGCCATATTCCTAGAGGCCTTTCTTGAGCTCCTTCACCCGGCCTCCTATGTTTCTTTTTTTCTTCTCTATCACTGATTTCCCTTCTTCTGCTCAAGCTTTGCCACCCACCAGTGGTAGGTCAGATGACTATCTCAACCTCTTAATCTCATTTGCCTAAGGGATCATTCTGGTCTAAACATAGAAATCCTTTTGGCCCACCAGTAGGACTTTCTCAACTAGTCATCTCATTCTAGTTGTTGTTGAACAGCATTTTTCTGATGCCCCTGTCTTCAGGGTTGAGGAAAAAGAGCCAAAGCAGTAAATGCTGATGCCCGAGACATTTGACACAACTGATCAAGAAGCTACTTATTGCTTCAGATTTTTTTCCTTCAAAGATGGAAGTTTCAATTACTCCCAAACATCAGGAAAGCTTCCTGAAATCAGCTCCTTAAATGGTCAGCACAAAGATAATTTGACCACACTCAGCCCTTGGTAGACCCACAAGCATCTTCATACATGTACACTGCTGAAGAAAATCCACTTTCAAATGGGGATTCCACCATTAGACCCAGCTCATTGGCCTTAGTCCTATAAGCAAAGTATTGAAGGATAAGGACTATCAAACACAGTTTTTGTGCTGAAGGTATTATCTTGGGATGCAAAACTTACTAACTGCATAAACACCAGCAATTATTATTAGTACACAGAAGAGGTGTTTTGTAATCATTTATGATGTCACAAATTTCTATCTACCATCCAACTTAGTACTTCTTTCTCTCTTCTTATAAATTACTCCAAATCCAGCATAATTCAGAAAAACTTTCTAAATAATGTCAACTAAGCAAAAAATATTTATCTTTCTTGACTTCCCAATTCAATTAATTAAAACTGCACAAAGGAAAGAAAGGGAAGAAGGGCAAAGAGAGAGAAGCAGAAAGAGAAAAAGGGAAAGGGAGATAAAGGGAATGAAAGAAAGGAGGGAAGAAAGGGGCAGGAGAGAGAAGACAGAAAAGAAGGAAAGAGGGGAAAAGAATATGTTCATCTCTTTTCGAAGGTTAACTCTTTAGAGAGCAAAGACCAGATCCTTGGCATTGGTCATGTAATCAGAACTCATTGCCATTGTATCAGTGGCTCAACTACTTTTTATTTGACACTTTAAAAATCCATTTCTTTCTCTTTTTTTCTCCATATACACAAAATTTAATTTGTTTCTACATATCACAATTATTATAGGGTTATTAAATCATTTAAAGTTTGATCAGGTGCCATTTGACCCCTAAGAGTCTGGAATTAGGATGATGAATCAGAAGTTATGCTTCTCCAAAAATGCTTCTGCCCCTCCACCTCCCAATTACTGATTGCTTATCAGGAAGATGTTTTGACTCACTCTTTTTTTTTTTTTCTTAAAGGGACATAAGCCCGTGATCAAAATTATAATGACTGCAGGCATTATGTAGGCTAAAGCACTACATAAAAGTATCCTCTCATTTACTCCTCACATCATCCTTGGAAATAGGTGTTGATAAGAGATTCAAAGAGTTTAAATAACTTGCTGGTGGCCCCAGAGCTGAATATGTCAGAGGAAGAATCTGATAAAGCCACAGACTGGAGTTTCCAGTTTTCAGTCTGTGCCTTTGTACAAGTTACCAAAACTGAACTCTCTTGAATATAACACAATTGCCCCAAAATACAGTTTTGAAATTAGAATCAGCCTAGTTTTCAAATTTTAGTCTTGAGAATTGGGTGTTAAGTTCCAGTAATGGTCTGTTTTGCAAATATCTGAATGTAAGATTCATTAGAGATCGCTTTGGCTACATCTTAAATCCTTCAGTTCCAAACTTAGATTCTCTTAAATTCTTCCTCTTTCTAAAGTCATCTAGATGGTCTACTGCTTCTTTTTTCATCTACAAAAATTAATTTACCTGAGGAGATCTTTGTTCCTTTGTACATTGTTCAAGTTAGAACCATTTGTTTTCTTATCTAAAATTTCAAATGACTACCCCACCTATTTTCCTTTCCCCATACTCCCCACGGGCGGCTCCAGCAAGATGCCACAGCCTTCAGGAGAGAGTGTGTGGAAATGTTCTTTCTTCAATAAACTTTTGACTTTTTCCCTGACAGGAGTTTCTGAGTCTATGCCATTCCATTCCTTTATCAGTCAAGAAGTAGCACCTTCAGTGTACCAGACATAGTGCTAAGTTCTGGGGCATTATGCTTTCATTTCCTCATCTGTAAGCTCTGGGGCACTATGCTTTAGCTAATCAGAAACTAACAACATTTCTGAGATATGTTCACCTCTAAACTGACATAATCCTTACATTAATAGCTTTATCTTAGAATTTCAAAGACTATTTTGCTTTAGGATGTAGACAATCTTTTTACAGACCTCTTCACTAATTGGTAATTTAAATATTCACCAATCTCCCTAGGTCTTTGCTTAACTCTTAAGAGAGGAAGCAAGCTGAGTTGGCAGTTAGGGAGACCTGGACTTAAATCCAATGCCTCAGTTTCCTAAATTGTAAAAGAGATAAAAGCCCCTACCTCACAGTGTTGTTGTGAGGATCAAAAGAAATCAGAAGCCTAAAGTATTTTGCAAACCATAAGGCAATAAATAAATGTCAGCTCTTTTTGATAAGGAATTATACGAACACAGATTTAGACCTGGAAGGGATTTTACAGGTTATCTAGTTTGACTCACTTTATTTTACTCATAAGGAAACTGAGGCCCAGAGAGGTAAAGTAATGTGTCTAAGGTGACAGAATCAGTGGTAGAGCTGAGAGACAAAACCAAGTCCACTTTATTTCCACCTTATCACAATGCCTCTTCTAATCTCTTCCTTTTCCTAATTCTATTAAAAATGTTTACACTTACTTTATAGATCATATGGTATTTTTAAAAAACACATATCCTCATTATTTTTGGTTGGTTGGTTGGTTGTCGTCCTTTGTTCTTGAAGAGGACTACACCTCATCATATTATAGAGAACTTGGACCACCCAAAGTCAGTAAGTCAATAAACAAAAGATAAGGAAAGGAATGACATTAAAAAAAAAAACAAACCCAGGGACATTCCAGTCACTTTCCAAATCTCTAGTGTTCAGATAAGCATTGGCCCACAAAAAGGTCTAAAGGTGTCACACTTGTGGTCCAAGGGGCCAGAACCAGGAAATGTTTAACAAAATAAATAAAAATATACAACACAGATAATTTTAATTTATAGTTTGCTAAGTCAAAATGCTGCCCACTTTTGTACCATCGGTCTAATCTATCAGGCCCAACTATGATTCATCCCTTAGTTATAAGGACCTCAAGAAAACCAAATTGGTTTCTGAAGCTTGGCAGGTATTTAACTCAAGGTTCATATGGAATTAATTCAATTCAACAAACGTTGGTTAATACACCAACCAGCAGGTACAAGCCACTGAGGAGATAAAGACAGAAAAGTGTCAGCCCTTAGGGAGTTTATGTTCTGCTAGATTCCAGAAAGGATTTCCTAGGAACTTAAAGTAGAAAATAATACTAATAACTAGCAAAATGCTCCATATACAACCCTCTAAATTAGGAAAATGAAGCTTACAAAAGTTGAGTCTATTACTCCAGGGAATCATACAACCCATGGGAATCACAAGTAGTCACCAAACCCAGTACTTCCTGACTCTAAATCCAACTCTAGGGTCAGTAGTCTGCCTCTTGGAATAAAATGACTTAAACAATCTATCCAATCTCTTACAGCCCTGAGTTACTGGTAGGGGAAGTAGGAGAGAGAGAGGGGTACTCTTAAATTTCCCCGACCTGGCTATAGGCTAAACCCTTCCTAAACAAAAGGATTTTCCCAGAATAAGACTAGTTTTGAGAATGCAGCAAGTACAACCAAATTATGTGGCTGTCTTGCAACCCATTTGTATAGCAGGGGAAAAACTTTTAAAGTGCACATGTGAGGGAAATATTTAGGCCTAGTAACAGGCCCCAGATGGATTAAGGAGATAGATACTAAATACTTGCTGATTGAAAAGAGGTAGAATGAAATAAATAATTTTCTTCTTTTTTTTCTCACTAAATGTGTGAACAATAGAGCTGAATTCCTTAGATGCAATGATTCAGAGAGAGCTGGTATAAGGCTTCAATAGAGAAGACAACTGGGCTACATTTTGGATTCAGAGCCAGGAAAACTTGAGAATAGAAACCTAGAAGACCTTACTAAGGGACCGCTTTACCAAAAGTTTAGAACAGCAGTTTTCAAACTTTTTGGTCTTAAGACCCCTTTACATTATCAAAATTTATTGGGGAACCTCCCTTCAAAGAACTTTGGTTTGTGTGGGTTAGATATATCAATATTTACTGTATTCAAAATAAAACATCTTAGCATTATTATTAAAATAGTTTTGACTTATGTATCCCCTGAAAGAGTTTTGGAGATCCTTTGGGAGAACCATTAATTTAGAATCACCTAAATGCAAAACCCTTTTGTTAAGGAACGAGAACAAGAACAAAACCTCAGTAAAGGCCTTTGGTTTCTAGAGGATTCAAGGAGTTTAGACTTCTCTGATGAATGAAAGAAAATGCATTTATTAAGCACTTACTATGTGCCAGGAACTGTGTTATGTGTTGGAATACAAAAGTAAGCAAGACAATCCCTGTTCTCCAATACCTTAATAAGATCTGATAAAGGAAGACCATACAAAATTGGGAGCTATGAGTGAAAAGGGAGACAAGGATAGGAGCTCTGGTGGTGGGAATAGCTGGGAAGTGCATAAAGGGTAAAGTGGTGGGAGGAAGGAAAGATCAGAATCCACTATTAGCCGGAAGAAGGAGCTGACTCCTATTCAAGGGACTGCTGGCTCCTTAGATTATCTTGGGATAGTTCTAGATTTTCTTTGTCTGGAAAACGTTGGCAGTCTTCTAACTCACTGTATTAGCTTGGGATGAAAACCTAACAATTGTTTAAAAAGGCAGGCAAATCAATGATGTCTCCATTTTGGGTCACTGAAAAATGAGATTTCTCAGAATTTAATATGCCCTTGGATAAAACCTCAGCCTACTGACTCATAAACGAGTAACTCAAATATATAAGGAGAGTTTGGCTTTGGAATTTTGCCTCTTAATGAAACCTAAAACATGGAAGTCTGTTATACTTCCAGCAATCATTGAGCAGGATCATTGAGCTTAGCTAGAGGCCACACACATCTTCTGTCCTACCGAACCATAAAGTAAACTGGAATAACTAGTTTTCAAAATAACGAAGTGCAACTTCTAAGTTCTTCTCTCAAGTGAGTAAAAGCCCCTGAATAGAAGGGGGTGCCAAGTGGAAATGGCAGAATTGTGTGACTGCCTGAACACTCATAGTGGGGGGATAGGAGAATTGCTACCACAATCTGTTTACAGGAAGCTCTGTCCAGTTCCAGGCCCTCTGCTGTGGGCAATGCCTCTTTTGTAGTTAAGGAATTTTCACTCCTTAAAAAGGTGTGTTAGATTACCCAATGCTTGTTCATTTTAGAGTGACATAGCACATTATCTGAGAATCACAGATTTCAAGCTGGAAGGAACCTTATAGAATATAGATCATATATCTAATTCCCTTATTTTACAGATGAGGAAATGGGCTTGGAGAAATGAAGAGATTTGCCCAAGATTACATTCACAAACATTCAAAATGGGAGAGTTATGATTTGAAACCAGCTACTCTGCTTTCAAATTAAGTACTGTCCCCTAAACCTTGATGCTATCACATCAGACTAACCCATCTCATTATCCTCAAACTGTGTTTGGGTTTAGGCTCTAGCTGCAGAGGTGAAGTCTATTATATTTCATAAATAGCCACTTAACTAGCTGTGTAACTTTACGTCATTTAATCTCTCTGGGCTTCTCTTACCTCACCTTTAACATGGGATCATAAGCATGCTTTACCAGACTGTAAAGGCCTGGATTAGAAGATTCTTAAGGCTCCCTCCAGCTCTACAGTCAATAGTTCTACATGTTCAGGGATACAAAAAGTGTACAAATCATTTAGAATAAAACATTGCTCGGCTAGTTATGTTGGGTTATACTCCATAACTGGACAGGCCTGAGAACATCTAGTCTGAACCACTTGTTTTACAAATGCAGAGACCGAGGCCTAAAGAAGTTAAGTGCCTTGAAGGTCTATTAGGGTATAATGAATGGATAGTGTTTGATTTGAAGTCAGGAAGTCAGGAAGTGTACTAGCAGTGTAAACTATGCCTCAGCTCCCTCATCTGTAAAATGGAAATAATACCTGTCTCAAAGGGATATGTAAAATACTTTGCAAACTTTGAAGAAGTATATAAACCAGTTTTTTTTTAAAGCTAAGGTTCCATTTGGTTTATTTAAATTTTTTAACTCACTGTTAAATGAACTAGATATGTCACTGATCTGACATATCTAGTTCAGTCTACTTGGGTTATAAATGAGAAGATTTGAACACCAAGAGAGTTAATGGCCAGGAGGATAAGAACATCTATGTTCCTTACCTCTTCCAGCACCTAACACAATACCCAGAGTAAGACACACACACACACACACACAAAAATGCCAGTTAAATTGAGATCAATTTTAGCGACAGAACATTTTGTTATTCTTAGAATTCTGAAAATCTTAGGATTAGAAAAGATCTAATTATATTCATGATAATAAATACAGTCAATAAATAGGACATTTAATGGCCCTCTCCAATAAACACAATATACAAAAACAAAAGCTATTAAATGAAATTCAGTTACTTCAACACCAAGCAAAGGGGTAAAAATGCACCATCAGCTCAGTTTTGCCTATTAATAAACAGCAGAAAAAAGCAAAAGCCACTCATTTTATTAAATTGCACATTTCAATATATTTCCTTTATAACTATACTTGTACTGTGTTTTGAAATCAACATAATAATACTTTGGATGGAAGGGAGTGAACCGGGAAGACGACTTTTAACCTCCTCCTGTAATGACTAGACTAAATGGGATCTCTCAGCTGTTAGTGCCCTAACCACCTACCCCCAAAATTTCTTTATTTTTATTTTGTATGTGTACGTGTTGTCTCCCCCTGATAGGCTGTAAGTTTCTTTAAGGGACTGTTTAATTTTTGTTTCTGAATCTCCAGGACCTATCATAGTGTCTGCCACCTAGTAGGTACTTACTAAAAAAAGTTGCTGCCAACTCGTTGGGGAAGTCCTCATGGAAGGGATTGCCTCTACCATAATTCTCTCATTTGTTTTTTATTTCCTTCTTTCTTCATAACACTCAGAAATGACAAAGGAACAGAAAACTTGAGTATCAAGAAATTGGAGAGTGAGAGAAAAGGGTTATACTTACTGCCCTGTCTTGTCCTTCCACTCAAATTCTTTGGCACTTTCTCAAGCAAGTCCTTCATTTTTGTTCCCAGCTGCATCATCTACGAGCAGTAGAAACCCTCTCTCTGTGGCTTCTTCGTTAACTTCTCAGAAAGAGAAAGGAGCCCAGGAGATCAGTGGGAAACTTTTAGTTAGAAAGTAGTAAAAAGTTACTTTCTTTTTGACTTACTTTTTTTCGGAACTTCTGCTTAGCACTGAGCACAGAAAGTAAGCTATTTCCTCCAATTCCTCGGTAGTATTTAACTGCCCAAGGCTATCACAGTATCGAGTTTCACAGTCACAAAAGAGAGAACATTTTGATTACTGTACTACAAAGTTTCTATAAACTCTTCCGCCTCCCGGCTGAGTTGTCTCGGAATTGTAAAACGGACCTTTTGGTCAGTTAATTGGGGGCTGATACGTGTTACGTTTCCGAGACACAAAAGCATCTTTTTTTTTTCTTGGAGATTTTCATTATTGCTACTCAGAGCCTTCACTGGTCACGCAGTTTTCTTTTTCCCCAACTTTAGGAGTCTCATCAGGCTCTCCTTTCAGGGTTTAGGCACAACGTGGCTTCCTTTGAGACATAGGCAATATAGATTCCATACCCCTTCCCCACCCCCACCCCCCTCACCTATTTCCATACAGTTTCAGGGAATTCACTCTGTCCCCTGTAGGTCCAGAAACTAACAGAAGTCATGGAGCGCTCCTCTGTTTTCAGGGTCATCTGTCCCTTCAGCCACGCAGTCTGCAAAATCTCCTGCTTCACTTGGTAATCCAAAACCTTCACGAGCACAGATTTGGGGTGTTTGGGCGGCAAGTTCCTGGTTTCTGTTCCTGATGGGCCTTCTAGACTGCTCTCCGGGTTGGGGTCAATCTCAGTGCCAGGAAGAGGGCAGTGCAGCTCCCGTTCAGTTTCTCCCCCATTCTTCAGATCCCCACCGCTCACAGTCCCTCTTGTCCCGTAGTCCTTGTGAATCCCGAGCCACCGCTCCGGGTCAAGAAGAAAGAGCACCTTCTCTCTGACCCTGGAATGGTGGTCCATGCTTTCTCCTCTTCCTTATTCGGTCGCTGCTGAGGCTGCATCTCTCCCTCCTTGGGTCAGAGCTTCTGGTGGAGTTTCCGTTGGCTCCGGCTGCAGCCGGACGACTCTGAAAGATAAAGCGAGTAGGATAGAGGCAAAGGAAGTCTCAAGACTCAACTCGTTCTGAAATTCAAGTGGGTTCCGCAATCCTGGCTCCCACCTCATCATCCCAAGTCAGTTGGTTAGGTGAATCACCCAGGCTTCCAGCTCAGAGCTGACTTTTAATCCCCACGTGGGGGAGTAGTATTTTAATTCATTCAATGAATACTTTGGCCGCTTAACGGGGCTAATAGTGGTGAATTTACTAGAGGTCCGTATCCAGGCAGAGCAGCCTTGGGCAAAATGTTGAAACTGGCAGAATTTACCTTTGCTTCTCTCCGCCTCCTCCCTGCCCCGCCCCCTGTAACATCTCTATCATCATCTTCCCCTCCCCCAACTCTTTTAAAGAAAAAAAAATAATTCTCTAATAAAATTTTCGGTTTTATTTATATTTTAATGGTATATATTTATTATATTTATATATGTATGCATGCATATATATAATTTTTTTTTAACAAACCGTGTGGTGCATATCCACCGTGGCTAATTCTCATTTCCGGGGTGTCCTTTTTCAATGCTTTCTTTTTTCTTTCTTTCTTCGTCCATTATCCTTTATTTTCTCTGCCCTCTGATTCTTTGACCCATCTTTCCTTCCTTCATCCTTTTCTCACTCACCTCTCTCTTCTCCCATCTCTTCCCTCCCCTTTCTCCCTTTCCTCTCATCTTTCATTTCCCTCCTAACCATCCCGATGGTCCATCCCCTTCCTTAGTCTATTATTTCTACTTGTTCTTCAGAGCACGGAAGTGAACTTTTGCCTTTCTCCACAATGAACACAATGCTTGGATAATATTGGCCTTAAAAAAATGTTTGATGAAGGAATGACTTAGGACCTTTGGACCAATAAGAAACAACAGGGCCCGAATTTCCCCAAATCAAAGCAGACCTTTGCTGGCTAACCTTACAAATGAAAGAACAAAGCAAACTCCAAAAACCCACAAGCTTTTTTGCTGCCTTTTCTACTTCACTCATCTAAATGTATTTTCACCTCTACACCTTGAATCACCAAGCTAGAATGTTAAAAGCCTTTGAGCAAATAAGATTTTCTGTCATTGTGTTTCTGTTTGTTCTGCCTTTTGAGGATTTCTAAAACAGCTGCTCAGTCCATCTTTGTTTTCTTTAGACTCCTATGCTTGTTCTACTTGGCCAGCATCCATTCCTAATGTTCTACTTGGCCATCTTCCGCTCGAATGCTCTACTTGAAAGGATGACATGTATGGGTTAGTTTTTTAAAGTAATTTTTAAACTGATCTTTTCAGGGGCATTTTTTCCCCCTTTACTTTCGAACCTTGACAATAGAAGAGGTGGAAAAAGAGAGGAGAATCATAGGATCATCCACTTAGATTGAAGAGACATTAAAGATTATATTGTCCAACCTCATCATTTTACATATAAAGAAGTCGAAGCCCAAAGAACCAAGTGACTTGCCTATAGTAACCCAGGAAAGGGATAGAATTTTGAGAAGGCAGGGATTTTTAAGGAGGAAAAAAGAGACTCCCCTGATCCATTATCTGGTCAAGTATTGTCCTATTCAAAAACATCATATGTCATTCCATTGCAACGCTGGGTTTATTTCATGAACCTGGGCATTCTAAGGCTCATTCTAAGGGGTGCTTGGTCTGATAGCCCTACAATGAGTGAAACCAATGTGCTCTACTTAGAATTTATCCTGGCTGTTTTTCTTCCATCCCAAGATCCCCTTGTGTATCTTTCTCTTAGTTCAAAGCTCTTTACCTCTTAGCTGTTCTGACAAACTAATCTCAGTTAATGGGCTGGTGGAACATTAGCTAGTCTCCGAGAAGACTTTACTGATAACTAGGGACCTCCATTCCCTGTCTCTGTATACAGTTTAAGGTAGCCTTTTGGAGACAATGCCCTTGCCTAACTCAAAACAATAAGTACAATGGTAAGAATTTCAAGCCTGATAGGGACAAAGGATCAGACAGGAGAAAGGGGAGATATTGGGGGGGGGGGGAGATTGTGCTTTGGATCACCTCTTCAATTGCATTTTATAGGGAATATCTTACATCAAAGACACTGTCTAGAAGTATGAGAAAATAGTAGAAATTTGGGCTAGACTGAACTAAAGCAGAGTCTTTGCTCAAGACTGGGTAAGATGTGATTACATTTTCTTATCTGTAAAATGCAGTTTAGACTCTCTCTTCCCCACCTCCACCCCTAGGAATGTTGTGAGAATTCCTGAGATAACATCTGTGGTGGGTTCTGATTGAGGGCTCTGGTAAGTTTAGGTGGCTACTACAAAGAAATGAATATATGAGTGGAAGGAGACTCTGCCCCTCACTCAAAGGCTTAAGCAAAGAGAATTTGTAGATGTCAAGAGGTGGGTTGTGTAGATTAATTCCAATTTCCAATTATATGTGTGAGATATATATATACATATATGTATATATATACACATATACATATATATACATATATGTATATAGTTTGTACATATTTACATGTAGTCTCCACCATTAGACTATGAGCTTCTTGAGAGCAGGGACTATCTTTCACCTTTCTTTGTATCCCCAAAGCTTAACACAGTGCCAGGTACATAGTAGGCACTTAATAGATGTTTATTTATTGACTGGCATGGACTAAAACAGTGATGTCAAACTCAAATAGAAAAAGAGGCCACTATACTATACATAATGATCCTTATGGGCTACATATTGCCTTGGAAAACCATATAATAATATTATTTATGTGTTATTGTATTTTTATTTATTTTGTTAAATATTTCTTAACTTCATTTTAATCTGGTAGTCAGAAGCATCTTGGGGAGGGTTGACACCTCCAAAGAAGAGGAACAATAAGGTGGCTTTCCAAAAAAAAAGATACTGTCATGGAAATAATACCAAGGTTGAAATTCAAACTCAGACATGAACAGTATGAACCTGGGTAAATCACTTAATCTGTGCAAGCTTCAGGTAACTCCCTAAAATTTATCCACTAAATTATAATGAGTTTCTAATAGATTAGGGAGGGGAAAGAGGAGAGAGAGTGCTCTACTATGAAAGAAACCTCAACCTAGAAGGAGATTATCTCAGAATTATTTAGCACCAGATTCCCAAGGAACCTCTGGGGCATTTAGTGGGAGAGGCACCCCTCCCCGCTGCGATTCTGCTCTCTGGCTCTCTTTCTCTGCCCCTCCTACACTGATCTCTGCCCTCTCTCACCCTCTATATTGAGAGGCAGGGTGACATAGTAGAGAGAGAATAGACCTTGAAGCCAAGTAGACCTGGATTCCAGGCCTACCTCTGAAATAAACTAGACCTGTGTGGCCATGGGCAGGTTATTTATTCTCTCAGTGCTCTAACAACTCTCTAAAATTTCTAAGTTACAGAAAAAATGCCAACCTGCATTGGTAGAGAGAGTTTTCTTGCCTAAGGGATTTCCTATACCAATAAAATCAGAGGTATAATACCTATCTTTATTTCTATGCCATGCAAAAGTTGTGGTATGAGAGGAGGTCCCACTCCAACAGAAATCATAGAAAATTGACATATGAAGAGAAGTCAAAGTAAATCAAATCCAGAAGAATGAAGTCTGAAGGCAAATTCAACTGGCAAGCAAGTGGTGGGTCTCTCTAGGACAGGAACTGGGAGGAAGTGCTGAGGAGGGTGTAGCAGCTTTCATGATTCGGGATGATTTAAAACTCTCAGATAAGTAGTAGGAAGGTGGACTTCCTCCCTGCTTCACTGTCTTTCCCACTGGAACTGGGAATGTGAAGTAACTATGGTGAAGGAGATATATCAGATTCCCAAGATTCTGAAGAGCATAGAAAAGATTTCAGTCTCACTGTCTTGTAGTAACTATAATCTTCCCTCTCAGATCCATAAGAATCCTGCCCACCTCCTCCATTACCCCCATTATCTTGCCTGGGTATGCAGCCCTGTTCTAGAATTAATTTTTAACAGCCATTCCATAATAAAGACCCTGTATGTACTGCCCAGACAGATACTGCTCTGTCTGCCCCTCCTGGCTAGACAGAATTTCTCACTTTAAAGTAATTTGCATGGGTTAGATTCTATACCCAGAATTTTCTCTGTTCAAACAGGTCGTAATCACCTGATAAATACCTGAGGACCTAGTCATGAAGGAGCAAGTATGCTTTTCAAATGTGGGGGGTGGGAAAAAGGTAGAAAATGCCAAGTGTTTGAGGCTTCTTTTGTTTAATTAAATGTTGAAAATAGGACCATGATGAAACATTTTGAGAGTATTTTTCCTCCTTAAATATGCCCAAGAAGGTTTGCATCAAGCATTGTATCAAGGGGCTTAGAAAGTTGCTTTAGCAAAGACCCTCATTACCCTTACATAGGGTTCTGCTGGAGCTAGTTTGAATTGGAGCTAGCGAATTGTTAAATTTTCAGCATGAGCATTTACACCTCAGATATTGGCAAATGCTATCATGCAGGACTTCATTTCTTGTTTTGATTTTCTAGACTTTAAAAAGTGATGGGGAAAAGGTTAAGAATGCAGATTAAATTTTAAAGTGTATCTTGCAAACATTTTTTTTTTTTGGAGAGCTAGTTGTTAAACATTTACCAGCACTGCCCTTCATGATCATTTTGCCTAAGGGAGGTTTGGTTAGCAGGGACTCCTGAGGACTAGGCACACTATAATTAGCTTGACATGGCTAGTATCACAGTTTGCTCTTCAGAGCTGTGGATTAAGCTGGAAGACCATGTGGATGAACTATTTGTCGACTCTGGCAAAAGGATGGGCCATTCAAACAACAGTCATTCATTCAGAATAGACTTCTTAGTCCACCCACACTTACCTTTTAGCTAACTGGTTGACTGTCCTATTCACACTTTTCTTTATTGAAGCCAAATGGGCCTGAGTTCTTTAAACAGCTGGTGTTTATTTACCTGGATAATTTCTTTTCAGAAGGCTGCTCAGCCAGTCAATTTTATAAGCATTATTGAGCATTTGCTATGTTCAGAGCATTAAGGAAGGAGGATGGGTACAAGATATAATCTCTACCTTTAAAGAAAGAGTTTATTATCTATTTGGACAGGGGAAGCTAATATACATGAAATCACTCCATTTCCTGATTAGTAAAGCAGGTGAATTGGATTCATTCATTCATTCAATAATATTTATTAAATATCTGCTATGTGCCAAGCACTGTGCTAAGTTCTGGGTATACAAAGAAAGGTGAATGACAATTCCTGCTCTCAAGTTCACAATCTAATAGGGAAGACAACAGACAAAAAACTATGTGCAACCGTACTGCAGTATGTCCAAGATAAGTTGGAGATAATCAACACAGGGCAGGGAGTAAAACTGAGGGTTATACGAAAAGGCTTCAAGTAGAAAGTGGAATTTTAGCTGAGACTTGAAGGAAGCCGAGGAAACTAGGAGGCAGAGGCAAAGAGAGAGAAAATTCTGGGTATAGAATGCTTCATGAGAGAAACAGCAAGGAGGCCAGATCAATGTCTTCACACAAATCTTCTATAGATCATATAAGTAACCAGCCAAAGGGCTTCTTTTGGAAGAGGAGAGTCTGTAGGTTGTCCTTATGACTCAGGATACCATGATTTTAAAAAGAAGAAACAGAACCAGCATTGTACAATGGAAAGGAGGTTAGATTTGAAGTTCGAGGATTGAGGTTTGACACTCAGTTCTTCTATTGACTTGGGCAAGTCAATGAAGTTTCCACAACCTCAGTTTCCTCATCTGTAAAATGAAAATAAGAATATTTACCCTATCTACCTTCCAGGATAATTGTGAAGATCAAATGAAGTCATAGAATCATAGATTTAGAACTGAAAGGAATCTCAGAGGCCTTGTAGTCCAGCCTACTCAGTTTTACAAAGAAAGAAACTGAATCATGGAGTGGGTAAATTATTTGCCCAAGTTCATTCAGTTAGTGCCATCAGAGGTGCCTTTAAAACTTAGGACATCTGCCTCCAGGACCTTTGTACAGATTGTTAAATGATAAAGTTAATGTGGGTAAACTGGAGAAGGAAGAAGACTTGGGGTTTAAAAAGCTACTCTCTCTCTCTCTCTCTCTCTCTCTCTCTCTCTCTCTCTGTATTTCTCTATCTCTCTGCATTAGGGTAAGACACACCAACTACTCTCAGACTCAATTTTTTGTCTTGTTTTTTTTTTTTTCACCTGTAGCTATCTATTCTCCCTCAATATTATTGCCAAGGCTTTTTGAGATTTAAAGATAAGACTCCTTGACACCAGACCCTCCTCTCTCCAATGCAGACACAAAACAGCTGCCGAAATATGCTCCTAAGGCATAGGTCTGACCATGCCCCACATATATCTGCTCAATACTTTCATAAGATCTTTTTTGCCTCTAAGCCAAAATATAACCTCCTCAGCCTGGCATTTAAGCCTACAGTTTTACTCCAATCTGCCTCTCTATCCTTATTTCACATTACATTTACTCATAAAGTCTACATTCAGGCCAGACTGGATGCTGATCATCTGCTTTAGCATTCCATCTAATGCCTTCATGTGTTCCTCCCCAATCTCTCCTTCCCATCCCATGCCTAGAATGTACTCTCTCTTCATTCATTTCTACCTGTCAGATTCCTTATTTACTTTCAAGGCTAACTTCAAAGGCTAAGTCGTCTGTGAAATCTTTCCTGATGACCCCAGCTGTCTGTACTCTTTCCCTCCTTGGATAATTCTAGAACTTTGTCTAATTTCTCTTTTGCCCCCTTTTAGTCCCTACCCTGTACTTTATTTCTCTGTGTTCAAACTTGGAGTCATACTCTCCTACTTGTTCTCCCATACTCTCTATGTGCAGTCACTCACCAAATCTTTTCAATTCTACCTCATTATGTCTTGAAGTCATGCTCTTCTCTCTGTGGTATTCTGTGTTTGGCTTGGTTCTACAGTTCCAATTCTTAAAATTTTGGAGTGAACATTTATAACTTGAAAATCCATAAATGCCACAAATCAGTGCTTAACTGATTACTTTATATATTGTATAGACTTAAGAAAGTGATGAGAAAAGTTAATAATTTAGATTAAATTTAAAAGTGTGACATTATATAATTTTCTTTTTTCAGAGACAGTTGTTAAACTTACCAGCACAGCTTAACCTTCTCTCTTCTTTTATTGCCACCACTTTAGATGAGACCCTCATAACCTCTCCTCTGAACTAATTGAAAAACTCCTAACTGGTCCTTCTGCCTGAAATCGGGTCACTTTTCCAGCCTCTCCACAATTGCCAAAGTGATATTGCTAAAGCAAATCTCTATGTCTTTCCTTGCCCAATTGTAACAACAATGTTGCTAGCAGCTGCTGTGGAGGTGAAAGACCAACGACATGACCAACAAGAAGAACACACAGGAAGGCTGCTAGCACAGGTTCTTTGATCTGCTTTTCTAAGGAAAGCAACTTTAAGGGGTTTATAATCTCACTTTCATTAAACATACGTATATCATTCACTTAGTTCAGGAGTCAGCACCCTGAGCTTCAGAGAAAACACAAACAGAAATTACAAGCAGAAATTATGTAAACAGAGCAAATAAACACAAACCAGTAGACAGGCTTCTAATTGTAAAAGCCAGAGCGCTCTCAGAGTCTTATGTGGTCCAATCACACGATGCTCTTTCAGTGAGTGAGAGCCCCCAAACAAAATGCTAACCTCAGAATATACATATATATAGATATATAGATAGATGCATATATACCCTTTTTCAGAGTCAGAGGGTATCACAACCATGGAACTCAAACTCATGTGAACTAGGCTTTCTTGTGACTTAAGCAGGTCATCAAAGACTCCCGATTCAATCAAAAACTCTTGATTGAAACAAAGGCAAGACTCCACCAAAGGCACTTGATTACCTCAGTGCTGAGAAGCACTCAAACAAAAAAACAGCAAAAAGTGCCACTTTGCTTGCCCTTACATTTGAAAGGCAAGACTCATCAAAGATGCTTGATTACCTTAGCATTCCAAAAGAGAAAACAGTAAAAAAAAGTCCTACCTTTATTACCACTACACCAATGAACTCTAGGGCTACCTCTTACCTTTAGGATAAAATAAAATTTTCTCTGATCAACATTTAAATCCCTTTACAAATGGTTCCAGAATACCTTTCCAATCTTGTTATGCACAATCTCTATTCTTTTTAGAATGTCAGTTCCTTGAGAGCAGGGTCTCTCTTACTTTTTTTTTTATTTATACCCCTCAGTGCTTAATACAGTACTTTGCACATAATAAACATTTAATAAATGTTATATTCATTCTTCATTCTAATCAAATCAGCTTTCTTGCTATTTATCACTCAAGATCTCCCATCACCATGTATTATTTTTTTTTGAGGCAATCAGTGTTAAATGACTTGCCCAGGGTCACACAGTTAGAAAATGTCTGAAGCTGGATTTGAACTCAAGTCCTCCTGACTCCACAACTGGTGCTCTATCCATTGTGCCACCTAGCTGCCCCTCCAGGCCTTTATAAAGGCTGTCATCCACGCCTGGAATGCACTTCCTTCTTATGTCTTAGAATGCCTAGTTCTCCTTAAAGGTTAACTCAATTGCCACCACCCATTTGAGGCTATTTCCTATTCTACTCCTTATTTCTGCTAATGGTTCATCTCATATCTTATATTTATTTTGTATGTATGTATCCCCAAGATAGGATGTAAACTTCCTTACCATAAGGATTGTTTCTTTTATGTCTTTGTATCACTTATGCCTATCCTAGTGTTTGGCACGTAGGAGGTACTTAATATATACATGATTGATTGGTGCTGTGCACCCTTGCCACCCCCTCCCCTCCAGTAGAATAATTAAATTTTAGATGGGATTGTTTCATTTTCATCTTTGTATTCACAGTGCTGAGTACGGTGCCTGGAACACGGTAGGTATTTAGCAGGTTGTTGGGGTTTTTTTTTCTTAATGGTATCGAAGAATAAATTTTCTTGGCAAATTCTTGGATCTGGCACTCTCATTGCGACCTTCCTATTGCCCTATAAGAGCCCTTGCTTGAGTAAGAGGATTTCATTTAGATTTTATTTTATAATCAAATGCTCCATTATTAGAGGTTATTTTCATATGCTCACTCATCATACAATCAATGTTTCATCCTAGCTTTGGGCAAGATTTCAAGTGAGGCTTGCTGATTTTTATTAGTCAGCAACAGGAAGTTGCATCACAGTGTAATGATGATAATGAGTCAACAACATTCCCTTCTTCTCTCACTCTGCAGTCCCATGACAACTCTGTACTTCTGCCCTTATTAATCCTGAACACAGACAGAGGTCTGATTCACGAGAAAACCTTACTTGCTCATCATTTTTCACAGCTTTCAATAAAATAGGGAGGAACCAACAGGAAAACTGTGAAGCCAGTTAAAACTCATTAAGGAGGATTTTCAAGTAAAATCATCCTTACAGTCAGTCAGATATTGATTGTAGCTAAAACCAATCCTGATTCAGCCATTAACAAAATTTATTGTGTAGTCTGTATGTGCAAAATGTCGAGGGGGTGGGGTGAGTGGTGAGAGGGGGAGGTGTTATATTTTCTTTTTACCTTATTTGCTATGCGGTTTGGTTTGCTATGCCTTTACTTTTATGTCTTCGTGTTGGATGGTAAAAGTGGGCTCATAATTTATACTTTGGGTGGGTACTGACCCATAAGGTACTTCAAACCTGTTAGGGAGGCATCAAATGCTACAATTACTGAAAAAAAAAAGAATCGTTTTCTTATCAAATTATAATATTAACTTAATACTATATGGGGAACAAGTTAGAGTTGTAATTGTCCCCTCAGGCATTAAAAGTTAAAGCATAGAATCACAATATTAGAGATGAAAAGGACCTGTCTTAAGATTATATAGTCCAACCTATTCATTTTATAGATGAGTAAACTGAGGCCCAGAGAGGCAAAATAATTTACCCTATCACAGAGTAATATTTATTGTTCTTGGGTAGATAAAGCCAATATAATTTTTAAAATGACAATTTTACCTAACTAATCTATTTATTCAATGCCATCCCAATTAAATTATTAAAAATTATTTTACCGAGTTAGAAAAAAATTAATTTCATTTGGACAACAAAAGGTTGGGAATTTTAAAGAAACAAGGGGGGAAAAGTGTAAAGGAAAGAGATTCAGCAGTATCAGACCCTAAATTATATTATAAGGTAAGAGCATGCAAGTATAAAATGAATAATTTCAATTATTTTCAGTTAAAATTTTTCTTCTACAAATAAGACCAATGTAGTCAAGTATAGAAGGAATGCAGAAAATTGGGGAAAAACTTTAATATTGCTGTGGTATAGGAAATGATGAGCTGGTTGACTTAAAAAAATATAGAAAGATTTGGACCTATGAAGGAAAATGCTATCTCCACCTTCAGAGAAAGAGATGACAAATGGAAAAATGTATAGTATGGTCTTACATATATGCATATGATGGTATATATGTATGTTTATAGATATCTATACATATGTATGGGTTATATACATATTATATACACATAGATATACGTGTGTGTGTGTATCCGTGTTAAACTGTAGCCTTCTTAAGAGTGGGGGACAGGAAAGGAAGAGGTGGGAAATGAAATAAACATTGCACAGCAGAAAACAAAAGAAAACCTACAAGGAAGTGAAGAAAAACTGGGTAACTTTGAAAATAATGTGTAGTATTTATTAGATAAGTTTTCTTGAAATGAGAATGTATTGTTTTATATTGAATCTTCTCATATGTTATGCTGTGTACATGGCAATATTTTCTTTTTCTCACATTGCAAAGTTTAAAATAAATTAAATTTTTACAAAAAAAGAAAAAAATAATTTGCCCTATCATGTAATAGATAAGTGTCAGAGACAGAGACAGGACTAAGACACAAACATGTTGCTTCCCAGTCTGTCTTTTTTTCCTATAAGATACTGTCTCCAAAAAATATTTTATTAACAGTATTTCCAATATGTACAAGACCATCTCTCCAAAGATATCTAACTCCTTCAAGTAATTTACAAGGTAACATATGAATGTATTATGCTAAGGATACAAGGTAGGATGGTCAACCCTGGATCAACCCTATATTCAATAGGTCTACAAACAACTGGAATGTCCATGAACTGTAGAAAACTGTTATTAAGTCCCTTTTTTAAAATAAAAAGATCTAGAAAACAGTGATTAAGACTCTTATAAACAAATACATATTTCTTTATGAAGAAATGGAGAAATCGTTCTTTATAAAGAAACGGAGAGATGTTTCTTCATAAAAAGAGAGTCTTTATAACATTTTGCTATATTACTTTTTTAAAAAAAAGAGTCAATAATAGTTTGCTAGAGTTCATGGACATTCTAGATATTGGCAGACTTATTAAAACGAGATGTTCAGCTATCATAAATGCCAGGTCTTAGGTAATACGATGAATTAGGCAGAGTTGGTAAGATTGGTCTTTGTTGTCTTACCATCCTCATCCTTCATGCAAGAAGGTGTTGGTAAATGTTTAAGAATATACACATATATATTCAATACATTTTTAAGTTTAATCTGAAACATTAACATTTTCTCAGTAGCTTTCTTTAATCTAGACAATTAAGAAAACAATAAATCAAACTCTGATTTATAGTGTTTGCCATTTCCTGAGGTGCAAAATACTCACATTGAAAATTTAACAACCAGCTCCTTTTCTCGCACATCCTTGCCTTCATATTAAAGAAAACCTAGTGGCAATTTGGACGCAAGGTCTCATTTTCAAGATCTTGATTTCTTAAAGCAAAAGTTTTCAAAGTTAGGGCCATCGACTCCTAGGGGTCCCTAAGACACCTTCAGGAGAGTCCATGGGGTCAACACTAATTTCATAATAATACTAAGACCTTATTTGCCAGTTAAAATACTACTCTCTTTTCAAACTATGTGACACTAGATTTTCTTCATAGTCTTCAACCAAAATAACATATCACAACAGATTGAATGCAAAAGCAGATATGAAAATCTGTCTTCTATTAAGCCAGACATTAAAAGAATTTACAAAATTATGTAAATCAGTGCCACTCTTTTCATTATTTTTTTATTTTGGAAAATATATTTTTCATAAATATTGCTATGTTAATAAGAAATGGGTTTAGTATGATTATTTTTAAATGAATAAATATTTAAAACTTTATGTTTTAATTTCTAATTAAATTACTGTATTAATAAATTACTAATACAGTAAATATCAATATGTAACCCAATTAAATAGAAACACTTTGGGGTAAGGATAGAGTCAAGATGCTGGTGTGAAAGAAAGCTGTTCAGTGAATTTTTGTTCACAAATTCCCCCAGATTGATTTAGAAAAAATCCAAGATTGAATCTTGGTGCAAAAATCCTGGCAAAATGAGTCCTTTGTCCAGACCAGCTCACATAGGGAGACAGAAGGGGAGATGTGCAGAAACTGGTGACCGGGTGGCCAGAAAGGTTCCAGACTGGTACTGGGGCACCACCAGACCAAAATCAGGGTATTGTGATGGGCATGTGCAAACTGGCAGCTTGGTCACTCACTATCTAGTTCTGGATCACAGAACCAAGGTGGAGCAAGAAGGGGACCTACATACTGGGGTGGTATTCCATAGTAGGGAAATCTTGGGTTCTGTTTAAAGAAAGGAGTATTTCCCAAAGCTAGCAGCAGCAGTGGGGTGGCTCAGATCTCAGAGTTGGGTCTCACTTAAAGCATGTAGCCAGTCTGCAGAGTGGTAGCCAAGACAAGAATTCTAGCCTAAAGGGGAGTTTATGATTCTGTCACCTTGAACCCATAAAGTTTTCTACTGGCTGATAAAAGCAGAATCCAAAGCTACTCTGGCACTGATCTAAACCCAAGTTATGAACTTGCAGAGGTCAGACCAGAGGGGCAATGATCAGACTTTACTTTGTATCATGCCACTTTGGTAGCACTGGAAGCTTACAGATCCCCAGCCTGTACCTGAGATCCTAGAATGACATACCAAGAAGGCAGCAACAGGACCAGCTCAGACTTTCCCTCCAGAAATGTAGCAGAGCTTATTTCTAATGTTAAGTCTGAAGTCAGGAAGTAGGTTGGAAGAATGAGGAAGGGAAAGGAACCCACCATAGAGAGCTATTCTGGTGACAGGGATGCTCAAGACACAAACATGGAAGAGAATAACTGAAAAGCGTTTATAAGCAATGTCTCAGAGAAAAACACATACTGTACACAAACTCAACTAGAATTGCTAGAAGAGATGAAGCAAGTGGTTTGTTTTGTTTGTTTTTTAAAGAATTTTAAATTTTTTTTATAAATGGAATGAGAGTGCTTGAGAAAAAAAATTGGAAAGGAAACAATAGCTATGGAAGGAAGAATTGGAAAAGGAGTTAAGATCTTAGCACAAGAGGTTCACCTTGCCCAACCAAAAAACTCCCTGAAAATTAAAATGGATAAAACAGAAACCAAAGATTTTATGAGGCAACAAGAAAAATTAAGACAGTCAAAAGATTGAAAAAAGAAAAGAAAATATAAGGTATCTCATAGAAATAATGACTGACCTGGAAAACAGATTGAAGAGGAAAAAAAAATTATTGGACTATCTGAAAGCCAAGACAAAGCAAAGACAAAAAAGGGACTAGAAATCATATTTCACGAAGTCTTAAAACAGCCCAAATCTCTTAGAACCAAAGGACAAAGCAGAGATAGAAAGGATACACTGGTTATTTCCTGAAAAAAAAAAAAGAAAGATAAAACTCTCAGGAACATCATAGCCAAAATACAGAGCTTCCAGGTCAAAGGAAAATACTACAAGAAGGCAGAAAAAAAGAATGAAGTACAGAGAAGCCGCAGTCAAGATCATACACATGATTTAGTAGCTATGATTTTAAAAGAGAGGAGATCTTGGAATATGATATTCCAGAAGGCAAAGCATGTGAGTTTATAGCCAAGAATAACTTACCTAGCAAAATAAAGTTTAATGTGACAGGGGAAAAAATGAAATAGAAGACTTCCAAGTGCCCTGATGAAAAGACCAGAGCTACTGAGGAACTTTGAAGCTCAAAAAAAGAAGCGAAGAAAAACATTAAAAAAAAAAAAAGGCAAACATGAATAAATAATGGTAAAGAACTAAACAAGGATAAACTGCTCATATTCTATTAAGGGGAAATGATGCATGTGCCACCTCAAGGCCTGGGAATGGTTCTGTTATGTCTTTATGATGTTAAGAAAAGGATGGAAAGAAAGGAGAAAAGAATATATTGGGGAGAAGGGAAAATAGCTTCCATAATCTGGTTGTACTAGTAGACATCTAAACAAACAAACAAGGAAGGGATGGGGGAAGCTGTTAACACTTGAACTTCACTCTCATCTGAACTGTTTAATAGAAGAAGGAATACTCATATTCACAGTTGGGTAGAGAAATCCATTTTACTCAACAAGAAAATAGGAGGGAAAGGGAAGAAGAAGGAGGAGGAATTAGAAAGAAGATAGATTAAGGGAGAGATTAGTCCTAAGCAAAGCAAACTCTTAAGAATATTATCTCTCTCTCTCTCTCTCTCTCTCTCTCTCTCTCTCTCTCTCTCTCTCACTCTCTCTCTCTCTCTCTTTATATATATATGTACATATATATGTATAAAATCTTTTTTAGGTTGCAAAGAATGGGAATCTAAAGGAGTGTACATAAATTGGGAAAGAATGAACAGGTTATGGTACATAAATATGATGGAATATTATTGTGCTGGTCTCATATCAGAATAATGATCAACTAGGGTCACACAACTAGGAGAATATACATAGAATTTGAAATCAGGTCTTCCTGAATCTGGATCTAGCACTCTATTCACAATGTCTTATAGTTGTATGATTCCAGTGACTGCTACTTTTTTACTTTCAGGGCACTAATTGTGGAAGAAAAACTCTTTTCTCTGATTTTTTTTAGCCAAATTCTAACAGAGACAATTTATTAATAACAATCAGGGCTGTTTGATGAAGGCTAAGTGGAATTGCAATAGACTCCTGTAATTTCCTACATTTTACAGTAATCATGAGATCAAAAAAAAGTCCATAGAATATTGATACAAAGGTACAAAGTTTTGATAATGGTTTTTGATTTACTAAACAGAACTATAAAAATGTTCATATTAGGCACATCCTTACAGAAATATATTCCCCGCCCTGCCCCACATATTATTCTTTATTTAACCACTTCCTTTAAACATTCCCCTTTCAATCTAGTCAAAAGTGAACTCACAAGATTACTTCCACTCTTTTTTTTAGGTTGAAGGTGAGCAGGAGATTATCTTCTTGATTTTGTTCTCAATAAACTGAACAATACTTCCTCTGTGTAACAAAGGGACATTTGCTCTATTTGATCTTAATTTCAAGGAGCCAACCAAGATCTCTCTTTGAATTTAAGTAGGTTTTCTATTACAAAAAACTGATTGTGTCTTTTGATTCCAGTGAAACTAAGGATTTTAGACCAGGTTACTATCATAATATTTTTCTCAATATTTTAAATATTACTTAATACTTGAAAGGCAGTGTGGCATAGTGATAGAGAGGTGGTTTGGAAGCCAGGAAGATTTGCTTTCCAGTCTTGCCTTTCACACATACTGGCTGTATAATCCTGCGCAAGATGGCAACTAAAAGATTCAAAGAAGGAGCCAACCTGTGTAGGTAGAGAGATTTTCCTCACCCAGGAGTTCCCTATACCAATGAAATTAAAGGTCCATTATCTATCTCTAATATTTTATGGCACGAAAGAGGCCTTAATGGATAATAATAGCTAACATTTTAGGTAGCTTTAATATTTACAAAGCATTTCATGGATATTATCTTGTTAGTTCCTTACAACAAACCTCCCTGTAGACTCTATATTACTGTTATGCCATTTTACAGATGTGAAAACTGAGGCTGAGAGAGATTGGTTGGCTTGCCCAGTGGCACACAGCTAATAAGTGTAAGAGGAATAATGTGAGCTCAGGACTTCTTGACACCAAGTCTAACTTTCCAGTCTATCTCCCAGTATTCCCCTATGGGTGCCCTCAGCTAAAGCCAAAGAAGCCAATTGCCTTCTGAACAGAACTTTCGCCTTTGTGTAAAATTCCTTTTTTCCTAGAATACGGTTCTTCCTCTTTCCCAGTTGTTCAAATTCTATACATCCTTCAAGAACCAATTCAACGTCTACTTCCCAGAGAAGGACTTTTCTGAACAGACCTGAAGGTAACAACTTCTTCAGTTTATCTTTCCTTCCCCTGAAATACTATACCATTTATTCTTTCTTTTTTCTTTTCTACTTTAATGTTTCCATCTATCGCTTATTTAGCACACTGTATACTGCTAGGTTTGGTTAACTGTCTTTTCATGTGTATATGTTTTGTTTGCCCATCTCCATTGTATTTCCATTTCCATTCAAGATTTGAACCTTGAAAGCCAATATTGCATTTAACACCTCTTATAGCCCCCAAAACATTCTAAACACAATTCTTAGCAAAGAGTAGGTGCTGTAGTGGATGAAAAATTAAACGACTGAGAAAAACAAAGGTTCAATCTTCTAAGAATATTGATTTATTAAGCTATGCATGTCAATTGTCCAACAACGTGGGACCAGGACCCTTCCTCAATTTAGGGCTAGAACTTGAATACAGGAGGAGACAGACTTTTATACATTAAAAACCATTAATCAAATAAGACCAATTAATTAAAAGGCAATAACACATTAGGTAATTTGATTTCTCATTGGATGAAAGATTATGGACTTTCCAAGGAAGGAGAGAGTGAACAGATGCAATTCCTCCCAACTGCCTGCAAACAATCAAAGGAACATAGAAATTTTGAGGTTTGGGGTTGAGGGGTGCTCAAGACCCCAAAATACCAACATGCCAGGTCCTGCTTGAATGAATTTGACTCAAGCCTTCTCAGCCAAAGAAAAACAAAGTTTATTAAGGATTCACCATATTGGATAGACTCTTAGGGAGCCTGAGAATTTGTGACACTAAAGTCGGCAGGCCAGATTAATCTGAGCTGAGCTAGATTGGATCTGAGCCCCTTCATGGAGGAAAGATGGATCTTATACATAGAAAGATTGTGGGAGGGATCTAGGGTGGTCAAGTAGTCAGAGGTGATGGGAGGAGGGGTTTAGGGTGGATGGGGTGACTCGGGTGAGGTCAGACTCCAGGGTATGAAATAGTTGAAGGCTCCCTAGAAATGACTGACAATGAAAGGCTAGGATAATAGAGCTAGGGTAGATATTCTGATAAAATCAAGGGTGGGAAACAGCCAGAAGGAAATCTGGAGGTAACCAGATAATGGAAGGCTAGGCTAGGCTATTTGGGCATGAAAAGCCAGAGCAAGTGGGAAGACTCAGGATGCGGTTTAAGGGGGTTCCCACAGTCTAAACCCCAATAGAAATGGTAACTGATGGATCAGTATTTTCCAGTTTTCAGATAAGGCATATGGATTGTTTGAGATGTACAATTGTGAGAAAACTCCTTGTATCAATCTTTGGATCTTATTGAGTTTCTGTCAACATAACTTTAGTCAAGGGCCTCTAAAGCAGGTAGAGGTGGTCCAGCTTTCCAGTCACTCGGGGCTAGATTAAAAGAATACAACAAGCTTTTCTCCCAGTTTCCACTGTAAGAAGGGGGGGAGGGGTTTTGTTTCCACAGAATTGAAGATGTCCTCCCCTTCCCCCACCACAGCTTTAGCAGAAACCAGGCCCCAGGTAGGTCTGGTGAAAGGTCAGAGGCTTGTACACATGACTAAACCAGCCATTTGAGGAGAGCACAAGGTAGGCAGTCAGGGATTGTATCTGACCAATGAAGAGCCTGGTGGGAGATTTGAGGTGAGGGTCTATAAAAGGACTGACTTCCATCTAAGTCTTTTGTACTTTCTCCTGTACTCTGTTCAGGGGAGGTACCCATTTATTCAGGGGGAATAAATGTAAATTATAATTAAAATGTTCCTGGCTTCCCAATGAGTCTTGTTTATTTCTAGACAATGTAAGTATGTTTCTAACACCACAATTGAATAAACTTTTTTCATAAGGGAGTTTGGACTAGACCCATAACTGAATAGAAACTGAGCAAGCTAGCTTCAGAATTAAGTCACAATAATTAATCATTTGCTGTCCTAATCCCCTCAGTAAGAGTGTGGGATATGCCTTAGTCTAGATATCCTGAGGAGGTTGAACTAAGTGTTACTTGGCCAAAGTAAACGGAGAAATGGGTTGGGTTGAATGGCTAAGGTAAACAAACAGAGTCATAAAACTTTAGATCTAGAACAGACCTTATAATTCAGGTCTTTCATTATTTTTTTAAGAAGTTTTATTGATGTTTTTAAAAAATATCATGGTCATTATGCCCTAATGAGCACCCCCAGCTCTACCACCATCACACACACACACACACAGGAGAGAGAGAGAGAGAGAGAGAGAGAGAGAGAGAGAGAGAGAGAGAGAGAGAGAGAAAGAGAGAGAGAATTTTTTTTTTAAGACAGAAGCAATAGAAGATTTATTTGTGCAAATGCATAAAAACAAACTATGGCACCACGTATTTCATATTCTGAATGGTCATCTACATTGAATGTTAACTTCTAGTTTGATTTTTTGTTTGCATTTCATATTTTCTATGTTATTATATATGTAATAACTATGAATATTTCTAGAAGTAGAAGAGAGAAAAAGAGGATTGCCATATGAAACTGTGAATCTCTTATTACATTTTTAAAAAATTTAAAAGTATATCTTAAATGTAACACAATGCTAAAATTATCTTGCTTGTTTTTTCCCTCTTTTGATCTTCCTTCTTCTCTCTTCTATGTATTTTTAGTATTTTGTAGATGTTCTTTTCTTTCTTTTCTTTCCTATTCTCTTTCACTAATTCTACATGTTGACATAATTTGTGTTTTCTTTTTCCTCTGTGTCAACTATTACAGAAACACAGAGGTGCAGTGAAGTTAGACATTCTTAGCCTTAGTCTCATCCTCTGTTCTCATTAACGTACAACCTGGCATGTGTATCAGTGAAATGCTAGGTTCTAACTCCCTAATATCTTTGGAGGGGATGGGGTAAGAGAAAGGAGGAACTCAGTGTTGGGGCCGAATCAGAGAAACAGGTGCTTGGGATTCAAATGCCCAACTCTAGTGCATAATAACCAGACTAAACAATATATTTGGGATCATTGGATCAAAGAGCTAAAGCTCCGAGGGGCCCCAGAAGCTCTCTAATCCAACCCCTTTTATTTAAATTTTTTTAAATTTTATTTTATTTATTGAATATATTTAGTTTTCAGCATTGATTTTCATAAGAGTTTGAATTATGAATTTTCTCCCCATTTCTACCCTCCCACCCACTCCAAGACTGCATATATTCTGGTTGCCCCATTCCCCAGTCAGCCCTCCCTTCTGTCACCCCACTCCCCTCCCATGCCCTTTCCCCTCTTCTCTTGTAGGGCAAGATAAATTTCTACGCCCCATTGCCTGTGTACTGTGTATCTTATTTCCTAGTTGCATTCAAAAACTATTTTTTTTTTGTTTTTGAACTTCTGTTTTTAAAACTTTGAGTTTCAAATTCTCTCCCCTCTTCCCTCCCTGCCCACCACCCCTAAGAAGGCAAGCAATTCAACATAGGCTACATGTGTATCATTATGAATGGGATGGATAATTGTGAAGACTTCACAGTGTATGTCTAAGGGAGTAGGAGAGGTTTGGGATTTGGCCTTCTGATTCTGGAAGGCATGCCCTTCCCCCTCTCTCTCAGATGTTAGAAGATAATGAACTTCCTGTGAGCTATTTGTTCTCTGCTCCAGGAAGGTCTCTCCTCTCCCCGACCCCATTTCTTCTCCTAGACTTTGGCAGTTGAGTTCTGATAGGGAAAAACTTGAATGGACAGGATCAACCTTGGACCCCTGTCTAGTTTTTGAGCCTAGACTGTAAGCCCACCTCCCAGCCAATGGTGAGAAGGGATAGAGGTGGGTGGGAATCTTTTGATTAAGAGTATAAATTAAGACAGGTTCTCTTTTACCTTGCCTCCTCCAATATGGAGGTGTGCCCAAATCTTGCAAGGTTTGTAAAATAAATTTACTTTGTTTCTCCTAAGGATGTCTCTCCTATTATTTAAAAATCCTGTCCCATACAATTATGTAAAATCCTTCCACACTACTCACATTGTGAAAGATTAAGTATGGTTTGCCGGTGTTTGGGTGTGGCAAATTGGTCCCACTGGGCTACAATGATGGTAGAGCTGCCCGGGACACAGAAATGGAGAGGTAGATGAGCTGTGGCTGTGGAGAGCAGTAGAACGAGTAATAGAGCCAGGGGACAAAGCTCCCCATGATCAGTAGAGCAATCCCTGAATAGTCCAATTTGGAAAATGTCCGAGAGACTTTTTCTGAATGACAATAGACAGTGTGAAAGAGCCAGGAGAAGCTGAGGCAGAGCACAGCACCCAATAAAACATCCCAAAGCCTACTTTCTCCTGTAGAGGGGCCATGAAGTACATATTTGGTCTGAGCATGGTCAGGATTCCCAAAAAGAGAAACAGCACAAAACCAAGCAGATGGGTCCAAATATTACCGGTCTCAGTGTGGATACGGAAGATGCTCTTAAAACAGGCACGGAAGGAAGGCATGGGTGGTCTGTGACCATGCAGAAGGTAGTCATTGTCCTTCAGCCAGTCGGGGAGCACATCATATGGGATGACCCGCCAGCGTCCTTCCCATACCTTATATACAAACTCCGCCATCTTCTCCATGGCATGGTGGGCTTGTAGGGGCAATGTCAGTACCCGTACCTCCTCTTCTTCTTCTTGGGGTACTGGACATGTCTGCTCTTCTTCAACTTTGGTGGAACTGGGAGTCATTCGTTTACCCTTCTCTATTAGTACGGGTCCTAGCTCAGCGAGCTCCATTGTATCCGCTTCTCGCTTACTGGCTGGTGCCCCATTGCCCTGCCCCACCACAGATCCCTTGCAGGAACACATCTGGTTGGCACCCGACAACCAGAGGCTTCACTATGGTTGAAAGTTGAAGCTTCCCAGTCCTGGGGGGGCAGAAATCCCCTTTTGATGGTAAACCGGGCCGAGCTCCGGTGGCGGCGGCAGCGGCCGAGGGCTCTGACGGGGCTGCCTTCCCCAAGCTACATCCCCAGCGCGGTAGGTGACGCCAGCCCAGGCCTCGGCCCCAGCGGCGGAGAAGCCTCCACCCCCCCCCACCCCCCACCCCCCCCTCCAGGGACGCGGAGGCGCCGGCCCCGGAAGGAGCGCGAGAGTGGCCGCCTCACCTCCGCCCCCGGCGGAGCCCAGCGGCAGCGGCGGCGGCCCAGCCCTCCCTTCTGTCACCCCACTCCCCTCCCATCTCCTTTTCTCTTCCTT
>CM053627.1:187080612-187100155 GCA_028646595.1 Phalanger gymnotis | reverse complement strand
TTCATCCACTACACTTTCTTCACTAGCTCTCTACTTGGAGTGGGAAGGCATTCCAAATCATCTGTCCTTCAGGATCAATACTGGTTATTACAATCATTCAGAGTTTGGTTTTGTAACCCTCCTATTTTACAGATGATGAAACTGAGGCCTGGGAAAAGGTGACAAACAAGGTCTCACAGCTAGTTAGTGGAAGAGTCAGCATTAGAATCCAGGAAATTTTGTACATAATCTCTCTACCTAGTAGTGTCTCAGAAATCCATAAAGATCAAAGATAAGTTAAAGTCAAAACAGGTAATTTTGCCCCATGGCCTCTATTGTTTAAGAAAGCTTTATTTTGCACCACAAATGACCATTCCAGGCAAGGTGTACCTCAGGGCTGGACTCCCTAAACATTCCTAGAGTATAGCACTGCCTGGAAGGATGGCTTAAGAGGATAATGTCCTGATTTTAAAACTAAAGCAGAGAACCACTAAATCTGGATGTTGGGATGACACTGTGGGGATTAAAAAATATCCAAACTGCAATAAGAGAAACTGAGACAAAACTCTGAGCCAATGGCACTTTATTAAAAGGTCCATGATCTCCTTTAATGAAATGCACCTCAGATCTTCCTCACAATCTGAGATGCCCCCTCCTTGTAGGGCCGTATTGTTATAGGGTTAGATATATAAACATCAAGAGCAGCCATATGGATACACTAGAATTTCACTGGTTGACATATGACACATAGACTAAAATAAGCAAAACAACATATCAGCAGAATTATGAGTTGGGTAAAGGAAGGAATATCTCCTCCACTGGCTAGGTGGTCATCAGATGGTCATAAGGTGGGCACCCGCTCATGTTGGACAAGAGAGAATGGTCTGGAGGTACAAAAACAATTTGGGTTGACTTTCCATGTGATTGAGTCACCTCTGCCACACTGGGCTTGGTCACCATGACAAAGAAAAACAAGGGTGAAGGGACTCCAGCCACCTTGCCATGTTTACGCAAGTGATCTTACCATTGGCAGCTCACAGCTCCGGGGCCAAATATATCAAATTGGTTGATACCGATTGGAATAGATTAGGGGGGCTCTTCACTGAATCAACTTCTTCAATACCCAGCAGTCACCTAGTCACAGCTTCCCCTTTCCCATCACTCTAAAGTAGGATCTTTTATTCCCTTCTCTATATATGTCTTGAATATAAAAAGACCTGGGAAAAAACGAAAGTCCTAAGACAAAGTATTAAGGGAAGGTTTATAAAGAACTTTATACATCTTATCTCATTTAGTCCTCACAAGGTAAGTATTGTTGAATCTTGTCTGACTCTTCGTGATCCCATTTGGGGTTTTCTTGGCAAATACTGGAGTGGTTTGACATTTCCTTCTCCAGCTCATTTTACAGATGAGGAAACTAAGGCTAAACAGGGTTAAGTGGCTTGCTCAGGATCACACATCTAGTAAGGTCTAAGGCCAGATTTGAATTTAGGAAGAGGAGTCTTCCTAATTCTAGGCCTAGAGCTCTATCCATTGAGCCACCTAGCTGCCCCATAAGGTAAGTACTACAGGTATTAGCCCCAGTTTAAATATGAGGAAGTTTAAAATTAGGAAGTAATATGTCTATGAGTAGCTACTGAGAGATAATATTCCTATCCCGTTCCCATGAGACTCCAGCCTTAACAGAAATTTCCTTTTTTTTTTTTTTTACAGTTTGCTGTTTTCCCAGTCAATTACTTGACTTTTGAGCTCTTTGTCAAAGTAGGACTCTGCTCCCAGAGTGGACAGTGCTCTGTCCCAAGCTTCAGGGGTTTTGCACAGCTGTCTTCAGAGATACTTCTAGGCTCCTGTAAATTTTCAGTTTTTCTAAGGTGGTATGATCAAAGGAGAGGTGTCTCTTGGTCTGTGCTCTGGTCTGTGAGTAACTTTAAGCCCTCTTTTCTGCCTTGGAACTGTGAGGAGGATTCCCTCTCCATAACTGCCACAAGTTCTGCCAGACCAGTGCTCCTCCTCACCCCCGGACCACCATCTAGGACTGCAACCCAGATCCAAGGAGGGCAAAGCAGGAGAATCCTGCCTCAACATCAGCAAAGAGATCCCTGCAATCCCCCCGATCAGATTCTTAATTCCCCCACCCTCTGTAGGCCTGGAGCTCTGGAAACAGCCACCTATCACCACCACTGCTGCCCCCAGGGCTGGGGCTGGACTGTGCTCCTTTCTCACCCAGGTCTGACAGAGTTTTCCCACTGAGTTTCTACTTTGTCTTTGGCATTTGTGGGTTGGGAAGTATGGAAATCACCATGGCTGCCAGTGATTCAGTCCCCTGAGGCCTGCTCTAGCCCCATGTGTGCTGGCACAGCCCATGCTGCACTTTGCTCTGCTCCCAACCCAGTATGATAGACTTTTCCTGTCAACCTTCCAGGTTGTCTTGGGCTGCAGATTTGTTTCACTCTGTCATTTTGTGGCTTCTGAAGATCTAGAATTTGTTTAGAGTAATATTTTACAGATATTTGGAGGGTTTGGGGGGAGAACTGAAGCTTTTACTCCACCATCTTGGCTCTGCCCCTCCTGCCCCCAATTTTTCTTTCTTAACAAGTAACAATCTAGTCTCTGATTGAAGATGTCCATTGAGGAAAACTCAATACCATTCAAAGCAGCTTATTACACAATGGGGACCACTCTAATTATTAGAAAGGTTTTTTTTTATCTTTATGTCCAATTTAAATTTACTTCTTTCTACAATCTATGCCCAGGGTCAGAAGTCTATGGAATTATATAAATAATTTTAATGTCTCTTCAATGGTAGAATAAGTAGAGTGTATTAATTAGAATAATAATAATAATAGTTCACATTTATATGGGCAGCTAGGAGCCAGAGCAGGTAGAGTACTGGGCTTGAAATTAGGAAGACTCATCTTCCTGAGTTCAAATCTGGCCTCAGGCACTTAATAGCTGTATGACCCTGGGCAAGTCATTTAACCTCTTTTTGCCTCAGTTTCCTCATCTATAAAATGACCTGGAGAAGAAAATGGCAAACCATTCCAGTATCTTTGCCAAGAAAATCCCCAAAAGGGATCACAAAGAGTCAGACACAATTGAAAGCAACCAGTCAGCAACATTTATATAGCACTTACTATCAGGTACAGTACTAAGCACTTTACAATTATCTTGTTTGATTCTTACAACAGCCTCGGGAAGTAGGTGTCATTTTACAGATGAGCAAACTGAGGCAAAAAGAGGTTAAATGACTTGCCCAGTTTCACACTGCTAGTAAGTATCTGAGGCTGGATAAGCTCTAGGCCCAGTGCTTTGCTCATTGCACCATCCAACTGACCCTATTATATTATTTATTATTAAATAAAATAATGCTAATGGTCATTTATTTATGAGAAAGCACTATTTCACACTTTCTTCCATTTCCAAATAACGGAGAAACCTCCCCTTGATAATGTGATAATGTTGAAAAAGACTTTGAGCAGTAGAACTGTATGTGTGATTTGAGCAGCACTGTCACCTAGCCTATAAATCTCATTCCCATCAGCCTATTAATATGTCTGAATTCTATGGATAGAAATCTATGCAATAATTAATGGATTGGGGATGTCTTTTTTAGTTTTTGGCTTTTTCATTCTTCATTCACAAGCTGAGTGGCGCTGGATAAGTCACCTAACCTCTCTAAGGTCTTACATTCTCAACTGCATTTATACTACCTACCTTTAAAGTTTGAAATGAGAAAGGCCTTTTAAGGAAGCAAATGAAAGTTGTTTATTGTTACCTCCTCAAAATGTAAATACTTCCCAGAAAGTGGAATAAGACCTTAAGTCAGTATTAACTACCAACTTGTCCAGCTTCCTTTATCAGATCCTGCACACAGTAGTAGGTTACTGAGAACAAGGCCAATAGGAACAGAGAATAAAATAGTTAAGGTTTGGAGGAAGGGCAACCTGAAATAGAAGTGAGTTAAAAAGGATGGTGAGAGGGTGCCTACAAAGCAATTTCGCTTTATTCACATCTCTTAGGACTGACTTAATGATAATATGACTGTGAAGTACCTGATGGCCTTTTTTCCCCCCACTAAAAACACTATCTTTAATTGTTAAGGATGCTACAATGTCTCTTTTAGTGTCCAAAATTCCATTTCTATTTACAGTGGAACTGCATTTAGGTTTCAGGTCTGCCATCTAGTGCACATTATAATAACTGCATAGCCTTGATCAAAATAAAAGGAACACTCCAAAATCTGGGTCTATTCAAATCAACATTTATTAGGTACTTACAGAGTTCTGTGCTTAGAAGATAGATAGAGATCAGTTAAGATTAATTTCCTTCCTAACTGGTCTTTATAGATTAATAGGAATTGTAAGGCACTCACAAACTTTTTTTTAAATGGAAGGAGATATAAACTAGTGATTTCATCCATGTTGAGAATTGTTGGATGGAAAGTCCTTTCATGAGTCAAATTGCAGAAAGCCATCTCTTCTGTACCTTAAGTCAGGATCTTATAAGGGATCTTACAGTTTTAGAGTTGTCTGAGGAACCGAACTACCTGAGATCATACAGCTAGTATGCATCCAAAGGATTTGAACCTAGCTCTTCCTGATTTCAAATTGTTGTTGGTGGTGGTCAGTCATTTTCAGTTGTGTCCAACTCTTCATGAGTCCATTTGGCGATACTGGAGTGTTTGCCATTTCCTTCTCCAGCTCATTTTACAGATGAGGAAATGAAGGTAAACAAGGTTGAGTGACTCGCTCAGGGTCACATAGCTAGTAAGTGTCCGAGGCCAGATTTAAACTCAGAAAGATGAGTCTTCCTGACTCCAGGCACAGCACAGTATCCACTGTGCCACCTAGCTGCCCCAGATTTCAAATCTGTCCCTCTATTTATTGTATCCCTTACCTCTTTGCAAATAACTACAACAGAAAATAATGTGCTAAGTGACTAAGAGAGGTAGAAACCAAGTGCTTGTGAAGGAAAGGTCATTAATGACTCTTTAGACCAGGAAAAATTTCATGGAAGATTTGAGCTTTGAGTGGGCCTTTAAATGATGAATGAGATTTCAGTTGTGGGGAGGGAGAGGATAGCATCTCATGGCTCCCAGTTTCTCTTGCTTGAGAATAGGGGATAGATGATCTGTTCCCTTGCTTACAGGACATGGTGCATTTGCCCCTGGTTCCATCCAATCCTGGTTTGGATTAAGCAGGTTGGTCCTGAAGTCTAGCTCTTCATGGGGCTTGGTTGCTAGAAAGCTGCTGGTTTTTCCAAAATTTTGAAGCTCACAAGGTCATTCAATCTCCAATACTCCACCTAACATAGGAAGGAATAAACACAGCAAGGAAAGAGGAAATTATAGTGCCAGGTGTTCACAAACCACATGGCAGGCTAGGCAAAATCAAAGTCAAAGGCTTCTCTCCTTGAAGTTTTAGAGTTGTCTGAGGCACCTAACTACCTGAGATCATATAGCTCGTATGCATCCAAAGGATTTGAACCTAGCTCTTCCTGATTTCAAATTGTTGTTGTTGTTGGTCAGTCATTTTCAGTTGTGCCCAGCTCTCCATGAGCCCATTTGGGTTTTTTTTGTCAAGGATACTAGAGTGGTTTGCCATTTCCTTCTCCCCTGTAGTTTACAGTAATGGTGTCAAATTCAAATAGAAACGGATCCCTATAAGCTGCATATTGATGTGGAAAACCACAAATTAACATTATCTATGTTGTACTGTAGTTTTATTTATTTTGTTAAACATTTTCCAATTACATTTTAATCTGCTTCTGCTCTGCTCCTGGAAGTGGACTGTGATGATAATTTTGATGCTCCCTACTCAAATTCATCAGCATTTACTCAGTTTATTGTGATTTAATGGGTATCAGTGACTGTATTAGTGAATGGAGCCAAAAAGGATCAAGTTTAAGTTAGTCATGTAAGTTAATGCTGCTAGGATAAGAGTTTTATATTTTAGGACCAAATAACTGCCCATGGATTGGCGATATTAATATTATGCATTAGTGATATCATTGTAGATTATAGGATAAAATCTTATGACTCTGTTTTAGAGTAGCATATTACATTTGACCCTGAGACTTGTTCTAGCAACATCAAAACCCTCTCACCCCTATGAATCACGGTCACTGCTCCAGTATGACCTTTCCTCGTGCCCACCCCTTCCTTAACTTCTAGAATATCGCAGGCCAAAGCACCAGATGTTTTACTTCCCAGGCAAACTCCTGCTGAGGTGGCAGGTGGAATGCCTTTTGGGGGAAAAATCCCTGCCATTAATGACTCAAAAGCTTGCTGACAAAGTTGTTGTGATTGATAGACATCATAGAGGTTTTCTTGCTTCTAGTGTTAACCAGTCATGAAATGCCTCATTCTATTTTTAGTGTTCTCCCAAGTGTATAAAGGTAGCTAACACCCAAGAGGAGAGGTCCCTGATCACAAGGAAGATCTTGGACCCAATTAATTAGGGTCTGCTGGACTCTCTAATAAATTGAAAATGCTTGGAGTGCCTCCATGTCCCTTTGTTGAACATTGGATTGGAATTTGGGGGTCACGGGAGGAGAGGCAGAACTAAATCCAGGACTTTTCCCATTAATTCTCCTTGAGAGGTAGGACTTTTTTTTTCAAATTTTATTTGTATCCCCAGTGCTTAGCACAGTGTCTGGCCCACTACTAAGCATTTAATAAATTCTTATTGACAAACTGGGAAACCGTCTAATATCCTTAAGTTAACTCAACTCCTTTTGCACATTCCATGTTGCAAGTATGCTATTCAGGTTAGGACTAATACAAAGTATATTCCTTCTTATATCTTTCCAGAATTCTAGATATGGGTTTAGATTTCAAAAGACTTTTCAGTTCAATAAGTAAATATAATTGAGACCTCAGCCAAGTTGTAATTACTCAGGGTAGGTACTGACTGTTAATAATGAATACCGAAGAGGTCAACAAAATAATGACTTAAGCAGAGTAGATGCAATTAATGAAGTATAAGACAAAATTCATCACAGATTCACTATGCCTAACACAATTGATTGTGTTAACTAAACATGCAAATAAATGTATTAAATTTTTCTCCTATGTCTGCCAAGTGGATGATTTGAATCTATATTAATAACTGAATCAATATGTTCCCTTTCTAAGTTTCATTCATTTCTGCATCCATTCTTGGAAAAAAAATTAGAATACAATATAGAAACAAATGTTTTGGTATCAATGCAAGGTTGGACTATCACTATGCCTCCAAGAGGAAGTCAGGGAAATTCTCATGATGAAGAGTTCCATAGTAAATGTTCTGTGAAGAACATCCCACAGAAGTTCCATTCTGATAAAGAAAATTCAGAAAGCACAATGGAGAAATACTGCGGATATTGACAAATGCAATGATTTCAGGTAACGACAATTTGGTTCCATTAACCAAAGTATTCCTGAACTCTGCTATCTGCTGTATTTCCATCAAAGGTTTTATGTAATGCATTTCCCATTCTGATTGAGTGGGTGCATAAATAGACAGAGGGAAAGAAGCCCAAATTAAAAACTCATCAAACCATTTAGGGAAAATCAAGAGTGATTTACACCATTAGGAAAGGATCGAATAAAAAAAAAAGTTAGGGAAAGAAATGTGTCTCTTGTAGTAGAAACCAAGGATTCTTTTAGGGAAAGGCAATTAAAAAAATGCTTGAGACTTAAGCCATATTGATGAACAATAGATCTGGACTTGAGGAAGAGGAAAGCTCTCATACTTTACCTGCCCACGTCCCCTTGACTCTATACCCAACCTTCCATAAAGATTTTAAAACACAAGGCAACAACAACAACAATAATAATTTACAGCTGTAACTGATACTCTTTAAAAAAAACTTTTTATTGATGCCTTTTGTCTTTACATCAGTCAGTTCTTTCAAAAAAAATCCCATTAAATTGGAATTTTTCCTTTTGACAAAGAAAAGCAATTAAGTAAAACCATTTGAATCTGACTACACACACACACACACACACACACACACACACACACACACACATATATACACACAGCATTCTGCTATGGTAGCCATAGTCCCTGGCTCCTCCATCATGAGAAGGGACTTGTCTGTGCTCAATAATCTGCTCTGTGAGACCTCCATTGGTTCAGCTTCCTTTTGGCGATCTTTTCATGTACATTGTTACAAATCGAATTCTTTTGCTTTGGCCTAATTCTTCATCAGTTTATGTAAACATTGCCATGTTTATGAATTCCTCCTATTCATCATTTTTTACTCCTGATAGGAAATATTGTAGATGCCTTATTTTTGGATGTGAAGTAAAGGAGTTTGGACTTTATTCAGAAAACACAGCACAAAGGATATATATATAATATGTATATATGTGTGTGTGTGTGTATATATATATATATTTGTGGTATGTGACTAGAGATTGGAGGGAGAAAAAATAAATACTTGCTAATTGAAAAATCAAATCAAATCAAAACAAAACAAACAAAAAAAGCACCAAGGAAGACATTACACAATTACTTTGGATAAGAATTTCCCATTTACCTTTTGAGAAGTCATTTAATCTTTCTGGGTCTCTGTATCCTCACCATTAAGATGAATGAATTGGACTAAATGATCTCTAACGTTTCTTCCAATTCCATCTTCTTTTTGCTTGGCTCTCATATATTGTTCCCAGATAAGTTCTCTTTTTAGAATGATATTTCACCTTCTCACCATGTTCCCTAAGTGGTCTCACCCTTACTGTCTTTGTTGAGATGAGATGACCGATGGACATTGAATACCTTCCAGTTGTGCTTCCCTTTTACTTTATTAATCCTGATTCATTTCATAGATTTTGTGTGAATTCTGTTTAACAATAATTACAAATATATGTTGGGGCAGGTAATGAAACAATTCTATTCCACAAGTCTTAATTAAGGGCCTACTAAGTGCAAGGCACTGTGCTACATACCACTGATAATGAAAAATGGCTCTCACACTCAACTTACATTCTTTTGGAATAAAAGCTCTTAATGAACTTAAATTTAGCAAAAGAGAAAGGATTATGTCAACCACAGAGACCTATAATTTTTAGGCATGTCTTTTTTTAAGTCCGATGATTCATAATCCTGATTCTCTAAACTTACTTTTTATGTTCTTCAAAGGCTCCTCCTGGTACTTGGCTACCTTTCCCAACTGACACATTCAGGTTATTACAATCTTCAGAACTGAATCCTATGAAGATTTGGCAGCTCCAAAGGTTAACAATGAGACTCCATGAATCAATCTGTATGGCTGAGTCAATCTTGTCAGATGCCAATAGTTGTTTTATCTATAGCTGCTTTAAAGCAGAAATGAATAGACATAGACAGAATGTGAACTTGTACCTTTATTGTTAAATTCAAGAAATATTTATTGAGCACTTACTTTGTGAAAAGCAAGCTGATAGGCACATCTCTTTCAAGTTAAACATACACAAACATCCAGAAACCCAGTAAGCCAGTAAGAGTAGCAAGATGGAGGGGAAAAAAAGTTAAAGAATATTAGCCCGACAGTTAGGAGAGCTGGGTTCTAGTGCTTTTTGTGCTATAAGTATTTGATTTTGAGCAATTCACTCAAACTTTCTGGGTCCATTTACCCAGGGTTGAAGAGGTCAATTTTTTTCCCCTAAGGTCACTTGACAATATAAAATTTATTGACTTGTTAATGACTTCTAAAATTATATAAAAGGCAGAATAGCACAGTGAATGCTATTTGATTTTGGACTAGGCATAGTGAATAGAGATCTGATGTTAGAGCTAGGAAAACTTGAATTCAAATTCAGTCTCTGAAACATACTGGTTTTGCATATATTTTTCCTGACTTTACTATGTGACACTGGGCAAATCATTTAACATTTCAGTGTTCTAGGCATCTTTGAGATTAGGTTTCAAAGAAGGCGTTGGCCTGCATCAGCAGAAGGAGTTTCTTTATCTGAGAATTTTTATATCAGTATAGTCACAAGTCTATTTCCTATCCCTTAAATTATATGGAAGTTGTCTTTATGAATATGTTCTGCTAAGGAGTGGGGACCATACGGTGGTGGCATTAAAATAAATTAACAACCGGTTCTCTGCCCTAATGACCATTTTTTTTTTGTATTTTGTATCCAATGCTGTGTTCATCCGTTTCATACTTACAAAAAGAATCCCCTCCCCCATCCCTTCCCAGAAAAAGTCTCTTTTACAAACATTTAAAAATTAAAAACCAAATGAGGACAAGTTAATTTTGGTACAATTACTGAACAACATAGCTGGCATAATTAGAGTTGCGATGTCCTATGGGCAGCAATATTATGACAGCTATGTTGCTCAGTAATTGTACCAAAATTAACCTGTCCTCATTTGGTTTTTAATTTTTAAATGTTTGTAGAAAGGACTGTTTTTCTGGGAAGGGATAAGGGCCTGGCGATTCTTTTTGTAAGTCTGAAATGGATGAACAGCGCATTGGATATAAAACTAAAAAAAAAAAAAGAATAAGGAATGTAAATTTGCACCCACCTTAGAGAGAACCTGATTACAAGTGCCATTTTAACTGATTCATGGAACTCAACATAAAATTAGGTATCTGTCTGGCTAAACCGGTCTGAACTGGCTGAATCCCACCTCTGGGGCCATACCCAAGATATACATATTATATATTTCTTAATAGAGTGTCCTTCACATATACCCTCTCAAATATTTTTCTGTAAGGAAAGAAGTATGGCTCAGTAAAAAGAGTGCTAGATTGGGAGTCAGAGGACCTGGGTTCTTAAGATTATGGATCTAGAGTGGAAAGGGTCCCCAAAAGTCACTGAGTATAACACCTTAATTTTACCAATGAGAAAACCGAGATCTAAGAAGTTTAAATAACTTTCCCCATGTCTACAGGTAATAAACATCAGAAAATAGTCTTGAATTCAAATCATTTGACTCCACAGCCAAAGCTCTTTCCAACTTCCACTCTGCTACATTACTACTTATGTGAACCTTGGGTATATATAAACCTCAGTGTTCTCATCTGTAAAATGAGAGGATTGGAATAGATGATCAATAAGGTCCCTTTTAGGTCCAAATCTATGAATTCATGTCCTGTTTTATTTAAACAAGACTTTGATCTAACCTGGGGAGTGGGCTAAAAACCTTAAGACATCACAGATATCAGCATAACTATTGAGATGTTAAATTATGGTGGCTGTCAATAAAGTCTCCCTGCTAAGCATCATTATGAATCTTCTTAGTTTTGTCTCTCCTTCTTGAAATAATTAAATTTATTGGATATCAATATGCCTTTCCTGACTCCTAATCAATGGTAAAATATACAATCATATTCACAGTTCCTACTCAATAGCATGGCCATACTGTGACAATTGTTTTATTGTTATCAAACAGAAGCCCGGAAAAATTATTTTAAAAAAGATTCAGAGAGATTCAAAGCCAGTGGTTCCCAAGTGTTTCATTCTGCCACAGCTTCTTCCTGTAATCCAAGGGTTTCAGTTCCTTGTACCTGGGACCAAGGACAGCTATAAACCTTGCCTTACATCAGATAGGTTTCTACCTTTAAAGTTAACCAGTGGAGGAATGGGGGGAAGACAGGTGGAAAGAGGGAAATATGTCACAAAATAATAGAGAGATGCACAGTGGTTGGCTTAGAAACAGTAACAGAAAGAGCCACTGTTTAGGATTTAAATAGTCTACACCATTATTCTATCACCTAAGGGTTGGAGATTATGAATGGGGTGGGAAGGGAAGAAAAAGGAACAAGCATTTATTAAGTGCCTCCTATACACCAGGCACTGTGGTAAGTGCTTAACAAATTTTTCATTTGATGGTCACAATAAATCTATGAGACAGGTGCTATTATTATCCCTATTTTATTGTTGAGGAAACGGAGGCAGGCAGAAGTTAAGTGACTTGCCCAGAGTCACACAACTAGTATCTGAAGCTAGATCTGAACTCAGATCTTCTTGACTCCAGATCCAGCATTCTATTTATTGTCACTACCTAGCTGTTAGAAACACAGGGATGAATCCTAAGAAGATAAAGGGAAAGGAAAAGAAAAGGCTGAAGAGCTGAGTCAAAAGTATTGGGAACAGAGAATGATTGCGGTTAATGTAGGGGGATCAAGGTGTTAGAGAGCTGGGTCAGTAGCCTACATTATCACAACTGAGTTATAATCAAACGTTTATATGTCAAGTCTTTTATCCCGAGATGCTAGGCTCTGTCATAAATGCTAAGGAAGGGCTGCTGACTCCCACATTAGCCTATCCGTGAAACTGGAACCTGGAATTGCCTGAGCTGAGTACCAAAAAATGGCAGACATATCCATTTTTTGGTAGCTCCTGGCCCTTTTAGTTACTTCCGAAGGAGACTGGGAAGGAAAGAATCATGGTCTCCTAGATCTGATCCTTCACATCTCTTCCAGGACAAGATTGGGACTCTCATATTTCCATTTCAGTTCTTTATTCCCTGGCCATTAAAGAAGTATCGAGTAAGCATAGAAAGTAAGAAAGATTGTCAATTCTGCTTTAGAGATAGATATGTCTAGACAGAGAAAGCCCTAGGAGTGAGGATAAGTCTGTGAAAGCGGCAAGGCAAAAAACGAGCATTAAGGCTTTTGAGAAGAGTTATTGATGCTATGTTATCATCTAAGACATTGCCTTGACTTGGGAAACCCCGGCTTTGGAGCTTTCTGGCCAATGTCACAGACACTAGCCGGCTATAACCTTTCCTGCGGTGCTCTGGCAAGGTATAACCATGAATCATTGTGGCAAACTGATCTGTGATACTCCAGGAAAGTGGTTTGCCATTTTCATCTCGGACACACACACTAGGAAAGCAGTAGATGAGGTTGGCAAGGTATCGGTGGCACTGTTCATTTCCACCCCGGGACCAAGTTCTGTTTAGCAGACCAGCTTCAGCAACACTCAGGTAAGACAGCTGAGGGAAAGACGGCACTCTAAAGGAAAAGGTGGCATGTTAGGTGGAATTCAGTCACAGATAGAAATCATTTTGCTCATTTCCTTTTTGCCACACAAATTCACAGATAAAACCATTTTGGGCAAGAGTAGTAAAGTGCTTATTTACAATAGATTCTATAGCTCTCTGTGCCATCCCTTTGAGGTACTTCAAAAATTCTGATGATCAGTAAATTTCTCCTTATACCTAATCTAAATCCTTTCTGCTTTAACATTAGCTCATTTATTATTTTTATTTTATTTTATTTTTAACTTATGGAATAAAACCAACATTTCCATAACATAGTACAATAAAAAAGATGATTGTACATGAAACTGCAAATCTGCTATGCATAACTTGCTATTCCTTTAAAACACACAACAAAATTATAATGTAAATTTCTTTTTTTCTTCCCTTCCCCCCCACCCTAGAGATGGTTACCATTAGACACAATACGTGTGTGTGTGTGTGTGTGTGTGTAAAATTATTTTATACATACTTCTATTCATCAGTTCTTTCTCTGGATTCAGATATCACCTTTCTTCATATGCCCTTTATAGTTAATTTTGGCAATGCGATAGACAAAATAACTTATTTGCTCAAAGTCATTCTTAAAATAACATTGTTGTTACTGATCAAAATTAAGAACTGCTTACCATTCTATAGATAATACCGCTTTTTAGAATTTGAAGTCTTATCAAGATCTGTCTTTGACACTCACCACATAAACTCTTGATAGGATTTATATCAGTGGAGAGAGTTCACACACCAGGAATTCACCAAGCTCATGAAATCACAGATCTTCCACATAATTAAATATAATATTTTGAAAATTCTCTATATCTCAATCTACATATCCCATGGCATTAAAAATAGGGAGAAAAAGTAGAAAGAACAGAATTTATACCAAAAAGCTATAATAATTACAATTAGATGGGCTATACATAAATCCTAGGTAGGAAGACTGTCCTTAAGAACTCACAGAGAGAATATCAATAGAGTTATCATATGCCATACTGCACTAATAATAGCCAACATTTAGATGGCATATATTTTCTAATTCAAATGTACCTAGCTGTCCTATGATCTTTTTTTTAAATAGGTTCCAGATTGATAACTACAAAGCTGTCTCAGAGAAGAGGAAGGTCAGTTGCCTTATGAGTAAGCAAATTCCACAGCTTTATGTGGCATCCCTTTTGCGCACCTTAAGAGCTTTTAACCATCAATAAGTTGTAGCCCTGCATTGCCAGCTTTCTTTCTAGTGTTAAAGATGACTTTATCAGTCAGTCAGCTGTCCAACTACTAAATAGGAAAACAATCTAGCTTTTGGCTTCATTTTAAAGGTATTGCCCGTGAGGATACGGTCAATTACAAAAAAAAAAAAAAAAAAAAAAAAAAAAAAAAAAAAAAAAAGTTCTATAGTTGTTGGATCAGTTGATCCTCCAGGTAGCAGTAATCAGGTGGGATGCCACATTCACACATTCCACACAGTTTTTGTTTCTTTTGGTCAATGAACAGGACACTGAACAAATAATGAATAAGTTGGGGTCAGTGTCCTAGTTATCAGAGTTAGGTGATCTAACTCTTTATGCAGAAGGCTTCAGCTCCCAGGCCATTATCCAGTGTAAGATTAAAATAAGGTTGTGATTAATAGGACTTAATGACTACTGATGATAATATTCATAATGTTATATTCCATATAAACCAAATAAAAAAGATGAGAACAAGATCATGATATAATGACCACTACTCACATTTAGAACTTAACCTTGGTTTCAAATTTTGTTTAAGTTTTTGTTATGCTAAAGCCCAGAGCTGGAAATAGCATTTTTCATTCCTGGCAGGATTCACAAAATGCACTCCGGAAAGCAAATGTACCCTCAACCCCAACTTTTTAAGAGACAAATTCAGTGGAAGTTATGCTGAGTGGAGCTGGGGTCGGGCAGGAGCTTATCTGGGGTACAGCAGCCTCAGGAGGAAGGCATGTGGCAGCATTCTATTTAAACCAACTATTGTTAATAAACAAATGCTGAGCTAATTCTTTTTAAAGAAAAATACTTTAGATTTTATTAAGCAAAGTACAAAAACGTTCTAAGATGTCTACACCTTTATACATTATATTGACAATTGAACTGTCCCTTCATATGCATGTAAGATTTTCTCTACTTCCATTCAGATCTGAACTTTCAATGTTCAAACAGAAATTTGTAATAGCCTTGTTTCCTGAAAATATATATTTTTTAAAAAAGCAAAAAATCCCTAAGCCCCCATATTGTCCTTCCTTTTATGTACTCCAACTTGCTATTTGTTTAGCTTTTGCTCAGTTGAAAGGCAACAACCCCAAAAGTAAGTTGTTCCTTGGATTGTGCTTTCCAAGATCAATAAATATTTCTTATCCTTCCACAAGTGCTTGCCATGTTTCTTTCTTCATCTTTTTTCTGCTTGTGTTGTTTATATCGTTCAGCCATTAATATAAGCTCATTTGGAATTTCCTCCAAAATATTGATTAATTCACTAGCTATTTCCCAACCATTCCTAGTAAGTAGGGTCATTCATTCCCCTGTATGCCCAGCTCTTCTAATACATCCTATTTCATGGATGTAAATCCTTAATGCTCAGGTCACTGGATATATCATCAGGAATAAGTTTTCTCCCTACAAAAATAATTACTTTATCTTCAGGCTTCATTGAATCAATGAAGGAATGTATAAGAGCAGGCTCTTGTTCTGTGGTTATGATTATTTTCTGCTTTACAGTACCCAGAGTTCCAACACAAACAATCATTGGATCATATGAATATTTTTGTGAAAGTCGACGTACGGCATCAGGCCAAGTAACATGGTCATAATAGTTTGTCTATCTGGCTGTACCTAACAAAATCTTCATTATTTGAGGTTCAGACTCTATATCTAATATTTTATCAGCCTCATCTAGAACCAAATATGTGATGCTATTTGGGCTGATGAATTCATTCATTTGAAGAACATTGAGTCTACCATAGGTAGCAATGACAATATCTACACCCGTGGTAGCATGTTCAATCTGACTTCTTCTGTCTCCACCACCGTATATACAAATGCTTTTAATCCCTTTATCGGTGTATTTTTTACATTCACTCTTGACTTGTAGAGCCACTTCTCTGGTTGGTGTCAGCACAAGCATTCTGGGACCATTCCTTTTCTCCCTGGTTCTTTAGAGTGCAGATCAAGAAATGTTAAGTTATACTCAACAGAAACCATGCTTTGCTACTCTGTATAGGCATAGGTCTTGTGAAACCTACTTTCTTTTTATTAACCATAGCATCAGGAAAATGATCAAACACATCCTCAAATGTACATACTGGATTGAGAATTATACATTTTTCATTTTCTCTTAAATCATTATACATTATATTATTGTTTTCTCCACTCTATTTATCTACTTGTGTTTGAGACATTAATTTTGTCTTTGGAGATTCTATGTAGAAAACTTTCTTAATTGAGGGAAGACCATCCCACTGTGTTTGAATGTAGCGGAGGTGGTGCTGTTTAACAGCCTCCCAGTCAATCATTGGCCTTTTTTTCTCTGAGCCATTTTCATTATAGGATGATTTAAGTGTTTCCAGTTTTTGTGTCCTCTTTAGAAAACTTTTCTATTTTTCATTCATTCATCTATCTATTTATTGATCTATTTATTTATTTATTCACTCCCTCATTTATTTATTCATTCACTCATGTATTCATTCATTCATTGCTTCATTCATTTATTTATTCGTCTGTTCATTTATTTATTCATTTATTCATTCATTCATCTATCTATCTATCTATCTATCTATCTATCTATCTATCTATCTATCTATCTATCTATCTATCTATCTATCTATCTATCTATCTATCTATTTCCTCTATGATTAACTTGTCTGATTCCTGGTTCTCCTTGCTGCCATATATTCTGGTTTCTGACTTGAGATCCCTTTTTATTATCTGAATTTTAGAATCTGTTGATTCTTGAATTTCTTTTATTTTTGCTTCACCCCAACCTATGACTGCCCCTACGATGGAGCAGTTGAGTTTAAAACAGAGTGGTGCTTCCCTGTAGCAGGAGCCTCTGACCCAGCACTCCAGGGCTCCAAGAGCCCTCCTCAGCTAATACTTTCTTTAGTTGGCTTACCACTTTTAAATTGGGTAAGAAGAATACAAGTGCAAAATAAGATGATTTGAAGCTCAACTTAGGCAATGCAGAATCTATTCCTACCTAGTATCTAGGAAAAAATGAAGATCTTCTTTGTTGTATACTTTGAGCAAAAAAAAAAAAATGCAATAACCTTAATTCATTGACATCAACTTCACCCCTCCAAAAGCCATGAAAATTGCATTTCAGTTCTAGGACCAGTTCCAGTAGGTAGTCTCTAATTATTCCCAAGGAAAGGTTTGGATATTTTGACCCCTGCTGCATATATTTTCTTAATGCTAGTCTTCTCCCAAACTCAGAAAATTGGCTTAACCTACCGAGCATTGACATCTGGCATAGGGAATGGAGAAAACTCAACTGCCTTATAGGAAGTCAAATTTATATCCAACTGTTTTGAGTTTGCAACAGCCTTAGAAACTTCATATATTCCATCCTGGAGTCCTATGAAGAAAGAATTTTTTTTTAAAAAGGTAATGAAAATGAGTGTTTTATTTTAGAAACAAAGGGAAGTTGTTCATTCCAGAATTCTTAAAATACTTAGAGTATTTAGCAACTAAATAATTTAGCAATATGCAGGGGACAGCAGGAAGTCAACTATGCTTGAACCCTGGAAAAAAAATCACTCAGCAGTGGCATGATTTGGAGTTAGAAAAATTCTTTTCATATCTCAGCTCTGGCATTTATTCGCTTTGTGACCTTATGTAAATAACTTTATGTCTAAGCTGCATTTTCCTGATCTGCAAAGCAAGTAGTCAATGACTTCTAACCTTTCAGGTTCCCTCTAGCTCTGCATCTGTCATTCTGTGGACATAGTTTCAAGCTCTGGATCAGTCACATACTAGGGGAGAGGCCTCAAGTGTCAATCGACTTATCTGAGGCTCTGTTCCACCCCTTCCTCCTGGAAGAGGAAGATTGGCAGAATTTTCCTCACTAGACAGTTGTGAGGAATAAGCTAGGCAATGTGTGATAGTGCTATGGATACAGTAAAGTGCTATAAAAACATAAACTTGTAGTCATATATTTGTTATGTTGTGTCATTTTTCAGTCATGCCTGACTCTTTGTGACCCCATTTGGAGTTGTCTTGGCATTGATACTGGAGTGGTTTGCCATTTCCTTCTCCAGCTCATTTTACAGATGAGGAAAATTGGGTTAAGTGACTTGCCCAGGGTCACACAGCTAGTATCTGAGGCCTGATTTGAATTCACAAAGGTGAGTCTTCCTGACTCCAGGTTTGGCACTCAATCCACTGGGTCATCTAGGTAGTCGTTTATTCTAATTAATGCCTATATTGCATATGGTTTCCTTTTTTTCTTTACATTTTCTTTTCTGATATGAATTTAACTATCATCAACAAACATATCAACTTACAAAGAACAAAAATAAGGATTAGATATGAACTTATTACATGTTTTTTTAAGGTATATTATTAAATTTAACAAGGAAGTAATAAATTTGCTCTGTTTGTTAAGCCTAATTTTCAAGATAGCATTGTAAGCCCCTTGAGTTAAGGGCTATTATTATGTCACTCATTTTACAGATGGGTAAACCAAGGCCCAGAGAATATAAATGACTTGCCTAAGGTCATTCAGCCAATAACTGTCTAGTAGAGGATTTAAGTCTCAGTCTTTCTGAGTACAAGTCTAATGCTTTATGGGGTATGAAGGTGTCTTATAGCAATAGAGGTTAGTGTGTCACATATATTGTCTCATTTTTCAGAGACATACACACATATCTGGATACATAGATAGATAGATATCTGACCTGGTCACCACAAGAGAATATAATACTTTCAAAGAATGACTTCCAAGAGATAAATGTGGCAACAGCAAATAAGAACTCACATTTGAATGATACTTCTAGGATTTACAAAGCATTGTTCTCACAACAAGCCTGTATGTAAGTATTCCAAATTTTCTTATTCCCACTTTACAAGTGAGAAACCTGACACTCTGAAAGGTTCAGTGACTTGATCTCTGTTGTTCAGTCATAATTAGTAAGTTTCCAAGATGGGATCTGAATCCCATGACTCCTGAATAAAGTCTATCATTTCATATGCTGTGAAAAGCTGCTTCCTCAAAACAGATTGGTCTTTGGTACAAACACATTCTTCCCCTTTTTCTTTCTTTTCCTTTTTGTTATGAACTTAGCAACAATTTCAATACACCAAAGAGAGCAAAGAATGAGGATTGTAGGTGAAACCACAATATTCTGTTATGCAGTTTGTCTTAAACAAAAGTGTATATTAAATTTAGCAAAGCAAAAGAAAAATTGCCATTTGTGTCCTTTTCTGAAATTTTGGGCTTTTAAAAACATGTGTTTTGGTACTGTATTCATGAATTTTTCCTTTCTTTTCTCTTCCTTCCTCCTTCCTTCCTTCCTTCCCTCCTTCTTTCCTTCCTTCCTTCCTTCCTTCCTTCCTTCCTTCCTTCCTTCCTTCCTTCCTTCCTTCCTTCCT
>CM053627.1:187065036-187080112 GCA_028646595.1 Phalanger gymnotis | reverse complement strand
ATTAGGTGTAAAACCTATGTGGGTGTGGATTGGCAACTAAGGTGGGGCCCAAGGTGGGGCTAACTCCAGGAAGGGCCTAGTTTACATGTCTGGGACAGCAGAGGCTCTAAGACCACGTGGGTTTAAGTCCGCCTCTTTGTGACGATTTTAGGTCACGTGGGTGAGTTGCATGTGTGACGCTGACCTGACGCTGACAAAGATATAAAAACCACGGGTTGGCCTCTTCTTCCTTGGAGCTCTTTGCCGCAGCAGTGGTGGTGTGACTCTGGGCCAGCCCTTGTTCTGAGCTCCCGGGGTGAACCTAGATGTTGGTAACTATGAATCCGTATTGGGTCTGTCTATTGATGTTTGTAATTTGTTTGTAATTTGCTCTGAAGTTTAGGGTGCTGGCTTTTTCCCCTGAACTAAATAAATGATATTTGTATGCTGAATTAAAGTAAGCTTGCCAACCCCTTCACCTTGCTTTCCTTATTCAAGCAGATCAAAAGAACCTGTGCTTTGGCGGGTGCTGGCAGCTTTCTGGGTGCTGCTTGTTGGTGGATCTTGCACCCCCACAGAAACTGCTAGCCAGATTGTGGAAACAGTTACTTGATCTCTCAGTTCTCTAGGTAATTGTCCTAACTCTAAATTTCAGAGAAAGTTCCAATAAAGAAATGGTTATCATACAAAGTAACACATAACTCACACCTCTTCACTTTTAACGAACTGGTTATCCTCTATTATTACACTGAACCATAAGTACACATTCTGGGCCCCTGGTCAAAGTAGTGTGTGGAGGCTGGGGATGAGATGGGGAAGAGAAGGAGGAAGAGGACAGCCAGGATCACCTCCAATAAATTTCCCATTTCTTTTATAGATCCAAGTTTTCTCCCTGAAACAAAGACCCATTCTATTAACACTAATATTCTTCCAGTAATGCATGACTACAAAGAAGCCCCATGAGTACTCTTGCCCCCATTTTGCAGATGAGAAAGCTGAAGCTCAGAGAGATTAAGTGATTTGTCCAGGGTCACGCATCACATAAGTGTCAGAGTGGTGGAACCCTTTACGGCCAATGGACAGGAAAGTTTTCACTTGGAGGAAGTATCTCAGATGTGGCATTGGTACAATGAGTTTCCTCACCTAGAAGGTCCCTATACCAATAAAATCTGAAGTCCCGTCCCTATTCCCATTCAATTTTATGATCCAGAACTATGAAATTTCTCTCTCTGATCATGACAAATTAGCCTTGCATCTTTTCTTCTGCCTCACTCCCTTTAAGCCTATTTTTCTTTTCATTCTAATCTCCACATATTCCATCCTTCTCTGTTCTCCCAGTTCATCATTTTTGCTCTGCTCTCCTGCCCCTCCAGTTGCAATCTTCACCCTGTAGTTAACTAATTCAACTATACACTGTCCTCTCTCTTTGAATCCCTTGCCCGCTTGTCTTATGGCTGACTACATCTTGCCAAATTTCAACCTTGGGTTATCTCCCACAGACTATGTTCTCCGATCCTACTCCTGCACTGCTGAATGTATTCTGGGGACAGTTACACAGGTAAGAAGTCCTATATTGCTAAACTAATTAACATATTAATAATGTAGTTCTAGTAACATAGCCATAAACAGGGTGGGTCAACTGGGACTTTTCCCCAGGGCACCACATCTGAGATACTTCCTCCAAGTGAAAACTTTCCCATCCATTGTCCCTCAAGGGTTCCACCGCTCTTACAGGGTCTATTTTTATTCAGCTGCCTCTTTTTGTGGGTTACTGTTCTAGGGTCACAGTCCATGCCAGGAGGAGGATTAGAGCTTGACTCTCGGCAGTCTTCCAACCCAATTACATCTGACTAGAGTAGACTGTCTCCTGTGTTGCTCCTTCTTTTCCCCAGATCATCCCCAACCTCTACACACTTCTTTGACCAGGGTCCCTACTTGTGTTTCAGAGTAATAATGGAGGATAACCAGTTTAATAAAAGTGAAGAAGTGTTAGTTATATATGATAACCATTTCACTTAAAAGTATATAAAATAGGGGCAGCTAGGTGGTGCAGTGAGTAGAGCACCAGCCCTGGAGTCAGGAGGACCTGAGTTCAATTCGGCCTCAGACACTTGACACATGTACTAGCTGTGTGACCTTGGGCAAGTCACTTAACCCCAATTGCCCTGCCAAAAATAAAAATAAAAAAAGGATATAAAATTACCCTGGCCACTGCCTCTGTTCCTTTCTAACCCCATTATGCCACTCCTTCTCTGCTCTCTGGATAATACCAGTAGATACCTGTTTCTGCCTCCGAGTGATGACAGTTTTGAAGTCTGGCCATGAATCTACTACCACTTCCTTCTGAAAGGGATTTCCACGATTCATGTTCATTACTGCTCCATAAACCTGAGCCAACAAAACCAGAGAATAAGATAAATAAAAATCTAAACATTAATGGCTTCCATTGAAGTAGTATTCTTCACATGGTTTTCTTTACTTCATTTCTTACTGAGCAATGATGGCAATCCTACCACTGAGATAACCAGGAGAAAAATGGAAAGGAAATGAATTCTCCTGCTTTCTTTGGCCATTTTCTTGGTTTCTCCTCTCCCCCCACCAAAAAAGAAGGTGCCAGATCTATGTAATCCTGTGTGTTCCACCCAGATTTCAATCAATCAATAAACATTTATTGAATCCCTTCTGTGTTCCAAGTACTAGTCCAGCTGTTGAGGATACAAATACAAAAACAAACAAACTAAAAAAAAACACTTGAAGTAGTGTCTATCCTCAAATATCCTATAGTATATTGTAGGAGATAACATGTACACATATAAATATGTGTAGAATAAATGCAAAATAGTTTAGGGAGGATACTAGCAGTTGGAAGATAAAGAAAAGCTTCATATAGAAGTTGGTGCTTGAAATGGCTGAGTCATAAAGTATAATACGGTAATGTCAAAGACCCTCATGATAGGACTTGATACCTAAGATCTAATGAGAATTGTCAAATATAAATGCATCTTTATCTTCTAATTGGGACTGTCAAGTAAAGTGGGAGCATGGTGTAAGAAAAAATTCCACTGGACTTGGAATGAGGACAGATGTGGGCTCAGTTCCTCCTTCTGACACTTATTTGATGTGTGACCCTGGACAAATCACTTAACCTCTTTGAGCTTCAGTTTTCTCATCTGAAAATGGGGGCAAGAGTTCCCATAGGGGCTTCTTTGTAGTCATATGTCACTGGAAGAATATTGGTGTTAACAGGATGGGCCTTTGTTTCAGGGAGAAAGCTTGGATCCATGAAAGAAATGGGAAATTTCTTCAAGGTGATCCTCTCTGTTCTCTTCCTCTTTCTCTTCAATTTTGGGGTGCGTCATGGAATATTATAATCTCTGAAGAGCTGAAGTTGAAGAGTGCCCAAAGAGCAATAGAGAGGCTTATGATGGGCACGTGCCAGCCACACACCTTACAAATGATACACAGCAGAAATGATAGATAGGAGGTCATCAAAGAAACATGTTACTGGAATAAAAACAATTAATTGATTACATAAGGACAGCAAGTGATGACTGATGAGCAATCTATGTGTTCCATTTGTATTCACACAGTGTTGAGGATTTTAAAAAGGTCTATAGCCCATCCTTCTCTTCCTTTAAGAAGCAGCTCAGGTACCCATCTTCTCCACAAAACCATTCCTAATCCCCCAATTGCTAAGGCTCTCCTTCCTAAACTGCCTTTTTGTTTTTTAGTACTGTGTACATATTTGCATTTACTCACTTTATCATTCACTTAGCAGCTAGATGACCCAGCGAATGGAGCATAGAATTTGTAGCCAGGAAGACCTCAATTAAAATCCTGTTTCTGACACATACTGGTTGTTTAACACTGGGCAAGTCACTTAACCTCTGTTTGCCTCAGTTTTCTTTTCTGTTAAGTGGGAAGAATAATAGTATCTATCTCACCAATGTTGTTGTAAGGATCAAAGGTGGTAACATATTTAAAATGCTTTGCAAACCTCAAAGCACTATATAAATCCTACTAGCTATTATTTAGTAACAATTCATGCTTTATTTTTAAATATACTTTTTGTATTCTCCCATTTGAATGGTATAGCTTTGGTATTGGGATTATTTCATTCTTTATACTTGGGGATAGATATTTACAGGCCCAAGTTTGAGCCCTACCTCTGATACTTACAGGCTGTGTGACCTTGAGCAAATCACTTAACCTCTCTAGGACTTGATTTCCTCTTCTGTAAAATGAGGGCTTCAGACTAGATGAATGCTAAAGTCCTTTCCAGCTCTAAATCTATAAGCCTGTGATCTTTTCTTTCATTACTACTCTCATTAAGTCCATTTCACTGAGAAAGCCTTCTCAGACTTGTAATGATTTTTATTAATAAACAGGTGATGTGAATCTACTTTAAATTCCTGTAATTCTAAGAGGCTGGAAATGTCATATGTATCAATTAGAATGATAAACTAGGCTATTCAATAAATATCACAATACTAACTTATATTTTACAAAATCTTAAGATTGCTGAGTTGGAAGAGACTCAGAAGGCCTTTAGACTAAGCCCTTCCAGAGATAAGAATCCTAAAACATGCACAACAAGTGGTCATCCAGTCTTTACTTGAAGGTATCCAAGTGGTGAGGTACTCTTTACCATTGTGACAAATCAGTCCATTGAATTCTTTGACAACTCTGCTTGTTATTAAGTTTTTCCTCATGTGGAGCTAAAAACTTCTCTCTTTTAATCTTCATTTTCTCCTATTTAACATAGTTTTCTTTCTGTTTCAAATGATGAATTAAGAATTCTGAAGTTAAAAATGTAACACCTCTTTCAAAACTCAGGTTCAGACAAAAAAAAGTGACTGCTCTCTGAATAGTTAGTAGTATAGTAATTATTGACTTCTATACTATTAGTACGTACACTAACTACTATATTAACTACTATTACTATACTAACTTTAACTATACTAACTACTATAAACTACTCCACACTACTACTACTACTGCTACACTAACTACTCTACTAACTACTTAATGTTTTGTTGTTGTTGTTCAGTCATTTAAATTGTGTCAGACTGTGTCAAAAACCCCATTTGGGGTTTTCTTGGCAAAAATACTGAAGTGGTTTTCCATTTCCTCTTTCACAGTTGAGGAAACTGAGGCAACAGGATTAAGTGACTTGCCCAAAGTCACACACAGCTAGTAACTGGATTAGAATTCAGGAAAATGAGCCTTCTTAACTCCAGGCCCAGTACTTTATCCTCTGTACCATCGAACTGTCTACTAAATATTTACCTAACCTATGGGCTCCCTGAGAGTAGGAATTGTGGTTTATCTAAACTTACCTCTCCTAACAACTAATGTTGTGTTCTTAAATGTTTAATGCTTTTCTTTAATAAATGTCTGTTCTTATTAATTAATCAGTTAAACATATCAGAACCATAACAAGAGTCTTTGACAAAATGAGAGGAGAAATCTTGTTATATGTCTATATGTCTATGTGTGTGTACATACATATACATATATATATATATGTATATATATATATATATATATATATATATATAGAGAGAGAGAGAGAGAGAGAGAGAGAGAGAGAGAGAGACTATATGGCATAACCTAGATTCAAGATCTAGGTCTGAAACATACTGACTAAGTGACCCTTGGCAAATTACTTGACCTCTCAGTTTTCTAGACTTGCATTGGTAAAAGTTTCCTCACCTAGGAGTTGCCTATACCAGTGAGATCATAAGCACAGTCTCTATTCTACTAATAGTAATATACAAAGGTGGCTATTTAATCAATATTTATACAATTTTACCAATTATATTTTTGCTAGAAAATGCATTTGTAACTAGGTCAAATAGTAAATGTTCTGAAAGACAATTCATAGAGTAAGTTGGTCTTTTGGGCCGTTGTCATCCTGCTAATAGCTACTCAAATTGCATATATGGTACCAAGAAAACTAACAAGCCTTGAAGACTCAAAACCATTTTAACCATAGTAAATATCATGCATGCATTATTTAATTGGACTCTCATGAACCTGTACATAATCAAGGCAGATAGATTTATTTTCAAATGAAAAAAGTGAGGTCCAGAGATGTTAAATAACTTGCATATAGTCACATAGTAATATGTTCTTGCAGGCATCTGGCACGGCTACTTCTTACCAAAAACAAAAAAGACTAGGTATATGGTACCTTGAGTGATTCAGGAAAGTTACTTTTCAGCATTTGTTCTAGCATCTGGAGTTTGGTGGAACAATTGAGCAGTATCATCTTTCCAGTACTCTTAGGAACAAAATTGCATCTAATAAAAAACCAAAATATGAAGGTTTGCTTTCAGACTTTGACTTTAAAAAATTAATAGTATGTTATTTTTTAAAATTATCTGTAAATACATTTTTAACATTCATTTTTACAAAATTTTGAATTCCAGTTTTCCCCTTTCCTCTCTCCCCGCGCCCTCTTCGTAAAATGTCAAACAATTTGATATAGGTTAAATATGCTCAATCATGTAAAATATATTTCCAAATTAGTCACAGTTGTGAAAGAAGAAACAGACCAAATGAGGGAAAAAACCACAAAAAATAAAGAAAATGAAAATACTATGCTTCAGTCTTCTTTCGGAATCCATCAGTTCTTCCTTTGCATGAGAAAACATTTTCCATCATTAGTCCTTTGTAACTGTCTTGGATCATTCTGTTGTTGAGAAAAGCTAAGTCATTCATAGTTGATCACAATATGTTGCTTTTACTGTTTTCTTGGTTCTGCTCACTTCATTTTGTATTAGTTCATATAGTTCTTTCAAGGTTTTTCTGAACTCTGCCTTCTCATCATTTCTAATTGTACAATTGTATTCCATTATGTTCATAACTTGTTCAGCCATTCCCCAATTGATGGGCATGCTCTTAGCTTCCAATTTTTTTGCCACCACAAAAAAAACTGCTATAAATATTTTTGTACATCTAGGTCTTTTTTTTTCTTTTTTATGATCTCTTTGGGATACAGACCTGGTAGTTATATTGCTAGATGGAAGAGTATGCAATTTGGTTGCCTTTTGAGCATAGTTTCAAATTGGATCAGTGTATTAGTGTTCCAGTTTTCCCACATCTTCTCCAATATTTATCATTTCCTTTTTTTTTGTCATATTAGCCTATCTGACAATGTGAGATGGTACTTCAAAACTGTTTTAATTTGCATTTCTCTAATCAAAAGTGATTTAGAGCATTTCTTCACATGACAATAGTTAGCTTTACTTTCTTCATCTTAAAACTGCCTATTTATATCCTTTAACCATTTATCATTTGGAGAATGACTTGGATTCTTATAAATTTGACTCAGTTCTTTACAGACTTGAGAAATGAAGCCTTTATCAGAGGCCTCATTTTCACTCTTTACTTTCTATAAAGATTGTTTCCCATCTTTCTGCTCTCCTTTTAATCTTGGCTGCAATTGGTTTTGTTTGTGCAAAACCTTTTGAATTTAATATAATCAAAAATGAGCTATTTTATATTTTATAATGCTCTTTATCTCATATTTGGTCATGCATTCTTCCCTTCCCCATAGATCTGACAGGTAGACTATTCCTTGCTTTTCTAATTTGCTTATGGGATCACCTTTTACATCTAAATCATGTACCCTTTTTGATCTTATCTTGGTATATGGTATAAGATGTTGGTCTATACCTAGTTTGTGCCATATTGTTTTCTAGTTTTCCCAGCAGTTTATGTCAAATAGTGAGTTCTTTTCCCAGAGGCTGGAGTCTTTGGGTTTATCAAACACTAGGTTGCTATGGTTCTTTACTCCTGTGTCTTGTGTATCTAATCTATTCCACTTATTTACCACTCTATTTCTTAGCTAGTACCAGATAGTTTTGATAATTGTGGCTTTATAATATAGTTTGAGATCTGGTATGGCTAGGCCACCTTCCTTTACATTTTTCCCCCATTAATTTCCTTGATGTTCTTGACTTTTTGTTCTTCCGGATGAATTTTATTATTTTTTCCTAGCTCTATTAAATAATTATTTGGTAATTTGATTGGTATGGCATTGAATAAGCAAGTTACTTTGCGCATAATTGTCATTTTTGTTATATTAGCTTGGCCTACCCATGAGCAATTGGTATTTTCCCAATTGTTTAGATCTGACTTTATCTGTGTGAAAAGTGTTTTGTAATTGTGCTCATATAGTTCCTGGGTTTGCCTTGGAAGGTAGACTTCCAAGTATTTTATTTCATTTACAGTTATTTTAAATGGAATTTCTGTTTCTATCTCTTACTACTGGGCTTTGTTCATCATACATAGAAAAAGTGATGATTTATGTGGGTTTATTTTATATCCTGCAACTTTGCCAAAGTTGTTAATTATTTCAGGTAGTTTTTTAGTTGATTCTCTAGGATTTTCTAAGTATAACATCATATCATCCATGAAGAGTGATAGTTTTGTTTCTTCATTGCCTATTCTAATTTCTTTTTCTTCTCTTATTTCTATAACCAACATTTCTGGTACAATATTAAATAATAGAAGTGATAATGACATCCTTGCTTCACCCCTGATCTTACTGGGAAGGCTTCTAGCTTATCTGCATAACAGATAATGCTTGCTGATGATTTTAGATAGATATCATTTTAGCTTATCCTTTAAAGCAATGTTCCCTTTATTCTATGCTCTCCAGTGTTTTTAATAGGAATGGGTGCAGTATTTGGTCAAAAACTTTTTCAGTATCCATTGAGATAATCATATGCTTTCTGTTGGTTTTGTTATTGATATGGTCAATTATGTTGATAATTTTCTTAATATTGAACCAACTCTGCATTCCTTGTATAAATCCCATTTGTTCATAATGTATGATCCTTGTGATATATTGCTGTAATCTTTTTGCTAGTATTTTATTTAAATTTTTCGCACTGTTATTCATTAGGGAAATTGGCCTATAGTTTGCTTTCTCTGTTTTAGGTCTTCCTGTTTTAGGTATCAGCACCATATTTGTGTCATAAAAGGAGTTTGGTAAGATTTCTTTTTCACCTATTTTCCCAAATAGTTTATATCTTATTGGAATTAATTGTTCTTTAAACATTCAGTGGAATTCACTTGTGAGCTCATCTAGCCCTGGAGATTTTTTCTTAGGGAGTTCATTAATGGCTTGCTTAATTTCTTTTTCTAAGATGAGGTTATTTATGCATTCTCTTTCCTCATCTGTTAATGAGTCATTTGTACTTTCATAAATATTCATCCATTTTGCTTAGATTATCAGATTTATTGGCATATAATTGACCAAAAATTTCCAAATGATTGCTTTAATTTCTTCTTCATTGGTAGTGATTTCACCTTTTTCATTTTTGATCCTGGATATTTAGTTTTCTTCTTTCTTTCTTTTTTAAACCAAATTAACCAATGGTTTATCTATTTTATTGGGTTTTTATTTTCATGAAACCAGCTCCTAGTTTTATTTATTAGCTCAATAGTTCAGGATTTCCAATTTGGTGCTCAATCGGGGATTTAAATTTTTTTCTAGTTTTTTTTCCCATTGTATACGCAATTTATCAATCTGCTCTTTCTCTATTTTGTTGATGTAAGAATTTAGAGAAATGCATTTCCTTAAGTACTGCTTTTGCTACATTCCATAAGTTTTGGCAATGGGATGGGGAACCTTTTTACGTTGGAAGGCGGCATTAATAATTAGCTGTTATCAAATAAGTATACATTCAAGAAACCTCAATTAGATACACTTTAAAATATACATTATTTTATAAAAATCTAACTACTATGTACTTATTAATTTCAAAAATTAAAAGTATTTGTTAATTTTAAAGTTAACTAACTTTTATGACTTTGTTGTGTCTGCTTTCTGTTGGAAAGCATTTGAATATTTGGTTGCAGCATGGAGGTCCACAGTTTCAGTTGATCCTCTAGATGGATATCAGTCATTTGTGACCTTAAGGGTATCTTAATTTGGGTTAGGTAGGAGAATGTAGATTTGGAGCAATAAGTGGTTGAAAAGCAAGAAGGCGTTTTTTGGGCATGTTGCTGAAGGCATGGATATTCTACTACATTTTTCCATATTCCAACTGGATCTTTCTCAGCATTAAACAATAACTTTAAAATGTCATTTACTGAGAGTTCAATCAATTGTATCTGTAGTTTTTATGTGCCTTGGTGACATCAACTAGGTGAGGCTGAAATGCTAACTTCAGTGTGATGTCTTGATTCTCAAAGTCAGTGAACCCTTCATTGTATTCTCCAATTAACTGGTCTATAACAGCTTTGTATTCTATCATCCTGATGATCAATGACCTTTGCTAACTGGGAAAAATGTTCATCCAAAATTTCCTTTTGAAGAAGTGTTTTGAAAAAGATAGCTGTTTTGAAATGCTTGGATTTTTTGGCCATGTGTCATACATAGACTTAGTTTTACTTTGCAAAGAAATAGTCAAGTCATTTTGATTTGACATAGTATCACACAGAAATGCAGCATTCCTAGAGAAATCTTCTTTCAATAGTTCACTTTGCTGATTCTGTTCTTCATAAAATTTAACTATCTGTTCTCACAGAGATAAAATTTTGGCCATCATCTGGCCCTGTGATAGCCAACACACTTTAGAATGATATGGCAAATCTACACTGAATACTTCATCATTCAACTTTAGCATGTTACAAAATTGACGATGCCATGTTGCATTTGCATGAGTATAGTTAATGATATTTATAACTTGTTGCAAAGTGTCACTTAAAATAGTAGCTTTAGCCAGAGATTTTTGCTGATGCAAGATACAATGAAAAGAAATGAGAGCATCTGGATCTGTTAATACTTTTTTTTTAATCTGTGCAATAAACCCTTCATGTTTTTTGTCATGGAAGGTGCATTGTCTGTGCATACATACATTCACACTAAATTTACCAAATTCAGTCCAACTTAACATTTAGCTCAAATGTTGTTGAAGATATCTACTTCCTGTGTTCTGTTTGCATGAATGCCCAAAGTGAGTAACTTTGTAGCAAAGAAAATCTTCTGTTATGACTCAAATTAAGTATAAAACCTGTGTTGAGTCAGTAGTATCAGTAGATTCATCCAAAATGGTTGAATTATATGTATATTATATCATTATATATTATATATGGTATACATATATACATATATATGTATATATACATATATATCTATTTTGAAGTATTGTATGGAGTCGTTCTGTTAAGTTGAAGTCTCATTCATGTTACCAATCAGTTATGGTTTTCCTTGAAAGAGACAGTTGTTTGTGCTTAAGTATCCTACAACTTTGACAATGCATTTTTTTCACAATTTCTATATCACCGAATGGCTTCCCTTTTCCCCCAAGTATATAAGCTATTGTATAAATTGCTTCAGTGGCATTATTTCCAGGTCTTATCCTGCTTGAAAGAATTGCCTTTGCTTTTGCTTTTCATCTTTTAATTTCTTCAATATGATCTTCCATGCCTCTCCCTCTAATTTAAAATATTTGTGTCCTTACGAGTGTTATAATGCTGATGAGCAATGTTGATATTGTAGTATCACAAAGCAAGCAAATCATCTCATCTTTAGCAGAAATAAGATAATATTTCAACTCCTAATCCTCTTTAAAAAAAATCTATTTTCTTCCTTCAGCAGTCTTTTGGTCTTCTTTGACATGATGGGCAGGTAGAATTAAAAAAATACTGTCGAGGTCTGTGACTATTTACAAATTCCGCTTTAAAAAGAAACACAGTGCAGTGTTATGAAAAGCTGTTATCAGACTGGTGTACTTGACCCCCATAAACTCTCCCCAAGCAGCCTCATGTTATAATGGCACCAATCAGGCAGGGGAAGTTAGAATTAAATAATGAAAGTGACAGCCATCAATTTAGCCCTTATGGCTTACTAATGTTCTAATTGTGCCAGTCAATCTGGGAGTATTATTTCATTGAAACTTATTTTATTCTTTGGTATTTTAAATATGTTCATTTTAAAAATAAAACAAAAATATAAAAGTTGAACAAAAATACATCAATAAAATAAAAGGATTTGTTCTGTAAAATTTGGATTCAGTCAAAAGGTTGCACTTAAGGATCTAAAAGGCCACATGTGGCCTTAAGGCTGAAGGTTCCTCACCCTTTTTTTTTGGCATGTTGTCTCATTGTTGTCATTCTCTTTGATGAAATTATTGATTGCTTCTATGATTTGTTCTTAGACTCACTTATTCTTTAGAATTAGTTTCCAATTAATTTTTAATGTATCGTTCCACTGCCCTTGTTGAATAATTTTTGTTGCATTATGATCTAGAAAGGGTGCATTTAATATTTCTGCCTTTCTGCGTTGGATTTTGAGGTTTCTATGCCTTAACATATGGTCAATTTTTGTGTAGGTACCATGTACAGCTGAGAAAAAAGGTATATTCTTTTCTATTCCCATTCAATTTTCTCCAAAATTCTATCATATCTGACTTTTCTAAGATTTTATTTACCTTCTTATTGCTTAGGCACTAAGGATCCCAGCATTGGTATGGTGTTCTTATTTAAGTGTGTAGGTCCCTGCACTGGGGTCTGTCTGTTTGCCTGGGACTACACTGAAGCATATGGCAGTCCCTGCACCACTATCTGCCCATTCTCTTAGATGTGCTGAGGCACTTGGGGGATTCCAGGCCTGGTGTCTACCTGCTGCCTGGCTATGCTGAGACAGTTGGGAGTGGGGGTTCTGGGTGTTGGTGTTTCTCTGCTCCACCACTCTGGGGCTCAGGACCTTCTACTGGCTTTCTGAGGCAGGGTTTGCGGCTGTCTTGCCATCTAGGACATACTCGCCTTTTACCTGAGCAGGACCTTTCCTGCTGCCCTTCTTGCCTAGAAGATTGTTTTAATTTATCTTTTTGCTGGCTCTGCTGTTCCAAGGTTTGTTTTGGGTTTGTTTTTATAGTTTCCAGGGTTTGTTTTTATAGTTTGGAGATGAATATGGTAGAGTTAAGGCAACTTTCTGCTTACTGTGACATATTGGTTCCTAGAAGTCCTATCTCCAGACTTTGACATTTTAAGCAAATTTTTGAATCTCGCATTCCCACTCTCATTTTTGTACTAATTCCTTTTCTTTTAAATGCCACTCTTGCCTCTCCTCTCCTTCCTCTCCACCCAACTTGTGCTATCAAACCTTTCATGGTAACAAAGAGGTGGCAAAATTGACTGGCAAAGTAACCATATGAATAACATATATAACATTTCTCAACTGTAGTCCCCCACCTCTATGCCAAGAGGAAGAAAATAGGTTTCATCCTTTCTTTTCTGGGAAGTAAATTATTCATTACAAATAATCTGCGTTAATCTGCCAATTAGTGTTGACTTCATTTATACTGTTGTAGTCATTAAGTGCATTTTTATTTTGGTTCTATCATTTTTACGCTGCATCATTTGCCACAAGCCATGTGTCACTGAAAGCCTAGTATTAATTTCTTTTTACCCAATAGTGTAGTACCTGGATCAACAAACACATATAAAGCACCTAATATATTGGCCAGGGACAGAACTAGGTGAGAGGGATACAAAGAAAAAGAAATAATCATTCTCTGCCCTTTGGGAACTTGCCTTCTCTTTGGAGAAACAATTTGTACACATATAATTTGGAATAAAATATATGCAAGGTAATTCCAGAGTTGAGAGTAGGAGTCAGGGAAGGCCTCCTGTAGCAGGCAGCACTTGAGCTGACTAGGAGCCAGTGAAACCCAAAGAAGGCAGAGATATGACAAATTGGGTTGGCACATTTGGTTATATGGAGTGTTCAGCGAAGAGCAAAGATGGTGTGAGGGAGGTTTTTAAAATGGCCACAGGAGCGGCTTAGCAAGCCATATGTGGAAAGAAAAATACAGGTGCCTTGTCTTGTAAGTACAGTGGAAAGCCCACCCTTTTTGAAGTGGTATTTATTAATCTTAGTGTATGATTACTGTTTCATTACTTTTTCATTTATCTATGATTTACTTTAAGAGATTAACAAGTCGCAAATCGTCTTGTTACCAGTATTTAGAAACCAACCATGATTTTTAATGACAGTCTGTGCTAAACAGATCCATGCACACTAAGGTCCCTCTGACATTACTCTTAATAACCTTCCTCATTCTCCCAACCAACACATATGGCACTAATTCAAGGGAATTATTAACGTCTTGCTTCTTTCTAGAAAGAGAAAAGGTGATAACTTTTGTGAATTGAGTTTTAACTACTTTTATACCTGACATGTTCTGTTGCTGCAGGGCCCTCTGGGGGATAAATACAGAGTCACTTCAGAGCAGAACCTCTTATAAGGCTTTTATCGGCATAGTTCTGAGGTATTATTCAATCGTTTGAAAACAGGACCCAGTCAGAGCAGGGAAGTCCCCATGCAGCTGTGGCAAAGCTACAGTTCTATGGTTTCGTGTTAGTTACTTTAAAGTTACTGTGAATTGGTGCAACTTAATGTATGTTATCAAAAAAATAAATATATCTACCCTGCCCCAAAAGATTTGAGATTAAAATTAGATTAAAATAGTAAAATTTTTAAAAAAGATTTGGGATCCATCCCCCCAAGCTTGGAACATAGTTCTCTTTACTCTACAAGCAGTCATACCCAGCTGAAAAACTCAAGGGTCAAGTAAGTTGGCTGGGAACATGGTTAGGGAGTGAAAATGCACCAAGATTCAGTCTCAGACTTTGGAATCTTTCTCTGGTGACAAAGAAGACCAAAATATACAGCCAGAAGAAGTCAACAAAGTCAAAGAGCCTACAACAAAAGCCTCCAAGAAAAACATGAACTGGTCTCAGACCATGGAAGAGCTCAAAAAGGATTTGAAAAAGCAAGTTAGAGAAGTAGAGGAAAAATTGGGAAGAGAAATGACAAGGATGCAAGAAAACCATGAAAAACAAGTCAATGACTTGCTAAAGGAGACCCAAAAAATACTGAAAAATATACTGAAGAAAACAACACCTTAAAAAATAGACTAACTCAAATGGCAAAAGAGCTCCAAAAAGCCAATGAGGAGAAGAATGCCTTGAAAGGCAGAATTAGCCAAATGGAAAAGGATATCCAAAAGACCACTGAAGAAAATACCACCTTAAAAATGAGACTGGAGCAAGTGGAAGCTAGTGACTTGAT
>CM053627.1:187002724-187064536 GCA_028646595.1 Phalanger gymnotis | reverse complement strand
GTGTGAGTAAAATTTGAATTCAAATTTTAGATAATTGGGGGTCAGTTGTAAGTGTAAAGTCCCTCGAGGACCTTATATTCTAGCATATTATATCATGAAACTTGACTCCAGCATTCAACCCTGCTGAATACATAAGCTGCAATTCTAATTTGATTAATATTCTTCAAATTTGAAGGAAGGTGGGGTTCAACCTGTGCTGCATGAGTCAAGAAAGCATAGAATAAGAATCTTAGATCTAATGTGGACTTCAGAGACCTTTTGAAACAATTCCCTCATTGTTCAGAGGAGTAAACTGAGGTCTAGAAAGGCAATGTAACTTATCTAATGTCATACTCATTGAAGTAGAAGCCACAGAAACAACCACAAAATGTCCCAGAGTGGCAACACCACTTACCACGATGGAAATAAACCTATGCACATTTGCTATCCAGAAAAGCTTTAAATCAGTGACCAGCACCACTTGATAGCTGATCTATACAGTTAGTTCTTCTCTAGTTATTTAGTTATATACCGACGAACTAGTTGATAGTAGACACTACTACACAGAGAAATAACTAACAGGGAGCAAGTAGGGTTTAGCCCCAAGGTGCGGGGTGGGGGCTTCCTCTGCAGGAGGACATTTTTATAGTCATACTCCCCTCATTGCTCATTTGACTCATATTCCTCTGGAGGCGTGTGGTAGAATTGCCCTGTGTGGGTTTTCTGGGAGGTGAGTGGCCCTTCCTAGGTGTGGTTATTCCCGTTTTTCTTTTTGCTCTTAACCTCCACGACCCACCATATTGTACAATAATAACAACCACCAAATAACCACCAACTAATAACCAATGACAAACAACCAACAACATTCAAGTAGCACTCTGAATTTGTCTGAGGCCCACTTTCATTTAGTTAAGTGTCTGTTATTCCATATAACTTGAACCATAATTTTGAAAGGACACTTTCCATGTACAAATCACTCATTTTTACCTTCAGCATGGCTTGGTAGGGCCTCTTCAGAATGAGTATGTGTAGGTTTCCAATGACTGGCAAGGGTCTTGGTCCTGGAGGAGAATGTTTCTTGAATAGTAGTCAGACTGAGTTTAATATTTAAAATCAAAATCAAAATCAGACTCAGCCCTGAAAGTATGGAAAGCAAATCAAATTCATTCATTTTCTATCAGTAATTGTTAGGATTGCAACACCAATGAATATGACAAGATAGCAATGAAACAGTTGGCAGATACTAGTGTTGCCTAGAAGCAGGGAGGAGCCCTGAGCATTGCTAGCTGTTCCCTGTCAGCTATTTATTTATTTATTTATTTATTTATTCATTCATTCATGCATTCATTTATTTATTTATTTATTTATTTATTTATTTATTTATTTATTTATTTATTTATTTATTTATTTATTTAATTATTTATTTATTTATTTATTTATTTATTTATTTATTTGGAGCAAGTAAGGAAATGAGAAAGTTTTAGTGATCATGGTAAATGTTTACCTCCTGGGTTGTTCTCTGTTTCCCATCTCACTTTCTTAATCTCCAATTTACCCATTTTCACACATAGATACAGAATTTTATGTCATTGATAACAAGGATTAGCCTTTAGAACAAAAATTTCAGAGAGAGGAATGAACAGTTTAACCTTCAGTTAATTTAGGCTGTACACTAGAATGAAATGTTTTGTGCCAGGATACACACCAGAATTTGCTACTGAAGGTACAATTGAAAGAGGGATGAGAGTCAGAAGATCCCAGTTCAAATTCTGGCTCTGTCATTTACTACCTGTGTGACTTTGGACATGTCACTTAACCTTTCTAGGCCTCAGTTTTCTCAACCGTTAAAGGAAGGGGTTGGACTGGGTCAAGAATGGGAAATCTGTGGCCTTCAGGCCACATGTGGCCTTCTAGATCCTAAAGTGTGGCCTTTGGACAGAATACAAATTTTACTGAACAAATCTTTTTAATAAAAGGATTAAAAATAATAAAATTTGGATTCTGTCAAAAAGCTGCACTTAAGGATCTAGAAGTCCACATATGGCCTGAAGGCCACAGGTTCCCCACCCTTGGATTTAGGTCATATTGAAGGAAGTTTCTTCTAGGCCTGAGTCTATGGTCTATGACTTTTGTTTTTCAGAGTTCTTAGAAACATGGGTACAATTTTCCTCTTCACAGCTCAAACTCTTCCTTAACATTAATGGAAACTACTTGCAATATGAATAAGTTATATTAATAACATAGTGCACAGGAATTAATGAAAAAAGAGTTGACCAGAATGATATGTTTTAAGAACTTCCAATCTCATTACTGATGACTATAGGGTGAGTCTATTAGCAAAATGCAAATTGGCAAAGCTATTGACAAAATCCTTGGGTAGTTCTCTGTCATGCTGAATGTCTCTGTCTATCTTCAAGCCACTCAGCTGTCACCCAAAGGACCCAGTAGCTTCACAGTTGGGGATGTTGCATCTCCAAATGTTTGAGTCATCATAAGGTCTAGTCTACTACAGGACCCAAGCATCAGATTGTATACCTACACAAATGGCTTTGGAGAAATTCTGACTAGCAAAGATTTCATAGAATTTTAGATCTGGAAGTGACCTTAAATGTGATCTAACCCATATTTCCCATGTTACAGATAAGGAAATAAAAATTTTGGAGGGGAAGTGATCATCTAAGGTCACATAGGTGACACTGGCACAGTTCATATTCAAAGTAAAGACCACTGTGACATGCCCGAGGTCACGAAACTTTCTGTCAGAGCAAGAACTAAACTCCAGGTTGTCTGGCTTTTCACAGTAAGAAAAGTTTACTAAATTCAGTAACTCCTGAGGCAGTCTATGGTGCAGCAATTAGAGCACTGGGCCTGGGGCCAGTGAGACTTGAGTTAAAATTCAGCCTCAGACACTTAGAGGGTATGTGAACCTGGGTAAATCACTTAGCCTCTCTTTAGGTTCCTCAACTGTAGAATGGAGATAATAGGAGCACCTACTTCTCTGGTTTGATATGAAGCTTAAATGAGGTAATATTTGTAAAAAGAAAAAAAAAGCTGAGAACAGTTAACTGTCACCTAGTAAGTAGGTACTATATAAATGCTTATTTCCTTCCCCTCCATATCCAGCTTGATGGGATTCTCTTACCTGGATTGAGACAAGAAATGACAGGGACAATGTTAAAGCAATGTGTGTGTGTGTGTGTGTGTGTGTGTGTGTGTATGAAGGTAGGGAAGGGGGAGAGCATGAGCCCAATAAAAGAGATGGGAGAAAAGACCATTTTAATCTTTTTCTGTTTTTATGGTATTATCACTTAGATGTATTTGTTGTGTTGAGTTGTTTTAGTGCTGTTCTACTCTTTATGACCCCATTTGTGGTTTTCTCAGCAAAGATACTGGAATAGTTGGGGCTCAGGTAAACAGGGTGAAGTGACTTGCCCAGGGTCACACAGCTAATAAGTGTCTGAAGCCAGATTTGACTCAGGATTATGAGTCTTCCTGACTCTAGGCCCAGTACTTATCCATTGAGCCACTTAGCTGCCTCCTGGTTGTAGTTTGTAGTTATACAACATTAATATAACTGATTAAAAAAGAAAATTTTGGTCAGCTTTAAAAAAAAGATTTTTATTGAATTTTTTTGTTTTTGCATCACTTAAATTTCCCTATCTCTCTCTCTCCCTCTTTATTCCAAGAGAAGCATACCTTGTAGCAAAGAATTTAAAGAAAAAATCAAAACTAATCAATATCTTAAAAAGATGACATTCTATATGGTGTTTTATATCCATGGACCTGGGTGACCTTCAAAAGGTCATCTAATTTCTTTTTCTTTATATACCACATACTTGACTGACTAAATTCTCGTCTTATATTTTCCAGGTTTTGGTTTTTTTTTAGTGTTGACTAGATACACCATGTGGAACATTTTATACCATTTTATATCATTTTTGTAATTTCAATAAGACCCAGAGCCTGAATTAATGACCCACTTGAAGAGCCAGGACCTGGGCTTCTTTGTTCTCTCAAGTTTGTTCAGAGAATATCTTTTCTCTGTCAACAAGGCCAGATCCGGCTGACCTAAGAACATTCTTTCCCCTGTTAACCATTAAGGGATGAGACCCTAATCCTGAGAGACTACCTTGATTAATATTCTATGGGTATATACTTCAACTGACCCTTGTCAACACTCTTATCTTATTGTATTTACAAATCTATTCCATTGAGGAAAATCCTCTTCTTGTATCATGGTGAAACATACATGGGGATCATAAAAGTGAGGTAACACAGGCTTGCTGTTTCTGCTAAAAATAACGTATATAAGTTTTCTCATTTCTTTGTTCAGAGAGCTAGAGCTTATGCTCTGACTCTTTGTACGTACAAGTAAGCTAGCTTAGCTATGCTTTAGGGGAAAATAATAAACAACATGGATTTTTCTATCACCTAGCTTATTTGCCTCGTTCAACCAAACTTTAAGGTTTAACAACCATAGTCCTTTAATAAACATATTAACCTATCATCTTGTAGAAGTAAGAAAAATATACACCTAGTCATTTATAGACAGAATCAAATTTATAATGCTTAAGGTCTACATCTCTGAATCAAAGGTGATGAATAAAGAGATGAAGGATAATCAAAGGATCAGAAAATCTCACAATCAGAAGGGACTTTTACAGGTCATCCAGCCCAAATCAAGCAAGAATCTCCTTCAGCATCCCTGATTTATGGTTGCCCAGCTTCTATTTGAGGATCTCCCGATATGGAAACCCTCCAGGAACAATCCCTTCCTATTTAGTTAGCTATAGCAGTTAGGACATTTTTTTTTTCCCCAGACGTGCAAACTGAATCAGTCTCCCTGACCCTCTCACCCATTGCTCCCGGCTCTGCCCTCCAGAGCCAAGCCAAACAAGACTACTCCCTTTACCATGAAAGCCCTTATTATCCTTGAAGACAACTATTACATTCACTCCAATTCCTATCTTGGCAATTGAACTTTAGTTTCGGTTGTATTTGAAGAGATCATTCCTTCTTTGGTGAGTTTTTCTCAATTCTCACGATCATTCTTTTACTCTCTTTTTATCACTTTCTTTGCTGTCCTTCTGCCTTTTTTTTTTAAACCTCTTCACCCCTTTGCCAACAAGTTTTTGTATATGTTTCAGCAGTTCTGTTCTCTGGGAGGGCGTTTCTTCGCTTACGTTCTTTACAAGTCAAGGCATTGACCTTCTGATGTCATTGGTCCTCTTCGAGAATGGAGGACAAACGACCACAACCGTGGTGTATTTAACATCTCCCTTCCCCCTCCCCGGATATACTCCTACCTGTATCTCTCTGGAGACAACTCATTCTGGTTCTCTTGCTGAAACTCAACAAGAAGGATTAGAACTCTCGGTTTTCTTTTAGCCTTCAGTTGATACTTTTAAAACACAGATGAAATAGCATGGTCCTTCTGCAGCCTCAGCAGTTTTCTTTTATCTTTAGGATAAATTGCTAATTCCTTTGTTTGGCATCGAAAGTGTTCATAATCTGTTTCCAGCTTGTCTTCTGCAGACTGATTTCATATTACTCTCTACCATGCATTCTAGGTCCAGGCTAAAGTGGCCTTTCTGCTGTTACTCCAAAACATCACATCTCTTGGCTTTGTGCTATCCCATATGAGGCTTCCCTTGCCTAGAATGCTTTTCCTTCTTATCTCTTCAGTTCTTCAAATCTCTCTCTCTCTTAACAACAGTGGTAGTGACAGTAGTAGTAAAAGTTGCAGTAGTACTAGTAGTCTTAGTTGTAGCCATAGTCATAGTAGTAAGTAATAATAGTAGTAACAACTTTTGCGCACTTTAAGGTTTGCCAGTACTTTGACATTTGTTATATCACATAATCTTCATAACAATCCTTTGAGGTAGGGGCTGTTGTTATCCCTGTTTCACATATGAGGAAACTGAGGAGATTAAGTGACTTGCCTAGGGTCATACATCTAGTTAACGTCTGAGGCAGGATTAAAACTCAGAATTAAAGACTCCAAATCTTATATTCTACCAAATGTATCATCTAGCTGCCCTTAACTGCCCTTCAAAGCTCAGCTCAGGTGCTGACCTTTTGTGATCCAGCTGTTAATATACTTGCCTACTTCAAGAAATGTTTTTGTTGCTGTTTCTCCTTCATTTTTTCAAAGAGGACCAATGATATCACAGGGTGATGTCTTGACTTTCGAGTGAATTGGATTTAAGTGAGGCAGAGTTGCACAAAGTTGTCATACTCTTTCTTTCTGAATCACTGAAGTCCAGTGGCAAGACAAAAGTCAGGATGACTGGCTGTGGCCTGAATGTAGTAGATGACCTTGCTGTCTTCATTGTCTGACCAAGCTTTCAGCACTCCACAGAGCCTGCTTCAGCTGCCTTCATGGCCCTTGAAACAAATTGTTCTCATCTGAAGATGGGAAGTTTTTTCATATGAGGTGTATGTAGTGTTCCGGGAGGACTAGCATCTCTGGTGTGAGGGCTTGCCAAGCCCTTTTCAGGACTGGTCATATGCCTTTCTTATCTACCTTTCACCCAAACCTCACCTGTGGCTCCAAGAGGCTATACAGCATGCATAGCGGCTGCACTGTGTAAAACCATCTGAGAAGATGGGCTAAACCAGCAGGTGAGTTGGAAGAATGTTTATCCCAAGCATGTGAAGACTTCCCCCTGAGGAATGAGTGGATGACAGTACCCCAGGAAATAACTTTATATTTAATTATCTATTTATAAAAATGACATCCTCTCAATAGAATGTAAATTCCTTGAGGACAAGGATTATTTTATTTTTGTCTTTATGTCTCCAGTGTGTAGTGAATTGTGGGCGGTTAGTAAGTATTTATTGAATTCAGATAACTAATACAAACAATACATCTTATGAAAAGAACAATTTAATTAAATATTCATTAAATGCCTGTGCAAGACATTGTGTTCTGTGCTTTGACTAGTTAAACAAATAAGAGTCTCTGTGCTTAGGAAACATAGTGTTCCTTGATTCCTAGATAGAAGATGTAAGATATAAGATATTTAAGTGGGGCGATTGAGTAAATAAAGCAAGTGATTAAACCATTTAAAGTTATGAGATGCTCAATCAATTTAATTAATCTTAACTCTAGGCTTTAGATTAACTTTGAAAAGTTCTTGAAATTGGAGTGACTTTGCACAAAATCTTATGATGAAAGGCAGAGCAAACATGGTTGCACTCTAAAGGTCCTATATAAATTATCATGTTGATAGAACCAGAATCATCGAAAGACTGGAGTAAATATTAAGTTCCAGGAAAGTCCTCAGGAGAAAGGGTCTTAATGGAGGATGGACAGCAGAGGAAGAAGAGGCATCAGCATCAGCTTTAGCAATGATCTGGAAGAGAGAATATCAGGTAACATCTTGCTTCCCCACTAGTTACTTTTATAAATGTAATTCTTAAGGGACTTATTTGTGCAAAAGTATTTATAGCAGCTCTTTTCATGGTGGCAAAGAATTGGAAACTGAAGAGATGCCCAATAATGGGGAATGGCTGATCAAGTTATAGTATATAAATGCGATGAATATTATTGTCTTACGAGAAATGATGAAGGAAATGGTTTTAGAAGAATGTAAAAAGATTTGTACGAAGTTATACAAAGTGAAGTGAACAGAATAAGAGCAATTCATATATTAAAGATAATGGGGTAAGGATAAACAACTGAAAGGAGTTCTACTCAACACAATGACCAACCATAGTTCAGAGTACTTACGAGCAACTTGCTGCTCACCTTCAGAGAGAGGTGATGGATGAAGAGTAGAGATGGGGGCTTTTTTTTTTTAAAACATGGGTAATGTAGGAATTTATTTTTCTTGACTATATATGCTTTTAATGAGGAGGAAGGGGGAATACAATCCTTTCAGCAGTCTTTCTAAGTTTCTCTGAATTATTTATACTTGTACTTTCTTATAGCACAGTAATAGTCTATTACCATTTTATATACCACCATTTGCACGTAATGTCATTGGTCTTCTTTGAAAACAGGACAGGCAACAACAACAGTCATTCTCCAAAAATCAATGGACATGGACTTTGTTTTTACTTTTTTTTTCCTATCACAAGGAATACTACTTGAATATTTTGTCACATGTAGGAAATTTCTGTCCTTCAGCTCCTTGAAGGTAAATATCCAGTAATAGAATGATGAATGAAAGGGAATGAAAGGGAAAAGACAATTTTCATAAAATATCAAATTATTTTCCATGCTGGCAATTCCATTCTGAAAAATAAGAGGAGCTAGCCTAACTTTATATTCTTTTCATAATGAATTAAAATGAGATGAGAGGGGTTTATACATATACACTATACCTTTCCTTACGGTAAGTACTTAATAAGTACTTGTTAAATGATTCTAAACATGCTAAGAAGCTAGTAGGCTTCAAAATGAAAACCAAAGACAAACTTTGTACTTTGTTACATCATTTAATTTATTTAAAAAAAAACCATAAAAATTAGCTTCAATTAGTTTGGATTTTAATGCTTATTATGAATGAATATACAAAAATATATTTTATAATAATTCCCCTGAAAATATGACCTAAAGAAACTGCAAATCTGACAATAACCAACCACATTATCTCTTTACAGACAAAAATATTCATTAATAAAAGCAACTGTGTATTTATTCCTATATGAATTATTATTCTAATGCATGTTTAATCAATAGCATTCCTACACAAAGCACTATGGATATAGCATCTAAAAGAATTTGAATTCTGAAATTGAATAAATTATATGTTTCCCACAAATGTAAGTACTACTTTTAAAAGTATGTAAATGTCTTGTGATCAATAAAATACAAATTCATTTAAAAGCCCTTCTGAATTCATAGTAGCCTTTTGTCATTATGTATTTTCTCAATCAACAGATACTAGTGATACAACAACAAATCATTTGGGAGTAAATTTTAAAAATGTTAAAAAACTGTCTTTATACTTAAAAAACCTTGGGAATCCTTAATTTTGACAACATGCATAGGAAGACCCATTCTGGACTGTCTATGCCCAGTGGTAGTCTTAGGGAAGATGTATGCGATCCATGAGACTTGTGAGTGATATTTTCTCAGGCAAATAAGTAAATCAAAATTCAACAGACATTTGTAGCACTGATGAAATTGCTCTGCTGGTAATTTGGGACATAAAGTCTGTTCATTATTGTCTGTGTTCAAAATTTGAGATATTATTTGGATAATGGTTTTAAAAAAAGAGTATTTTGGGAGAAAATTCAGTGAGGGCAGAATATGGAATTGTTTTTAGGCCTCTGGCTGCAGATGGTTGTGGTCACCATTTTCATGGAAATAATAGTAATGTTCTGCCACTTCAGGAACCTACCAAAAAACAAACAAACAAACAAACAGATTGAAATGTCATTTAAAAAAACACATTTTAAAAAAAAAAAACTGGGGCTCTTTGTCAAGCTTGGAGGTAATAGGTAATTTTTGAAGTGGTTATATAAATGCAATGATCTGGGTAAATGCTTGAGGGATATGTGTGTGTGTGTGTGTGTGTGTGTGTGTGTGTGTGTGTGTGTGTGTGTGTGTGTGTGTGTGTAGTACATTACCTTTTTTTTTAACCACCCAGAAACCCAGTCTGATCTGTAACCTAGATAATAGACCTGTCACTCTGGCCCTGCTGGGGACATAGGAGAGAAGATAAAGGAAAGGGAGAGAAGAAGGGTAGAAAAGAAAAGCAAAGAAAGAGGCTGCTCTCTTGCCATTAATAATTAACACCTGCTTGGCCAGGTGTTCTCTTTCTTAGCAATCTCATGTAATTTTCGCATCAGGAAGAAGGTGGGGAGAAGGCAGTATATGTGGCTTGTGCAGCCTCAAGGGATTAAAGTAAATTGCATTGTCAGAAATGTAGTTTAATTGCAGCCCTGCAGTGGCACATTTTAAAAACAGAGTGAATTGCTTTATAACAAGCTCTGCAGGAGAAGTTCAGGAGAAATCACTGGCTTGAGATGTAGGTTGGAGAGAAAAAGAAAACCCAAACCCCCCTATCACAGCAATTTATGAGGTACTGGGCCTCCAGGCCAGATGATGGTGATATTGGAGACAGAGCAGAGAGTTCTTAACTTTTTCTGTGTTGTCAGTCTGAGGAAGCATATGAAGCTTTTCTCAAAAGAATGTTTCAAAATGCAGAAAACAAAATATATGGGTTTACAAAGGAAATCAATGATATTGAAATGCACTTATCAAAATATTAAAAAAAAAAAAACAACAACACAGGTAAGAGGTACATTGTGGAGAGTAGATGATTGTTCTTCTACTCAGTGACCAAGAAGAGGCGCCAGTCTGTATAGGAGTGGGAGTAGGGTCAACTCAACTTAACTTCTCTGAGACTCTCTTTTTCCTTTCTTTTTGTCTGAAATGTTGAGGATGGGGTAGGGTAGGATGGTGTGGGGGACTGATAACTCACTTCTGCAAATGTCCTCGGGGAGCATCTGTTTACTCAGCTAAAATGAAGATCTTAATGGGAGGACCAACTTCTGGAGCAGCTGATAGTTCCTTGAGGGTGTTAATATTTTATCTCTTTATTTCTGATTTTGTCTAGTACTCACAATCTATAATAAAAGTATTTCTTCTAAAAAAAATAAAAGTTAAAAAAATAAAAAAAATTTTTAAAAAGTATTTCTTCTTTTGGGTCAGAAAATATTGGTCAGGAGATAAAAATCTTAAGGGGAAGTGGTGGCAATTGAGCCAATTTTGATGAATTTTTCAAAAACTGTATGGTAATTATCTTTACATTTTAAATCTTAGGGCAAACTGAGGTAAACCTCAAGCAGGCATTAGAGGCTGAGAGTATAGGGAACACAGGCTAAATTCAATTGGGAACTCAGCCTAATTACTGAAGGGCCTCCAAACTGCCTCCTGGTATTTGCAAGAACTAGGTTATTCTTGTGCCATTCTATTGCCTGAAGGAAACCAGACTTGGAGAAGTTTGTAGTAAGAGCGCCACCTGGTGGCGATGAAAAATTGAAGACAATTTAGGTAGCCAGTTCACATCCCTAAGATGCACATGGATACTGCAGCTTACCTGTTTTTCCACCTCCAATCCCTGCGTAAGAATAGGTGTTTTGCAGAAAAAATATTGATATGTATTGTCTTACAGATATAATACTGGAATCATGATGAGTAGTCGCTAAGGTACCCTACCCTTGCTTGGCCAACCTGCCTAGGTGATCTTGGCTGTATGCATCTCAAGTGCTAATATTATATCACAGCACAAGACTCTTTTTTCCTTTGATGGGGAGAAAGGGGATATTGTGCATATAACTTTTCTTTCTGGCCCTTTCTTGTCTAATTTTATTTCTATCTCGCCTTACCCACTCCACTTTAGTTCCATCTTTATTCTGTCCTAGAACTCTCTCTTTGATCTCAGCACTTTTTTTTTTTGAAGAAATAAAATTCCTTTCTCTTGATTTAGAATGCTATCTGAATCTTGGCCTCCATGTCTTAGTTTCTTTTTCTGTAAGGTTGAAAATCAATCTATCTTCCTACAGCTATGGAGAGGAATGATGCGGATTGAAAGAATTCTAGCCTTAAGATGAAGAAAACACTATTTAGCTGTCGTTTTACACTATCACAAAATAGTATACTGTACCTCCCAGTAAACAGAGTCATCATAGCAATTTTGGTCAGGTGGCTCTCCCCATATGGGTATCTTTAGAATTAAACCTGTCACAAAGAAGATAACCAATAGTGAACAAACAAAGGCATACTTGAATATAGTAATTAAGATACTCCAATAACAATCATCTCCATTATTTACATAGTTCTTGAGAGCAGAGTCTGACTGATAAGCTTACTAAGTATCTGGTCGCTAGTTTTATTTACCAATCAGTTTTAATATTTTTACACTGTGACCTGTCTAAAACACAGACTTCAAAAGAGTTTAAAGTCAAATTGAAGAGATAAGAGACATAAAACATTGCACACCAAAACTCAAGATAGTACATGCATCACGTAAGTGTTAAAGCATCTGCTAGCAGCAGTTTCTTCTGTGTGATCCCATTTGTGACTGTCTATTAGAACCAATGGAACTCTCCCTATCTCAGATCAATATCCCATTTGGGGTACTACAGAGAGACGTATGGGAAGTTTATATGAAGACCATGGCTCCTCCTATATGACTAACCATGCTTGTTTCACAGATTTAATTGGTATTGGCCCTAGTGGAGAGTTTGGGATTTGGAAGAGATGGGGAGTGGCCCTTGTTTTTATTGAGTCTATGTCCCTGGTCTTTGAAGCCAGCTTTGGTTTTATCTTGCTGTATTCTAGGCCTCCATAGTACTTCTTGGGTCTCTAGATATGCCATCTAATGTCCCATTCTCTTGCCTTTCTCAGCCCTTGCTCTTATTTATGACTTGTTTTTCCCCATTAGAATATAAACTCTTTGAAAACAGGAGCTGTCTTGTTTTATTTTATTTGTATTTCCAGAAATTAGCATGGTCTCTGGCACATAGTAAGTTTTTCACACGTTTTTTTCTTAACCATACAACTAAACTAGTATTCATATCACACCACTAGTAAATTTTATCATCTCCGTTGCAATATTGGTTTAAAACTTATTTCTAAAGTATGTAATCAAAAGTGCTCAACAGGAGACTTACTATTACATATCTTAAAGCTACTTTGATTTAGGAAATAATTTGCATATTACTAACCAGTTAATAGTCCTCCAACAATTGCCGTTCCTAGGGAAGTACCCAGGGCAGCTGCCTGCATGGCCATAGTGGTCCTAGTAAGTCAAAAACAAAAACACTTGAGTTCGTTGTTCTGAAAAATTGTTCCAGAAGTAGTTTTTCTCTGTAGCACAGTAATTGCTGCCATCTATAGTCCTGAGTTCAGCACTGCATACTGATGGAAAAATTCCAATGAAAAATTTTGCCCAATCTCTTTAATTTTATATTCTGTTTTCAGAGAAATTTATGGCCAGTGTTAGACAAAAACACCCTGTTCCCACACTTGGACGTATGAAAAGACTACCACCACTACCACCATTCCCATCATTTCTTGTTCTCGTTCTTGTTCTTTCCAGGTGAGCAAGTCACTTTATTAAATGCAGGGGTTGGACTCAGTGACTTCTAAATTCCCTTCCAGTTCCAAATCTGTAGATAACTTCATGGATAGAGGCCTTATTAGTAACTATTCTGAAACTCAAAGTTTTAGATTGCTTTCTAGGGCACTCAGAGGTTAACAGACTTTTCTAGAGGCATACAACCAGTATGTGTCACATGCAGGACTGGAACTTGGCTATCTCTTTTTAAACTAAGCCATGTAGACTCTCACAATTAGTGTCTGATGGATTGGATCAAGAAAAGGGTAATGCTTTAGGCCAGCGGAGAGGCCATAGCCTCTATGATATCTGTTATGATATCTATTCTTCAGTTAATTCAATTCAACAAACATTTACTTAGTGGGATCAGTCCCATTAGTGGCCGTTGACCTTCCATCCTGGGTGAGACAGGGACGACCAGTTTTTTTCTTTTTCTTTTTTTTAAAGGTAGAAGACGAAAAAAGCTCCCTTAGAATTGGGAAAAAAGATTTAAGCTTTATAGCTTTATAGCCAGTGTTTTCAATGGATAGAAACTATCCTTTTCAAAAGATGAAACTCAAAACCTAAGGATGAGGTTAGAGTCTTAATCTCTTAAAATTAAGAAACCACTGCTACTGACAGATATCAAAATGTCATGCTTAAGATGAGTTGTCTGTAGGAAGCAACAAATTTCGTAATGTGATGGGGAGAGTTTACTGATTAAAGTGTTTCCCTATAGTTTTTTTTATAGTAGAGAGAAAAAGTGTTTGAGAACTAGCTCAGTGAAATGAGCAAAACTAAGAGAGAACAAGTCATTTTGACTATTATAAACACCCAAACTAACTACAAAAGACATATGAAGAAAGAAGCTATCTACATCCAGAGAAAGAAATGATAAGTAGAAATAGGTATAGAATGATTTACATATATTCATATTTGTGTTTAATGGTAAACAGCTCTAGGGGAGAGGGAAGAAAAAAAAGAAAAATATTACATGATGACTTTATTATATACTTAAAAGGACTAGTAAGTTGTACATAATAGATTTGTAGTTTTATGGCCAATCGTCTTTTTTGTTTATCATACTATGTTATAGAGATACTTGTTTTATTCCATAAATTAAAAATAAAATAAATTTAAACAAAGAGAGAGCTAGCTGGGTCAACTAATCATTCTTCTTGGGAAATGGTTGGCCTTTAGCAGCTTTTCCCCTCTGCATTTTTTTCTGTAGATTTTTATCCCATAACACTTTTTATTCATGGTTATTTGGGGATGATTTTCAAATTTATTCATCTCATAACCATTCCACTTTGGTGGTGAGGAATATGAAAAGTTTCAACAGCCTTGGGTTGCCTTTTGAGGTCCAGTAATGCCGATTCTCTTTTGGGATGACTGCTCTAGTCACTCCCACAAGATGCCAATCTTTGATAGTATTAGGTAGCAGTTATCTAGGTTTAATATAAACAAAACTAAAATCCTAAAGTGATAGCAACAGTGCAGTATCATTGGGTCATAAGATTTAGAACCAGAAGGGACAACCCACTCATTTTACAGATGTGGAAACTGGAACACAAGAGACAGAGCCATAACTAGGGTGGAGAGACTGGACTCCAAAGATGCAAAATTTAGAAGTCACTGGCCATACATCTATTCCTTCAGCTGCGTAGAAAAACAAACAAAAACTGAACTGAATTTAGCACCTAATCCCCAAGAATAACTAATTTAATTAATTTAAATTAGGAAACTCACTCATTTCTTCTCATTGGCTGCTTCCCAGGTGAACTCTTCCCTGGTTCTGTCCTACCTTCCCTCTTCCTCATTGGTGAAGCATTGTTATGGTGACCTGAGATCTTTTGCTTCTCAACAGTGTCAGTATATTGGAGTACCACCCTCCCCACCCCCATATGCACAACCGAATTTGTTTTAAATTGTTGATTTGAGAGCAGTTCCCTTCTTTTGTCTCATGTACAGTTTGTCCTTCTTGTCCCAGCTACAAAGGTTTCTAATTATGGCTCTGTTGAGAGATAACATGATTGACAATCCAGATAATGCAACTTCAGACACTGTTGTGTATTTTTAAACCTTCTCTTGAAATAATGTGTATTAACATTGCTAAGCGACAAGGCCCTACAATCACTATATGTTTCAAAGCTTCCCTACCACTACCCTGAGGGCAATTAAAAGTTCCCCATCACTACCTTGAGGGTACTTAAAAGTTGGTTTCATGAAAACAAAGAACAATCATTTTCTTTACTTACTTATCAGTGATTCCCAAGGCTACTGCCACAATGCTTGCAATGCCCCCAATCACTCCAGGTAAACCATGCAAGTTATGAACACCACATGTATCATGAATCCTCAGTTTGTTAGCAAAAATTGGCTAAAATGAAAAAAAAATAGTTCATAAGTTTTATTGTTTCAACAAATACTGTCTGTAGAAGGAAATTCTCCAAAACAGAGCCATAACTAGCTATTTCGGTACCTAGGACAGGGAACACACATGTAAGCAGCCTAAAGCTGCCTTCAAATAAATTTCTAATTCATGTGAAAAAAAGAGAAATAATACAGTTTTAATTGAGTTGGGAGAATTAGTATACTTTATGCCTTCTAAATTTGATGCACTGGGACACAGCCCTATTAGCTCCATACTAGTTATGACTCTGGTGTGACTTCCTGGATGGTATTGTAAAGCTTTGGCTACAACTTGGTTCTCCCACATATATCTAAAACAAATACAAAGTACAAAGTACAAATACAAATACAAATACAAAGTACCAGAGTATAATGATATATTAGTCTAGCATTACTTTCGAGTAACTTCAGAGATATCAATAAAGGATACAAACAGGCAGTTTTCAGAGGAAGAAATTAAAGATATCTATAGGCATATGAAAAAATGCCCTAAATCACTAATGATCAGAGAAATGCAAATCAAAACAACTGTTAGGTACAGAGAAATGCAAATCAAAACAAGTCTTAGGAACAACATCTCTCCTGTCAGATTGCCTAACATGACAAAACAGGAAAATGATAAATGCTGGAGAGGATGTGGGAAAATTGGAACATTGTTATATTGTTGGTGGAGTTATGAACAGATCTAGCCATTCTGGAGAGCAATTTGGAACTATGCCCAAAGGGCTATAAAAATATGCATACCCTTTGATCCAGCAATACCACTACTAGGGCTGTATCCTAAAGAGATCACACAAAAAGGAAAGGGACCCACCCGTATGTACAAAAATATTTATAGCAGCCCTTTTTGTCATAGCAAAGAATTGGAAATCAAGGGGATGCCCATCAATTGGGGGATGGCTAAACAAATTGTGGTATATGAATGTAATAGAAAACTATTGTGTTATAAGAAATGGGGAAGATATGGACTTCATAATAACCTAGAAGGAACTACATGATATGATGCTGAGTGAGAGGAGCAGAACCAGGAGAACCTTGTACACAACCACAGACATATTGATTCTGTGAAGACTAACTTTGATAGACTTGGCTCTTCTTAGCAATACAAGGCTCAAAGACAGCCCCAAAGGTCTCTTGATGGAAAGAGTTATCTAGATCCAGATAAAGAACCGTGAAGTCTGAATGAGGATTGAAGGAAAGTACCTGCTCTCTCTTTTTTTTTCCTATATCTTTCTTTGGTTTTGTTTCTTCTTTCTCATGATTCACTCCATTGATCATGGTTCTTCTTTACAACTTGACTATTGTGCAAATATGTTTAGTGCAAAGGTATATGCAGAACTTATGTCGGATTCCATGCCGTTTTGGGGAAAGGGGGCAAGGGAAGGGGGCAGAAAATTTGGAACTCCAAAACTTGTGGAACTGAGTGTTATAAACTAAAAAGAAAAAAAATAAAATAAAGGCCCTCTGGTCATTCTTCCCACCCTACCTTCTCCTCTATATTGTTTATGCTTTAATTCTCTAGATTCAGAAAAAAAGCCTTAAGGATTTAAAAATGCTTATCATTTAGGAAAGGTAGTATGTTAAGTAAAACTTTTTAAAGATATAAATGTCTAATATTCTTTACTAACATCAAGAAGAATGAGTGAGAACTAGAAACCATGAAGCACCTGAAATGGGGGTGGATCCATATTGAGGAGGCTAAACATTCCAAACAAGCTTCCCCCTGCTTTTTAATCTTGCTAATGACCACCATGCTGATGAGAGAAGCAAAGCCTTAGTTCCACTTTATTTCATACTTACTGTTAGAACTTTGAACCCAAGGACAGAGACAATCCCAGCAATGCCACCAATTAGCATAGCACCATAGGGCTGGATTGCCATGTCTGCACAGGTGCCTACAGCTACTCCTCCTGCAAGGGTTGCATTTTGAATGTGAACCTATGCGGAATATAGAAAGTATAAACGCAGTGAGATGATATTTTGTTGAAGAAAAAAGAGAGTGTCTTTTGGAGTGAATGTCATAAAATAGGCTACTTTTTCTTCTGATACAATAAATTAACAAGCACGTATTATGTGCCAAACATAAGATTAGGTGTTAGGTATGCAAAGAAAAAAAATGAAATGGAACCTGCTTTCAAGGGTCATAGTATCATAGATTTAAATCTGGAAGGGACATTAGAACTACCTCGTTTTATTGGTAAAGAAACCGAGGCAGAGAGAGGTTAAATGTCGTACATATAATCACACAGCCAGTAAATATCTGACTCTAAGTTCGGTATTCTATCCCCTAGGCCACCTAGTTGCCCAATATGTTTTCATGTCCAATAAGGGGAGCTTTGGTCCATATGTTTGTATGATTTTGTATTTATAAAGTGATTTCCCTCCGAAGGATTCAATGTTCATACTGACATCTAATTTTCACAATATTCATGTTGATGGCTGACTAAGGCAATTGCAAGGGCTTAGAACAATAGTAGTGGTAAGAAAGCCTTGAGAAGGCCCAGTGGGGATAGGTAAGGGAGGATAGGCAGAAGCCCTGAAAGACTGAAATTCTGTCAATTATTTTATTCTTGAAAAGCTTTTTCGATCCTAGTTGACCAAAAAACCATCTAAGTACCATGGGCTTTGTAGTCTAGGATATTATAATATAATAGTATAGGATAATTATAATATAATATAATGGTCTAAAGAAATTAAGGTCTTGAAAAATGTTAAGTTCCTTTTAAAAACATATATCACTAAGTGCTAAATACTATACCACTGCCCAAAATGCATTATATCTCTTTCTTCTCCCTATGTCTATCCAACCTGGCAAGCACTAGAAGAAAGAAGCACAGAGAGATGTTTCCCAGTGTCTCCTTAGAGGGGAGTTTAACCACCGGGGCAAGTAGAATCTCTTCCGTGTCAGCCTACACTGCCCCTTTGCCCATTCTCATGCTCACCATATCAAGTTTTCCACGGTGCTCAACAAGGCTGGAGAATGCAAAGGCAGTGAGCACACAGGCAGCTAGTGAGAAATATGTGTTCACAATAGCCTTGTACTGGTGGTCTCCAGCATCAGCAATTGCAGAGTTAAAACTGGGCCAGAACATCCAAAGAAAAAGTGTACCTGTTTGCAAACCAAGAAAGTCAAGTATTACGTTCTAAAAAATATTTTGGTACTTCAGTGATCCATGGTTGCTCTCTCTACCAAGGAAGATCACAATTACTTTGCAACTTTGTAATATTTTTGAAAAGGCTATGGCCCCAAACCCTTCACCCTCAGCATCTTTGGTTAGACTGGTCCTCAGAGACAGTCCATTGCTAGACATATACTTGAAACCTTTCTGGCACAGTAAGTCCATACTGAGTTTACAATCCATTGGCATGACCTTTGAGAACTCATGGTCAATTCGATTCCACGGTGGAAAAGATGGTAGGATCTGGACCTAAGAGGGACTTCATAAAGTCAGGTGGTTCCACAGTAATGTGGACAGGAGTGGACAGGAGATTCCTCAGTAGGGGGCAAGGTATAGGGGAAATCCAGCCTACCCAAACAGGCTCCACTACATTCCTGGCTGGGGTGGGACAAGATGATTGCAGGATAGAGAGGAGATACCTCCTTTTGGTGAGTGGATTGAACCCTTGGAAAAGAACAGCTGGGCTGGTTGGTCTGGCCTCAAGCAATTGTCTAACATTCTTAGATTCTTGTAGGCTTTTTTGGGGGGAGGTGTATGTGCAGGAAATGGTGGTCTTGGACCTGGAACTCCCTCAAGCAAAGCAGGTGAGTAGCTTCTTTGAAATTTATAGTCTTATAAATTTATGAAATTTATAGACTTACCTATTTAAGGGCACTGATAGGTAAAGTGTCTGGGTGGCAGTCTCTAGCCATAACACTGTGTTGCCTAATGTTTTAATGATGTTGTTTTGAAATGGCAATTGTGGGGTACAATTATTCTCTTTTTAATGCACTCACATCCCAAGTGGTACAATGCTTATTTGTGAAGTCATAGCTTTCTTATTGTAAGATCCTTGGAAGCTGAGATTAAAAAAAAAAAACTCTTTGTGTCTCTCTTAGTACCTAATTCCACACATTGTACTTCAATTGGATCTTAGCTTTACAGACACTAGAGCTGAAAGCAGTATTTAGGGATTAACTTGATGAATTTCCTAATTTTATTGGGTAGGAAGCTAAGAGTCACAGCAGGTGTGACTTGTCATGATCACATAGCTGATTAGTATCAGAAGCAGCATTTGAACCCAGATCTTGAGAATCCAAGGTTAGTATCGTTTTTCATTACACCATACTGCCTCTTCTAACTCCCTCCTAGGCTCACGGGAAGTTCATACATCTGAAGCTAGAAGGGACCTCAGAGGCCACTTGATCCAATCTCCTAATTTGACAGTTGAGTAGACTGAGGCACAAAAAAGGCAATGTGACTTGACTTAAGGAAATCTAGGTAGTAAGGAGCAGAGCTAGAATTTATACTTAAGATCTCTGAGGTTAATATCTAGTTCTCTTTACGTTACTCTGGCATTTATTTTTCTTTCTTTTTCTTTTGTTTGTGAGGCAATTGGGGTTAAGTGACTTGCCCAGGGTTGCACAGCTAATAAAGGTCAAGTGTCTGAGGTCAAATTTGAACTCAGGTCCTCCTGACTCCACGGCTGGTGCTCTATCCACTGCACTGCCTAGCTGCCCCTATTCTGGTATTTAATATATTTTTGTTGAATGAATGAATGAATGAATATAATGATTATAACTGGTGAGTTATATAATTATAATTGCACTGAAAAGGCTAGTTTTATTCACCTAGTACAAGTCTTCTTAACCTGTTCGTGTGTCACCCATGCCTATGGCAATATAGAGAAACCTATGGACCCCTTCTGAGAATTATATTTTTACATACATAAAATAAAATATATGCTGTTACAAAGAAAACCATTTATACTGAAATAAATGCACACACATATTTAAACAAGTTCACAGTCCCCAGGTAAAGAGTCACTGAACTAGAGCAGTATGAGTTGGAATTATTTGAATAGTGTATTTGGATAGACATCACGGAGCCTGAGGCAATAGAATTGGGCAAACTGACATCTACTTACCAATCATAGCAAACAAATCTGAGTGGTACACAGACTTTTCATTATTATGCCTTCTTTTCCTGAGACCTGGCCGATATAAGACAATTGCTACCGCCAAACCAAAATAAGCTCCAAAGGCGTGAATGATCATTGACGCCCCAATATCGGTGGCCTGAAAGGAGAAAAACAATCTTTGTATAAAAAATACTCCAGCTACTATTGATCCACTGACAGAGAGGGCCAAGCTTCCCTAACTGGAAAGATTTGTTTAATTTGGTCCCAAAAGCCAGAGCTGGGAGCAATGGATGAAAACTATAATGAGGGAATGTAAAGAAAAGTTTCATAGTTAAAACTGTCTAAAAATGGTATAGGCTGCTTTGGGAGGTAATGGGGTCTTGCTCCCTTGGAGGTCTTTAAACAGAGTCTGGATGAACCATTGACAGTGAAGTTGGAGAAGGGACATCTATCCAATTCATGGGTTGGACTAGATGACCTCTGACTAGATGATCTTCTTCCAATGGAGATTGTATGAACTCCCTCTATATATGAGACCTCCCAAGACTCACCTTCAGTATTTCACCCACAAGATACTCATTGGCTGCAAAGACAGAAATTTCCAAAATCACCATGATTAGCATCTGGACTGGGCTTGTTTTCCCTAGGACAGCTCCAAAGGAAATCAAAACTGTGGCTGTACTGAAATCTGCTTTTATCATGCTGGAGAAAACAAACAAATAATGAATAAATAAATAAATAGACAAAGGAAAGAAGGAAAGAGAGAAAGAAGGAAAAAGAAAAGAACAGGGAAGGGGTATAATGGAATCCTCTTCCTTTTACTTTAATCTCTCATCTGGAACTCACTCAGAGTAGCTCTCCCTCAAAACTCCCCATGCTTTGGATTTCCTGATACCCCAATAAAACAAACAAATACCTTGTCTAATTTCATCAAATATTTGAATTTGAAGATACCTAAGAGAATATCTAATCTAACACTTCATTTTACAATTGAGGAAGCTGCAATATGTACAGTAAAAAGTATACCAGGTTTTCAGTGAGAGAAATCCTGTCTCTGCCAACGACTACCTATCTGACCCTAGACAAATCACTTCATGTTTCTGAATCTTAGTTTCCACATCTATAAAATGAGGAAGTTAGGTTAGATGATCTCTAAGGTCCCTTCCAGCTCAAAACCTATGATCCTTTGAAGCTCAGAGAAATTGTTACTTTTCCAAAGTCAAACAATACATTAGTGGCAGAAATAGCAATGACAACTAAAACTGGAACCCAATTTATTCCCGATTTAGTATACTTTGCTAACTTCCACTGTCTCTCTGTTCTGTGTTCCCCTCCCACTGAGTCTCCATCTAGTCACTATTAATCTGATAAATGAATTCTCTAATGAGATCTTAGTGGTATATAAAGATCTAGTGTAGAAACTCAGTAAGATATCATATTTGCATTTAACTGTGTTTAATTCAGTGTTTTAACCCAAAGGTGTATCTAATATGAGAATTTCATATTTATTTTTAAGTAATTTAATATTTATTTTTATATTTATTTTTTAATTAATTTAATTTAATTTAACCTGGACTTCAGTGTCTAAACCCGAAGGTATATCTAATACGAGAATTTCATATGCTCTGGTAGAATTTGTGGGATATTTTTGGGCACTAATACATTTTGTCATCCCTCAAATTACACAGCTGACAGAATTTGTTTAAAACATGTAAGACTGCACCTGTCTATCAGAATAAAGCAATGTACTGTATTATTAGAAAGCAATGACCTTCAATATAAAGAATGTTGAACTAGGAGATTATAGTCTTAGCTTTGTTGTGTGATCAGACAGACACCATCACCTCCCTAAGTTCACTCCTCTGTAAAATGTGGGAGTTGGATGAAAAGATTTCTAATGACCTACCCAGCTTGGTGAAGAGCATAAGGTAACCTGTTCAGAGACTAAACAATATAAAAATCAATCTGAATCTAGAATCACAGACTCATAGAATTCTAGAGTTGAGAGAGACCTTAGAACAATTCAGTTCAATTCAGCAGGCATCTGTTGAACATTTTTACTTTGTCACAGGTGCTGTGCTAGGCTCTGGGGCAACAAAGGCAAAAACCAAGGGGGTCCCTGTCCTCAAGTAGCTTACAGTTTACTGAGGCGATACAGCAAGCATACGGAGAAGTATATAAGATATTTTCAAAAGGAATAGAAAATAGCTCCTAAAGGAGACACTAACAATTGGGGCCATCTCAATACCTCCTCACATTTCACTAGTACATAAACTGAGGTCCAGAGAGGAGAAATGTCTTTCCTAACAACCCATAACGTCAGAACCAGGTTTAGAACCCAAGCTGGTTACTTCCTGCTCCAGCATTCTTTCCAGAGTCCCATACGAAACACCCTATCATCTAACACCTTAAGATGACAAAGGGTGATGTTTACTTTTGGATGCCAATGTAAAATTTCTTGTGGTGATGTAATATCCCCTGCACGAGGGTTCCCCACTGCAGCCCCAGGGCAGCAATCAGCAGGTTGATGCCCACGCTGCTGAAGCCGTATTTCTTCAGGAAGGTCATGAGGAATCCGAACCCTGTGAAGATCATCACGTGGACGTCCTGGAACGCTGGGGAAGAGCGCAGAGAACCTTCTGTTAGGGAAGCATCCCACGGACTCCAGGCACAGCCAGGGCAAGTCTCCCAGGGCTGGGTTACAGTTGCCAGGTGGAGGGACAGGTGAGCAGGTGGGAATTCCTTTTTGGTGGCGGTGTTGAGACTACCTTCTTTTACCTTGCCCTCTGTGTACTATATACTTTCTCTCTGTATGTACAGAGTAAATGTAGATATGTCTACATATACCCCTCATTAAAACATGTATATATGGATAAAATATACGTACATATATGTTTATACACATATACGTGTGTGTCTATCTATGCAGATATAGTTAAAGAGTGTCAGAGGCAGCTAGGTGGAACAGTGGATAGAATGTTGGGTCTGGAATCAAATATCTGAGTTCAGATCAAACTTTAGACAATAGCTACGTGGCCTTGGTCAAGTTACTTCACTTCTGTCTGTCTCTTCAGCTGTAAAATGGGGATAATAGTACCTCCCTCCCAAGATGCTGTGAGGATTAAATGAGATAAAATATTTGTAAAGCACCTGGAATTTAATAAGCACAATAAATTCTTTTTTCCTTCCTTCCTCCTGCCACTAAATATCTTCTTTTCTGTGCTCTAATGCCAAATTATTCATTGTGCATTCTGAAAAATTAAGTCTTGATGGGACATCTAGAGGCAGAGTCATAACTAGCAATTTTGGCATACAGTGAAGTTCAGTTTACAGGTAGATGAGCATGGGTGGGCAATCGTATAACATTGCCTTGGGGGAGCATAAAGACCTAGGACATTGGTTCTATGGGTGAAGACCCAAGGATACATTAAAGGGAGGGCACTGATTAACAGGTCAAGGGAGAACTCACCTGGAGCGTAGTTTCCCATTTTAATTGATTTGCCTTGTGAAGTAGAAGTTAAATTCATGCTGTGTCAGTACTGCAGAAGGTATGTATGTGCAATTTATCAGCACATGTTAAATTTCAGTGTCTGAGGACAATGACCCAATTGTACCACCCTAGTTAAAGCTTTGCTGGGAGATTAGTCAGGCTGCTCTCCAACTTCCAAGCAGGACTTCATTCAAACTACTTGAAGAGATCCTAAAATTCTTTTCATGAGTTGTTAAAATATTAAACTTCATTATGAAGAAATTCTTAAAACCATTCTTACCATTCCTCTTACTCTGTGCTTAGTGGAGATCACAGAGTTACTGAAACTTAGAATTGGAAGGAACCTTAGGGGTAGACTAATCCAAACACCATCAGAAGAGAATAATGCCCTTTGCTTTAAAATCCCATTCGAAGATAAGATTCTGAAGTTAGAGGGAGCACTGGGAGGTCAATGCATTCATATTTCTGCTTTTAGAGCGGAATCCAATTTAAACATATTCTGGTGCATCGCTTTGCTTGGGGCAGTCAGTCAGTTAAGTCAATAAAAGTTTATTAAACACCTATTATGTGCCAGGCACTGCACTAAGCTCTGGGGATGCAAAAAGAAGTAAAAGACAGTTCTTACCACCCTCAAGGAGCTCACAATCTAAACAGGGAGACAACAAGAAAATAATCTACAAACAAGCTACATACAGGATAAAAGGGAAATACTTAAAATAGGAAAGGCACTAGAATTAAGAGGGGGTGGTAAAAGCTTCATAAGAAGCTCCAGAGGATGGAATTTTAGTTGGGACTTAAAGGATACCAAGAGGCAGAGATGAGGAAGGTGAGTAACCCAGTCATGGGGTATTCTCAGAGAAAATGGCCAGAGTCAAGAGATGAAGTGTCTTGTTTGTGGAATAACCAGGAAGCCATTATCACTGGATTGAAGACCATGTTGGAAAGTGAAGCAGAAGAAGACTGGAGAGGTAGGAGGAGAGCTAGGTTATTTCATATACACACACATATAATACATATGTGTGTATGTATATACATGTATGTATGTATCTATATAAACATAGGCACACATACATATACATATATACACACGTATATAAATACACACCTATTGTCTTTGATCTGGGGGGCTATAGGGAGTCCCTGGAATTTATTGAATGGGTGGGGTATGACATGGTTGGGCCTGCAGTTGAGGAAAATCTCTTTTTGGGGTTGGAGGATGGGTTAGAGTAGAGACCTGAAGCGGACAGACCCATCAGAAGACAACCTAGCACACAGGTCTGCACCAGAGCAGTGGCAGTGGCAGAGAAGAGAAGGGGGTATTTTGGAGAGATGTTGTACAGGTGAAATTGACAATCTTTGACAATGGATTAAATATGGGGAGTAACAGATAATGAGGAGTCAAGGGTGACATTTAGGTTTTGAGCCTGAGGGTCTGGAAGGATGGTATCACCCTATACAGCAATAGGGTAGGTAGATTTAAAGAGGGGGTGGTTTAAGGAAGCATAATGAGTTCCATTTTGGACATGTTGAGTTTAATATGTCTGCTGGACATCCCTTTTCAGATGTTGGGTAGGTAGTTGGGGATGCAAGATTGATTGTGCAGTATGATAGAAAACAAAACAAAACACTGAACTGAGCCAGGAAACCTGGGTTCAAGTCCTTTTTATTTCACCGGTAATTCTGTGACCTTGAAAACATTGATTAACCTCTCTGTGCCTTAATTTCCTCATCCATAATGTTACAATGTCATATCTCTAAAACTCCTTTCATCTTTGTGACTTAAATACATAATAATAATTGAATGTTATTTTTCTTATTTTGGTCAGTTCTATTTTTACTGAACTTATGCCTAGAAGCCATTTTTGCAGTGAGCACAGTTTTTAAAATCCAATAAATAAATATGCCTCTGAGGCCTAGGGCAGCCACATAAGTTAATAGTTTTACCACTGAGGGGCTATTCATATCAATATATGTATGTCCATAATCCTTACCCACAGGGCAGTTTGGTAATGTATCCAGCAAAAACAGTATTAACTAATGATTCCTATTTCTAAAGACAGAGCATTTTTCTTAGATCACTTAAAGAACTCTTCCTTTCCTTGGAGTTGAATATTTCTTGATTCCCCCAGTAGTTTCCCAAGGGGTGGTTGACAGTAGGTTGCTCCTAGGCAAGAATTAAGACTCAGTTCATTAAAATCTTCACTTGGGACAGAGTGCCCAAAATCCATCAAACTGACACAGTTGTCATCTACTGTTCAGGTATTTAGACTTGTGCTTCTTGTCTGAACAGCCCAAGAGTCCATGGGTACATTGTGAATTAAACAAGTTACTCAGAGTAACACAGCATGCTAAACTAACCTGACTTGAGCATTTAAAAGCATAAGTTCAAAAGCCTTATCTAACCTCATTTAGGAAGGCCTTATTGAAAGACTTAAATCATTGACCCAGAAGGTCATATACATAGAACAGTGAAGGCAGATTGAAAAACTGTGCAAGTATTGTCACCTAGAGGAGCAAACCTGACCTTATAAATAGCGAGAACAGGCCTACCAAATATGTCCCTACATCTCCCCAAATATCAATCTCATGGCTTGCCATTACCATGTTTTTTGGTTCTTAATGTTTCAAAAATTATTTTGTTTTTAGTAGTTGTTTGTTAAAAAGCAAATAACACTAGGTGGCATCTCGCTTTTAGTGGGCTGTCATTCCTTTTGTTTTTCTCTTTTAAATAACCTAACAATTTAGAAGATATTAAAACCATAGAGAGTTTGAGTATCCTATGCATAGTAGCAGCTTAATACATGGTTGATTTGGGTTAGGGTTTGAAGAGATCTTGGAGATCATGTAGTCTAATCTCTTAGTATGGTGGTTGACCACTAGTGGGTAGATATTACCCTTTGGTAAGGAACAAAAGATACAATTGGCTTGAGAAGAAGTGAAATGAAAGGGCAGAGGAGGGAATGGGAATACTTGGGGAGTCAGGAAGATAAGTCAAAGATGAACAATCTATTTTGCAATTTTGCTCAGGTTGGATAAACAGCAAGCACTGTTAGATGTGTAAGCATAATAATAGCTAGGATTTATAAAGCACTTTAAGGTTCTCAAAGTGCTTTAAATATGCTTTCTTATTTAAGCCTCGCAACCACTCTTTGATTTTGGGGCTATTACAATTATTCCTTCAACATGGGGGAGTGGGATTTAGGGGTGAGACCCCCCCAATCTGGAAAATCTGGGTAAAATTTTTTGGCTCTCCCTTCATACCAGACAAGTCTGATTTATAATGGCATTAAGAGATAAAATATGTCAATATTATACAATACGAGACATATATTTCACTCATTTCTGAGTTTCTAAACATTTTCTGTGTTGTCTGCTGGTCTTCATGTATTGTCTGTGGCTTCTACAAAAATCCTCCAAAATTCCCATTTAATTTCTTATGCCAACAAGCGCCATATTGAAGCCGAGATGGGAAAAGTTGTGATGTGGAAGGGATAACTGTATTATCTTTATTTTACCGGTGAAGAAACTGGGGCAAGCAGAGGTTAAGTGACTTACTCAAGGTCATACGATTAGTAACTTTCTGCTGTGAATTCGGGTTTTCTGAATTGCTCTCTCTCTCTCTCTCTCTCTCACACACACACACACACACACACACACACAAAGTGGTTATATTGTATTGCAGCTTTGGATCTGGAAGAGACCTCAGAGGTGACTTAGGATCAGAGAACTATAGTTAGAAGGAACCCAATAAGCCATTTAGTCCAATTCCCTCATTTCGCAGATGAAGAAACTGAGGACCAGTTTGGCCGAGGTCACATACATAAGTAGAAGTGGGATTTGAACCCAGGTTTTCTGACTTCAGAGGCAATGCCTAATCCATTATGCCATGCTGCCTCCCATATTATGTGGCAGAGACAGAATTTGAACCCAAGTTTTTTAGGTCCAGCATTAGTCCCACTATGCTATGTCACCTTCTGTTTTTTTACTTCCCAGTGCTTTAACACATGCTTATTGAATTGAATTGCAGTGAGGGAAACCCATTCATTACCTTTCCACATGGTCCATTCTGTTTTTGAATTGCTTTAGTTGCTAGGTGGCTAGTAGATAGAGTACTGGCCTAGAGTCAGGGAGACCGTCTTCCTGAGTTCAAATCTGGCCTCAGCTGTGTGACCCTAGGCAAGTCACTTAACCCTGTTTGCCTCAGTTTCCTCATCTGTAAAATGAGCTGGACAAGGAAATGGCAAATCACTCTAGTATCTTTGCAAGAAAACTCCAAATGGGGCCACAAAGAATTGGATATGACTGAAATGACTGAACGACAACAATGGCTGAGAGGCTTTTACTTCATTTAAGTCAAAACCTTCCTCTTGGCACATTCCATCAGTCGTTTTGCTTGTTAGCTCTCATGAACTCTCTTTCAGGGGAAAGTCTTACTTGAAGCCTGTCTTTATGTTCCTCTCAGTGCTCTCTTCTCTGGTCAAACCTCCCCAGTTCCTTCCATGATTTCTCATATTATATCTCCCTAAAATCCTTCATCATTTTGATTGTTTTCTTCCGTATGTTTGCCAGATTATCAATGTTCTTGTTAAACTATGACCTCGGGAAATGAATTATGACAGGCTACCCTTCTAATCAGGTAGAGGAGAGCAGAGCTATCATTTTTCTACTCCTATGAGTATCTTAATGAACCCTAAGATCACATTAGCTTTTTTGTCTATGTCATTGAGTTTCTAGTCTATTAAAGGCCTTGGTCTTTTTTTCTTTCTTTAGATGCACTGCTATCTGGCCAAATTTCCTTTATAAAGACCCCAAACAAAAACTTTTGAATTTACTTTTGACCCTAATAGTAATATTATATGTTTTTCTTGGCTAAATTTAATATCATTAGAGTCATCCCATTATTAGAGCCTTTCGGATATTTTTGCATATTTAATGCCATCCAACATGTTAGCTATCCCTTCCAGCTTTGTGTCATCTACAAATATGACAAGAAGACAAGACACAGAAGCTGATACTCTGAGAGGATGGGAGCTTCTTGCAGACTTTGAAAGAGTGCTGGAATACTCATATTGTCTTTAAAAGGAAACCTATACACCTAGGGACTAGGACCAGATGGAGATACCATTCAGAGATATGGAGACTCTTCAGCAGAGAAAAGGGGGAAAGGGAGGAATAGAAGGAAGGAAGGAGAGACACAGATAGAGACAGATAGAGGCAGAGAGGAGAGAGAGAGAAACACACACACACACACAGACAAAGTCAGAGAGACAGAGGCAAAGAGACAGATGCAGAGACAGAGACAGACATCTGGCCAAGGCACAAAGAGAGAGATACACGGAGAGAGGAAAAGATAGAGACACCGACCAAAATAAAGAGACAGAAATAGAGATAGAGAGTGAGACCTTGACAAGATTCCATAGGGGAGGAGAAAAAGATTCCTAGACTGACTTGGACATGGAAAGAGGGCCAAACTCACACAATCTTGAACTCCTAAAGGGAAGAAAGATATGCATAGAAGAAGGAAACACATGAAGGAGCAATGTAGGAACAGCAAGGGGAAAAAGGGCAAGTGCTTCCATTAAAATGCTCAGATTCTTAAAATCTGACCAATTAAGAGTCTGGTCTACTTCTCAATACAAGCATCACAATACAATCACAATACAAGCTAGTTCTTAAAAGTCCTGCCTGCTTCTATTAGCGAAACAATAAACCTTTGCTCTGACTGAAAGAAGGCTTGAGTCGAATTCTATAGAGGCAGGACCTGTGCCTTTTGCCTTAGAATCTCAGGGTTCCCAGCACCCCTAGATTGCAACAAGCCCATCAATTTCCTCCTGCCTAGCTGTATTCTACTGTTTTGAGCATCCTTAGTTGTAACAACAATGTTGCTAGCAGCTGCTATGGAGGTGAAAGACCAACAATAAGAGCACACAGGTGGGCTGCCAGCATAGATTCTTTGATCTGCTTTTCTAAGGAAAATTGCTTTCCTTAGAAAAGCAGATCAAAGAACAATCTCACTTTAATTAAACATGCATGTATTATTCACTTAGTTCAGGGGAAAAAGCCAGCACCTTGAACATCAGAGAGTATACAAACAGAAATTATAAGCATATATACAAACAGAAATTATAAGCATATATATATATATAAAACAAATAAACACAAGCCAGTAGACAGGCTTCTAACCATCGAGAGAGAAGCATCGACATTTGTGTTTTCAAAGCTGGGGGTGGGGGGAGGAGATTCGTGACAGCTACCCAAAGTCTTCTCTGGTCAAATCACATAACACTCTTCCAGTGAGTGAGAGCTCCAAAACAAAACACCAACCTCAGATCTTATATACCCTTCTCAGAGTCAGAGGGTGTCACCATTTGACTCAAACCCATGTGACCTAATGCTTTCTTGTGACTTAAATGCTTCTTCAGGGTCAGCGAGCATCACAAACCCATGTGAACCAGGCTTTCTTGTTTCTTAAGCAGGTCATCAAAGACTCTTGATTCAAAGAAACAAAAGCAAGACTCCTCAAAGGCACTTGATTACCTTAGTGCTGAGAAGCACTCAAACAAAAAACAGCAAAAAATCTCACTTTGCTTGCCATTACGTTTAAAAGGCGAGACTCAAAGGTACTTGATTACCTTAGCATTCCAAAAGAGAAAAGAGTAAAAATATCCTACCCTTCTTGCTGTTACATTAGTATACAGATAATTCATGTCATCTTGGAATGAAACTCGCAAAATGGAGATAAGTGTGAACTCCATCTATCTTGGGGGACCTGATCAGAAGGCATTTACCCACCCAGGCGCTTGTCCAGATATTCTGTCCATTTCCAGTCCCAGTTTCCCAGTGTTTGAATGCTAAGCTGGGGAACCAACATTGAAGCTGTATTCAATAATCATAGGAAAAGTTTTTATTCTTAGAATGATTCTCTTTTTCACTTCAATCAATAAACGCTACAAACCTTCACCTCTATTTTCAAGACTACACTTTCTCCATCCCCTATATCTTAGCAGATGGCCTCATCTCCCAATTTACTAAGATAATTAAGGCCATTTATTATGAGTTCCCTCATCTCTCACCCCATAACTCAAAACTCCATCCGTTCCTTGACTCCAGGCTCTTAGGAAGAGCTGGCCCTTCTTGTTAAGGCTAATTTCCCAAACACTCTGGTCTCTTCCCATAACTTGGTCCAACAATTATTCTTTTCCTTTCAGTCATTTTGGATTTCTGCCTATCAACACATTCAGGACTATTTTGTCCTTATAAGAGAAACTAACAGAATGAAACCCTTCTCTGACATATCCTTAAATTACACCCTGCATTTCTTATCTTTCACTGCCAAGTCCTTATGCTTCTTTGTTGTTGTTTTTCAGTTCTGTCCGATGCTTTGTCACCCCATTTGGAATTTTCTTGGCGAAGATACTAGAGTGGTTTGCCATTTCCTTCTCCAGCTCATTTTACAGATTAAGAAATTGAGGCTTAAGTGACTTGCTCAGCCACATAGCTAATAAGAGTCTGAGGCCAGATTTGAACTCAGGAAAGTGAGTCTTCCTGATTTCTTCCACTTCTTTATCCTCCCACTATCTACTTAATCCATGAAGGGACATTACCAATCATCCTGTATTCCAATGACTTTGGAGGAGAGAGTGAGGCTGATGACTTTGCACAGCCCTGCTTCACTTAAATCCAATTCACTTGCAAGTCAAGACAACACTCTCTGGATGTCCTTAGTCCTCTTCATTAGTCCTAATGAAGGACAAACAACAACTTAATCCCTACTATTTATGTTTCTTACTCTGCTATTCTACTGAAATTGGGCTCTCTCTCTCTCTGTCTCTCTGTCTCTCTTTTTGTCTCTCTCTCTCTCTGTCTCTCTCCCTCTGTCTCTCTCTCTTCAAGGAATCTTTTAATGGTTACATCCACTGGCCTTTTCTTAGAACTCATCCTCTTGGATCTTTGACAATGTTGATCACCCTTCTCCTGGATTCACCCTTCCTTTGCATCTCTGAAACTCTCCTTTTCTGGTTCTCCTAAGCATGTGACTACTCCTCAGTATTTTTTGCAGGTTTGTCATTTGTCTCCTACTCCCTAACTGTGTGTCGCTCAAGGATTTCTCCTAGGCCCTCTTCTCTTCTATCTACCTGTTCTCTTTTGGTGATCTCATCTGCTTCAATTTTCATCTCCCATAGATGAGTCCAAACTTTATATGTCTATCTCTCATGTCTTGAAGGTCAGTCTTTATCACCCGAACCCAAATTCATATGAAATTCCTTTCAACATCTCAAATAAAATGCATATAAAATAGAACTCAACTATCTTTCCCCTTGGTTTATCCTTCCTCCAAACTAACCTATTTCTGTGGCAAATACTACTACTCCTTACCCCTCGTATCCAGTCAGTTGTCAAGCCTTGCAATCATCTTTTTCTCCAATCACATTGGAGCTATCTTATATTCACAGTGGAACTCTCATAATTTAGGTCTATCACTTGTTGCCTGGACTATTGCCATAGTATGGAGCAGCGGAAAAAGTGTTGACCTTGTAATCACACAACCGGAGTTTAAATCTTGACTCTGCTTCCTGCTATGTGAACTTGGGCAAAGTCACTTAACCCCTCTCATTCTCAGTTTCCTTAGAGGTAGTTCTAGGTGACTTTTCAGTTAAGTTCTCTTCCATTTCTATATCTGTAATCTTATGATCCCATGATTCTATTTATGGTTTGCGGTTTCCCTGCTTCCAGCATTTCCCCTCTCTAGTGTATTCTCTATACTGTTGTCAAAATAATTTTCTTAAGGCACAAGTTTGACCATATATCACCCCCCTGTTCATAAAACCTCAGGTGCTCCCTACCAACTGAAGGATAAAATGAAAACCCTTCAGCTTCGTGCTTAATGCTTTCAACAATATGGATTTAGCCTATCTTTCTAGCCTAATCTCATATGGCATTATCTACATTTCAATCTAACTGAATTATTAGCTGTTTCTTCAACTTGACATTCCATTTCCCATCTCAGTACTCTTGTGTAGGCTGCTCCTCATTCCTCATCTTGACCTCATAATCCTTTTCTTCTTTCTGTGTGCAAATGAGCTATCATCTGCTCTTAGAAGGTTTCCCTGATTTTTCTTCAACTATTAATGATCTCCCCATTATCAAATTATCTTGTATACATGTATCTGTGTACAGTTGCATCTCCCTCACTGTGTTGGTAAACAAAATGGGCTCCTTAGCACTTAGTGCCCTTGAAGAGTGTGGCTTTTGTTTGCTTTGAGTAATTCAGTGTATTTCACTGAGCCTTATTAGGTGCTAAGCCCCAGGCCCAAAACCCTATTAGGTGTGGAACCTATGTGGGTGTGGATTGGTGACTGGGGTGGGGCCCAAGGTGGGGCTGGCTAAGGGGAGGTATTAACTCCAGAGCCATGCCCTATTAGGTGTTAACCTAATCTATATGGATGTGAACCTCCCAGGGTCCTAAGAGGAGGGGCCAACTCAAGAACCAATCACCCGAGCCTAAATTCTGGTCATTCAGATGACATTTGATGACATCTGAAGCCCTATAAGAAGGGAGGATGGAGCCATTTGTGCAGGGCTCTGGAGATGGTGTTGATGAGGAGACTCTGGGAAGCTGTAGCTAAGGAGCCCTCCAGCCTGTAAACCCAGATGCTGAGACTTTGTTGAACTCTGGTAACTATATATTGGGATTTAAATCAGACAAGGTCTGTCTGTTGATGTTTGTAATTTGTTTGTATTTTGTTCTGAAGTTCAGGGCGCTGGCTTTTTCCTCTGAACTAAGTGAATAATATTTGTATGCTGAATTAAAGTAAGCTTGTCAACCCCTTCAACTTGCTTTCCTTAGTTAAGCAGATCAAAAGAACCTGTGCTGTTGGCAGCTTTCTGGGTGCTGGCTGTGGGTGAATCTTACACCCCCACAGAAGCTGCTAGCTAGATTGTGGAAACGCTCACCAGGAGCATATGAGTTCTTTGAGGACAATGATTAACATTTAAAAAAATCATATCTCTAGTTTCTAGTGTAGTTTATTGCACACAGTAGGTATTTAATAAATGGAATTGAATAAGCATATACATTCAGGTCTTCATTGGATCATTGACAAAAAAAGTTAAACAGCACAGAATAAGGGTCAGACCCATGGGACTACTGACTATCTTCCAATCTGACAATCTGACACATAATCATTAGCCATTGAATCAGAAGACCTAGGTTTGAACCTGGTTCTGACATTATGAGCTTTGCAATTCCACCACTGATGTCCTGATTCTTATTGTTATATGAGACATAAAACAAAGAGACATATGTTCACCAAATATCTTTACCACAAGAGGATATCATTCATAAAGTCCTAATAGAAGAATGATTCCCTATAGATGATGACATCCTCCAGATGCTTCTGTTTGCAGATGATATTACATTGCCTACATCAAACACTAAAACATTACAAAACCTCCTCTATTAGAGCTTTGGTTATTCAAGAGAATTTAGCCTTATGATTAATATGGGAAAAACTAAATGTATGAAAAATGCTTATTGTCAGGACTGTCACATGTAGTTGGATGGCAAGTATGTTAAGTTAATATGTTACTATATAAATTTGGGATAAGCACTCCAGACAGACAATTAATTGGATCTAAAACTGAATAGAAAGAAAGGAGTAGGATCGTGGACCTCACATGGGAAATTTTACAGTGCTTTTAACTATCTTACTCTAGTCCTCAGTGAAAAGATACATTTTTCAATGTAAGCATTCTCCCAGTGAAAGTCTTAAGGTTAAGAGTTGTGAAATGCAATAATCTCTGGCGAGTTAAAGTTATTGTTGACCCAAAAGGGAGCAGAGAGACACATTTTGGGTTGAAGTAAGCTGTAGCATATTTCTGATGCTAACCTACATTTAAAAACTAAAGTAAGGCACATCATTGAGGACATTTTTGGAGGCATGGTTAAGCCTATGGACTCTTCAGAATAATGCTTTTAAATGCATAAAATAAAACAGTTACTGTTATTATCCTCATTTTACAGATATAGAAACTGAGGCAGGTAGAGGTTAAATGACTTATCCAGGGTAGCATAACTAATAAATGTCTGAGGCTGTATTTGAACTCAGGTCTTCATGATTCCAGGTACATCCTTCTATCCATTACGGCACTTAGCTGTCTCCCTCACATTAAAAATCCTTACCCTAGAGGTAGGCCTCTAGAACACTGGGATAATTCTCTACAAAAGAACAGTGGAATAACATGAACAAGTATCATACAGAATAAGAAGGCATAGCTAGGTTGGGATCTGTCCTTAGGAGAGTCACTTCATCTTTTGGAGTGTCAGTTTCCTCATCTGAAAAATGGAGACAGACACATTCTGTACCTCCATTGGTGCTTTTGGGAAAGTCCATCATAAACTTTAAAGTTCTGAACAAACGTGAACTATAATTGTTATTTGATATGACTGGGCTAACCCTTTGAGAGAGATGCAGTAAGAGTGTAGTAACTTAATATTCTCTCTGTCTTTGTCTCTTTCATTTGCCAAATGTTCCTCTTCTTTATCTCTGCATCCCTGATGACCCCTCCCAGGCACTGGGAAGGAATGATCATGAGTGGCCTCATTTTCATTATTTTTCTTATACAACTCATAGGCAAATAGAAACATAAATCCACTGTAATGGATAATAGATCTTAAAGCTGGAAAGGCATATGAGAGATCATGCAGTCCAGCCCCCTGGAGCACATACAGTAGTAAGTCATGATTATCTCAGCTATTCCAATGTGATATCTGAGGCACAGAGTGGTTAAATGACCTTTCTGAGTTCACGGAGTTAGTTAAACGGAGGGAAAAGAAGAAGAGCCGTATCTACTGCTTTTTGCTGTGGTTCTCCTTCTCCTACACTATATGGTTTTCAGACAATTCATTAATTCTTCTATTATCTCATATATTGCCAAGTTTCTTTCTTGTATCTTTCTCCAGCAGCAGTGGAACTGTCAACTTAAATTGAGGGTTATTAGAAAGAGCGGTAGAATTGAAGTCAGAGCACATCCGTTCCAACCCTATGTCTATCTCTTTTTAGCTATGTGATCTTGGGCAAGTCAATTTTCCTCTCTCAGCTTCAATTTCCTTACTTTTAAAACAAAATTCACTTCCAAGTCTAACATTGGGAGTTTCTTTCCCTTATTTTCAAAGCCTGTATTTTCATCTCTCTCTTCTTAGACTGAAACCTACAAGCTATGTGACAGGTCATGTCACAACCCCTCTGAGACTTAGTTTCCTCATTTATAAAATCAGGAAGTTGGACTAGGTCAGTGGTGTCAAAATCAGTGGGGACCACTAAACAGAGGTTCCCAAAGTAGGTAATACTACCCCTTGGTGGGCGCTGGAACAATCTGCTTTGGGTGAAATTGGGGAGCATTCAATAAAAATAAGGGGGTGGTGGATACATAAGGAAAGAAGAAAAGATAAGAAAACTTAGAAAAACAGTACATGTTTTATCTGTTGTGTAACAGAGTTGAAGTAATAGTGATTACATTATTTTCCAAATAAACACTCAAAATGCAAGTTATAACCAATCAGCAGTCAAATTCACTGACTGGTCTTAACAAGCAAGTGTTGGCATATGAGCTTATTGGGCATTGTCAGGAAGTCCAGCATGTATCTGCAGGGATACGTGCATGTAATAACTTGTTTACCATATGATACTATACATGTACATGAGGCAATATTGAGTCATCAAAATTTAAATGCAGGAAAATAACCCATAAATTTACAATAAATTATTAAATTTAAGATGAATCATTAAAAATATTTTATAATTTTTTGAAATGATGCAATTAAGAAAGAACCATTAAAGGATTAAAGAAAGTAGATTTCCAGGAGGGTGTGGAGTAATTTTTTTTTTGTAAAGAGGGCAGTAAGCCAAATAAATTTGGGAACCTCTGCATTAAGATATACATAAGGACCAGTGGGTTGCATATTGACTTAGAAAATTATATATTAATATTTTCTGTTTAATTGTATTTTTACTTTTTAAAAAATATTTCCCAATTTTAATGTAATCTATTTAGAGTCACCAGGCAGAAGGAAATGGCTAACTACTCTAGTATCTCTGCCAAGAAAACCCCAAATTGGGTCATGAAAAGTCAGACACAACTGAAACTAATGAACAATGATGGGGTCACACTCAAGAACGTTGCAGGCTTTTGTTTGACATCTCTGGACCAGATGACCTTTAAGATTCCTTTCAGGTCTAAATCTACATCCCAGTCATCCTATATTTGAATCTTAGCTTCTGGTAAGGAAGATATTAATTTCTTTCAAAGAGGATCTAATAATAACAATTACTTACATATCTTTCTTACCAGGCACTAAGCTTATCTCATTTGATCTTCACAACAACTGTAGGAGGTAGGTAATACTTTTATCCCCATTTTACAGGTGAAGAAACTGAGGCAAATTCAGGCTAAGTGACTTGTCCAGGTTCATATAACTGGTAAGTGTCTGAGGCTGGATTTGAATTCAGGTCTAGTACTTTATCTGCTACGCTACCCCAAATGAGATAATACTTGTAAAACTGGATTAGTACAGTCCCTGACACATAGTAGGTGTTATAAAAATGCTTATTCTCTTCCTCATTCTCTACATATATTTCATGAATTTTTCTCAGAGAGGTAAAAGTTTTTTTTAATGGGTAGATATTTATATGTATTTATTAATCTCTCAATTTTATATTCAAAAATTCCTGATTTTGTAACCGTTCCCCCAAACCCCCTTTCTCTGTATCACTTTACGATGCAGATCATAACCCCTCCATGCCTTAATGGACTATTCTTCATGAACTGCTTTGGCTGAAAACAATCATCAGCTTGTCGTCAACCCTTTGGTCTTGAGCCTCTCTTACCATGATTGGCTGGTCCTTAAACTGCGGACACGCTATGTTCTCTAGCCTGTATTTGAAAGCTTCTGGCTTGGTAGGACCTATCTGAGATCATATACAACTGGCCCAGTTTTTGAGAATATCAATTCACCTCCATGCCTAGGATTTTAATAGAGGTATGTATGTGTGTATGTTTATATGCATATATGTAGATATGTGTGTATTTTATACATATATATATACATATTTATATTTTCAAAAGTACTGAACTTAAGATGAGGAATCCGAATCTCAATGAATTACCAGAACCCAGGCTTGTCAATCTCTAATTGTCTATTTATAACTGAACAATAATTTATCAAATGTTTATAAATCACTTGATTTGTACTATGGAAGATATAAAAAATATTGTCTCTTTAAACTGAATTCTGGTAGGCTCAAAAACTCCAAATCTACTTCCCTCATTGACCCCATAGCTATTAATTAAGAGAGAAATCATTGTAGGGAAGGGGTCCACCTTCCTCATCATCACAAGAAGGCCAAATAGTACGAGAGCCCTGGGAGTGGTAGTGTCTCCCAGACCACGGATCCTGCTTCCCTCTCAACCCTCACAGTAATGATGGAAAGGGGGCCAGCTATCCCTACCAACTATCAACCAACTATTACATACAAGGTAGGCAAGCCCGGCTCGCTGAAGTAGCAAGGCATGCTAAGGGACAGACAAGAGGCAGCATGTGCCAGGCAAGTTACACCACTACCAACACTTTGACCACCATCTCTCCTTAGACCGTGATGGAGACAGTCCAGGACCCTCAAGCCAAGAGTGTTGGGAATAGCATTGCATCCATTCCAGTGCCCTTAGCCATCTTTCTGAGAAACAATTGCTGTGCAGATGTAGCCTGGCAATTGCTTCAATCGGTGCTACAACTACAGTTACTGAACAGCCAGAAAGGAAAGTTCTTGCCACCAAAAATCTTTGGCACTGTTAAATAGTTCAATATACGAGAATGACATTAAACAAGAGACAGCAACATCTTCTTTGCCTCTGCCCCTTAAGGACCATGGGACTTTTTCATCTGATGTGTAGCAGAAACCATTCATATATGTTGTCTCTCCCATCAAAATGGAACTTCCTTGACAGCAGGAACTGCTTTGATTTTATAGTTTGTGTCCCTAGCACTTAGCACTTGTGTTTCACACATAGTAAGCTCTTAATAAATGCTTAATTGATCAATTTATCCAGTCATTTTGCTCATTCACTCATTCATTCAGAATGTGGTATATTCCAAAAATGTATTTGTAAATCAGTCATTTGGACCTTGAAAGACATTTTCTGATAGGAAAGATGTGATGAATGGCATTTTGGTTCCTAGACTAGATTATAACATCCTATTTAGCTCATAAACTAACAACTAATTTTACCAGTCTGACTTTTGGGACCTGGGGCAAGAGATCATGCAAAGTAGAGAAGTGAGGAGGAGGAAAAGAGTTTACTTTCTCTTTTCTTGGCACTGGGACAACCTAAGGAAAAAGTCTGAGAAACGTGGAGTTGCACTGGGTGAATCTTTCCACCTCTTCCCATTTTTATCACTTGTTCTTCTGGTTTTCTAATGATACCTGGTCTCTCTTCCTCCTGACGTGTTCTCCTCCAACCCTCAGTCCCTGATATCCCACTCAGTTCTGCACTGCCCTCGTTGGGGTTAGTGGAAGTGGCAGCTGCTTATCTATACGAATTGATGATAAAATGGGCTTTGCCTATAGTTTTATGTTGATTCATGTTCAGTATTAGACTTGCCATTAATTTAACTATATTTAGTAGTCTATTGTTATTCAGCTGTTTTTGTCATATCTGACTCTTCTTGACCCTATTCGGGGTTTTCTTGGCAAAGATACTGGAGTGTTTTGCCATTTCCTTTTCATTTTACAGATGAGGAAACTGAGGTAAACAGAGTTAAATGTCTTGTCCAGGGTCACAGTTAAATGTCTGAGCCCGGATTTGAACTCATGTCTTCTTGATCCTAGGCCTGACACTTTTCACTGCACCACCTAGCTGCCCTCAGTAGCTGTCATGAGAGTCCCTTAAAAAAGCATAAAGAAATGCCATGATTTGAATCTCGTAGAATTGAGAATCCAAGGATGGTGTAGTTATACTCTTAAATAAATGTGTACATTCGATATTCCTCCTCTCTGCCACCCTTGTGTTTCTGTATTATTCTCTGCACATAGGGTACACAGCTCTGCAACACTGAAGTGGTTTGGCAAGGGAGCCTGGATACTCCAACAATGAAAATGCAAACAGGCTTTGAATTCCAGAAAGATCATTTCCTTCCCACATCTAAGCCGATGGAGGATGTACTAGATCGGGGGTGGGGAACCTGCAGCCTTGAGGCCACATGTGGCCCTCTAGGTCCTCAAGGGTGGCCCTTTGACTGAATCCAAACTTCACATAACAAATCCCCTTAATAAAAGGATTTGTTCCTTAAAACTTGGACTGAGTCAAAAGGCTGCACCCAAGGACATAGAAGGCCACATGTGGCCTTGAGGCCACAGGTTCCTCACTCCTGTACTAGATAATAAATAGAGATAATGTAGTGATCGCTGTGGCTTGGTGCTTCTTAATCTTCTTTGATTTTTGGAATTATGTAATGGAAAGAGCTTGTCTGGGAAGGAATTAGGAGGACAGGTTCTAGTCCTGGATCTATCTATCATTCACTTGACGTACATAATTTTTGGCAAGTCACTTTACTTTACTGGGTCAGTTTTTTCAGCTGTAAAGTGAAGATAATTATACCTGCCTTTCCCTGTCTTTACTCATGGAAATGAGATAATACGTGTGAAAGTACTTTGTTGAAGGTCAAGGGTCAATACTAAACAAGTGTCCATTCATTTTACAGAGGTGCTTATCAAATTGGGAACTGAAGCTCCTTGGGTATCCGTGAGGTGTCTAGCCTTTGCCCTCAAGTCCCAGAATTGCAGCTATTGCTCATCTACTTGAGTATCTAAGTCTTCTCTTTAAGCCTATCAACATCATTCTTTCATCAACATGATGGTTTATTATGGGGTAATTAATGCAATGAACAATTAATATTCATTAAAACATTCCATGAGGCTTCTGGCCAGAGAAATTAAGATCTGATTAACTAATATTCAAGAGTTTCAGTTATTACAGAGCAGTGCAGCGTAGTCCTACCCCACTGACTTGTTCTAAATATAAGAGACATTTCCATTATGAATTGTACTTACAAGTTTATTTTTACCTTATCTTTTCATTTTTGCCCTCTTAAATTTCTTCTAGATTTATCCAGAGCTAAGTTTCAATTCTAGCTCTGACATTACTTGCTTTCATTCATCCATTCATTCAGCTCATACTCATTGAGTACCTATTGTGCCCAAAGCGCTGCGTTAGGTTACGGGGAGGACACAAAGATGTTCAAGATATCCTTGCAAGGCCTTTTCAAAGTTTCTATAATATATAATGAGTCTTCCCTCACTCTTAATAAGTGAGCCGTAGGAAAAGTATTGGGAAATGATAAGAGAGTGAACATTGTTTTCTAACTAAGGTAATAGAACACTATTATAGCCCTTATTCTTTGAGCTGCCTCATGAATTTCATAGTAATCCTTACTTTCTGGTCTTTAGGACCACTTCCCCCTCCCCTCACCTGCTCCCGGGAACTATGGAGCATAGTCTCCCTCTCCCATTATTTTAAAATCTATTTATATATTTGCTTGTTTTCTCTCCTCATCACCCTCATTAGATTGTAAAATTCTCGAGGGCAGAGTCTGTCTTCTGCCTCTTTATTATTGTTTATTATTATTATTAATCATCGTTAGCACTTAGTACAGTGTCTGTAACATAATAGATACTTAACAAATGTTTAATGACTGACTGACCCCAAGTTTTTTGTACCTATCTATATCATTCCGAACTCTCTAGTCAATACAGCCAATTCATTGTAACCAAAGCAAACCAAACCAAGCAATCAAAGAGATTGTTTTGCCTCATTAAGGAGATATAGTACATTGGAAAGAGTACCTACTCTGGAATCAGAGGACCTGCTTTTGAATACCATTATTGCCACTTTGGACCAGTCATTTGACCTCTCTAGACCTCAGTTTTCTCATCTGTAAAGTGGGGAAATAGGACTAGACAGCCTCTCAGATGCCCTCTTGCATTAAATCTGTGATCTTATAATGATTGGCATAGTATATTGTGGTGTTGGTGATAGTATGATAAAAGTGGAGAGACCTTAATGTTCATTCGATTCAATCTGCTTATTCTATAGATGAAGAAATTGAGGCCTAGAGAGGTTAAGTCACTTGCTCAAGGTCACACAGGTATAAAGTAACAAAGGCGAGATTTGAAACCATGTCCTCTGCTTGTAGACAGCTTCTATTTATGTTATGCTCATATAGATGTGATTAAATGCAACAGCCAAAACATGAAAATGTGGAAAACCAATACTATTCCTAAATTCTGAAAAGAGCCCACAAGAGAATTTTAAGAGTTTGACACAGCCAAAGAGAGAGAACTGGAGAACACCAATGTCCCATAAGAAAGAAATGAAGAACACCCACGACCCATAAGGAATGGCATACTCACAGGGGTATAGCTCAAGGAATCTGTTAGGCTGACTGGAACTGTTATTCTGCCAGACATATGGCTGCTGATTTTCATAGTCAACAAAAAATCCAAATAAAATAATCATGGAGAACTGCAAGCATATGGCCAAAATTGGGAATTTGAACCTCATGTTGGTATCAAAGACCAGTGACATACTAAGAGCTTCAAGGGCTGCAGGAGCTTGATAAAGAAAGAGAGGGCTGCTCTTTGGGTTGAACTAGTCTGCATGTTCAGGACATCCCAATGACATGGCAAGAAAAAAAAATTAGAATAAGTAAGACGAGTTTAAGTGTCCCACCCACTAGGGAGGAGCACATTTCTGTGATCTGATACTTGTTCCAAACACTGATGTTCAGTCTCTGTAATATGTACTGAAAGAAGACACATGATGATAAAAACGATCTTTTTCACGGGAGTATGAAAGATACTAACAGATGTTGATGGACTGGATTATAAGGTGAAAAAACTGCTCTGTCATGCAATGTACTAATTTCATTTGTAAATAAGATGCTAATTGTTCTCTTTAATTATTTTTATGATTTATAGAAAAGAAAATAACTCTGATTACACAAGCTATTATTCATGATCTGAAAATGATAGCATCAAATTAGAGGGGGAGTTACAGAGCTAAACAGCGTCTAGACAAATGGATTGTACAAAGAATATGGCACAAGGTGCCAAAACATTCAACATCACCATTGCAGTTCCTGGACCTATCCTGGAATTGTTCTCAGGGTGTGGAGGAGGCTTGAGTCTTGTGAGAAAGTCAACATTGGCATTTCAAAACAAGTTCTGGCATGAAGCAATCCTTCTAAATAAGATGGCCCCGATTTTCCAAGGATTCCATTGAGGAAAGAAATAAGGGACCATTAAGAATAACTGTAGTCCAAGAATGCTATAAGAATTTAAGAAATGTTTGTTGAATGAATGTTGAATAGGTGTCCATACATTACAACAGGTAGTAATGAATTTTTTTATAAGAAAGGCAATTTCTACTGTTTGTGATAAAAACATAAAGGCAGTTAGGTGGCTTAGTGGATAGAGCTTTGGGTCTGGAGTGAGGAAGATCTGAGTCCAGATCTACCTTTAGACACAAACTGTGCAATCCTGGGCAAGTCACAACCTTTATTTGACACAGTTTTCTCATCTGTAAATGGGGATAATAATATCACCTTTCTCCCAGGGTTGCTGTAAAGATCAAATGAAACATATTTGTAAAATGCTGAGCACGGTGCCTGGCATATGATAAGCACTATATAACTCTTATTATTAATATTAATGGAAAATTTCAATTTAATGAAATGAATATATATTAGTGACTACTATGAACAAAGCATGGTACTAGAGACAGAATCAAAAATTTATATGTACAGGCAAATATACACATATACATATATTCCCAGTGACAAAATAAAACAAAGCATGGGGATATTACTAAAATCAGCAAATCTGTACATGCAAAACATGTATCTTGTTAACCTAAATTTATGTTACCAGAGAGACATGGGTAGTATAGTCTAGTCTATAGGGGATCTGGATTTAAGTCCCACCCCTGATGCTGACTAGCTATATGACCGCAGGCAATCCACCTAATGTCCCCGAGGCTTAGCCAGCCCAGCTTCCTAAGATTCTCTAAGTTATAGATCTATGGGCTATGATTTATCTGTAGTTGAAAGGTGTTCCTGTGCTAATAAAATCACAGGTCACCGGTGTAACATAAGTTTTACAAATCAAATCACAAAGATATCAGGAACTTCTAAACAACACGCTGCAATTGATCAATGTGGTTTTAGGTACTTGATAATGAAAACTCACATTAATGTAATACTTTCTGCGTAAAAAAATCTTTAAGTCATTAACCCTGTTTTACAGATGAGGACCCTGAAGTTCAAAGACACATAGCCAGGTCTTGGAACACAGTTTTCTGAATTCAAGTACATTGCCTTTTTTAAACACCATACTGTCTTCTCACTATATATTAGCACCTGATGTGTCAGTTTCTCTATGTCACACTAGCAACTCACTTGTCATTCAAAGGTCGCCAACAACTCAAAGGCAGAACGTTCTGCATCTCTAGGTGTCCAAATTATGAATCTCTTAGACAGCTTAGGATTAAAGCCTTAGGAAGTTTTTATTCCACTATGATAATCTAGATTTCTTCTTTCTCATGGGAACTAACAAGGATCTTCTCATTAGACTGTATTGAGGAGTCATTAGCATACTGGAATGAGAGAAGTTCTCTCCCCTCCCCCCAAATGTATATTCACACACATATGTATATATATATATACATATATATAATTTTTATCGGTATATTTGGTTTTTAATATCACCTTCCCTTCCCTCTTTCCCTCTTCCATCCAGAGAATTATCCCTAATTAAAAAAATCATTCAGCAAAATGTATACAGTAGCTGAATTTGACAGTATATATAGTATACCTCACTCACAGTCTTCACATATACAAAGAGGAGAAAACACATTCTCATATCTCTCCTTTGAGGCCATGCTTGGTAATTATAATTTTATAACATTTTTTTTCTGTTTGCAATTACATTGTGGTAGTCATTGTGTATATCATTTTAATGCTTCTGCTTAGTGTAATTGGCATCAGTTCGTATGTCTTCCCATGCTTCTCTGTATTCTTAATGTCCAGCATTTCTTATAGCACAGTGATATCCCATTACATTCATGCAGTACAATTACTTTTTTGCCATTTCCCAATCAGTAGGCATCTAATTTGTTCCTAGTTCTTTACTACCACAAAAAATGTGTTGCTATAAATATTTTGGCATATAGAAGATACTTCTTTCTATCTTTGGTTTCTTGGATTATACTATCAGAAACAGGATCTTTGGGTGACAGAATATTGATTTTTTGGGGTCGCTTTCTTGCTAAAATTCCAAATGGAAGCAACCAAATTAAAGAGGAAGTTTTATATAAATATCTTCATATACACAATATAAATAATCAGAAATAAATCTTGGCTATCTCTTATTTTTCCTTCATCACCGTTATTTGCATTTTTACATTAGAATTTTACACACACTTTACTATTATTCCAATATTTTCAAATACTTCCTCTTTCCTTTCTATATCAAGGTCAGGTTTCTTGTCATTATCACATCCTTCTTGGTTAAATGAGCCAAAAAAATCCCATACAATACAAATTTTGACTGTGGAGTTGATTAAAAAGCGAAGCAAAACACCATGATGCTTCTTCTGTCCTTGAAAATGTTCTTTTAGTGTTGTTGTATATGGGAGTGTCCAGAAAAGCTTTTATCTGAGTTACTTGCTCTCTGTTGAAACAAGCTCACAACTTTATGGTCATAAGCACTCTACTTAGTCATGAAGAATATTTCCATATAGCCAGGTAGTATCAGATGGAACTGAAAGATTTAATTTGATTCAATTCAAGAACTTTTGTTAAGTGCTTCCTTATTTTCAATGTAAGGTACTAGTCCAGACACTAGGAATGTAAAGTCCCTTTCTGGGACCAGTTGATAACCTTACTTAGTTAGGCTACCTGATATGCTTAAGCCCTACTGCAACCCAGAACTCCTCAACTCAAGTGAGGAGACATCAGTCTCAGCTGGTAGCAGGGCTCACATGCATGTTCCACAATGCCTAGATGCATGGGACATTCTCCATGACTGGGATGTGTCTCCATGTTTTGTTCCTTGCTTGATATTGATGCCAGAGGATCATTGAATAAAATTATCTCTGTTGTTGAATTTATCAAGGAATCTTAAATCATCTTAACATAGATCTATTTGGAGGAGACCCAAATTTGCTGTACTACAAAGTCAAATGCTTTAAAAAATCAGCATAGCAATAATTGACATTTATATAGCATAAGAATTTCATTTGGGCAAAGGAAATTTGTATTACTGATCAGCAGGAGTATACACACGTATACGTATACATGCATATAGGGTTTTATATATATGTATACATGTATATATATTGTATACATTATGTATATATATATCTTTTAATACTAACTTCAACCTTTTGAGGTAGGTGATATAGTGTTATACCCATTTTACTGATGAAAATGAATGAATGAGAAACGTTTTGTAAGCATTAACTACATTCCAAACAGTCTAATGAGGCTGAGAGATTAAGTAACTGGCCCATGGTTTCATAGCTAATAAATGTGAGAAGTCTGATTTGAACCCAGGATTTCCTGATTGCAAGACTAGAAGTCTCACCACCAAATCCTTCATTTATAGACTGAAACTGGGACACAAAAAACAGTGGAAAGTTGTGAGGGTGGGGATGAGAGATAGTTCATAGAAGAATTAGATAAACTAGATACTACTAAAGAAAAATACTCTTTTATTTGGCATATTTAAGAGAAGGCCAATGTGGCTTATTTGGAGACATCCAAAACTGGAAATCCAGAGGAGCTTGACAAGGCTAACAAAGGAAAGATGCTAGAGAAGCACCCACTCTTCCAACTAAGGGGAACAGATGGTGCCTCCAAAAGGGGACGAGACAGGGAAGGTATATAATAAAATATTTTGACAGAGCCTTTGTCCTATGAGAGTCTACTGCCAGGTCTTGAAACTTTTTTCACTAAGCTTATCCTAGTTCAGTAGTAAGATCCTAGTTCCAACCTATCTTTCCAGTTTTATTATCCATATAATAGCGTATTGGCCAATAGAGGCCTAGTCCTTTGATGATGTACAATCTTTTCTGCCTAATGCCAAACTACATAGAAGCTTGGGAAGCCTACTTTAGAAAATATGTGATGGTGCATGACAGTTTCCTCTGCCTTTTTGTTTTTATTCTTCCTCAACACTAGATAAATGAGTAGCAGAGATGGAATGAACTTGAGAACTTTGAAAAGTTGGAATAGCCACCAGCTGTCCAGAAGTGGTCAGACATAGCATAGTCTCCAATATACACAGAACCCTAGCTCTGGGGACAGCCTGCTTGAAGCAACCTATCAGTGGATTAATGCAGAGGCTGAAATATCACATCCTGAAAGCAAGGGGACAACTGGTCTATTGGCGATGGCAAACTCAGTAGTGAACTTGGTAAGATGAATGCTTCTAAGCTACCGCTTTAAGTTTGAACCCAGTAAACTCCGGTGACTTAGGTGGTCGAAGAGAATGTGTCCTGGTTCCAGAGATGTTTTTGTACTTTGGTTCTTACCATATCCTTTAGCAAATATCCCCCCATAAAACTAAATTGTCTTAATTTTTTTTTTATCAATGACATTGAGGAAATATCAACTGGTCAAAATTTTAATAGATGCTAAGTAATGGTTAGATGATATTGGGGAGATGTTAATTGGTTGAATAATTTTGGGAGTATAGATCGAATGAAGGTTGGTGAGAAATAGTGTTAGAGAAGCCCACAATCCTATGGGGATCTAGAATCCTGAGGGAGAAGGAAGCAATGACTCTGGGGTCCTGACCTGCTAGTATAAATGTGGCTTGGGAGAGTAGCTCCATAGTCTACATGTGCTCCATGTATTACTCCCCTTCACATGTACTTCGGTCCAGCCAAACCGTCTTTCTTCTTCATGTGCTGTGCACCTCTGAACTTCTTTTCTATAATGTTTAGAAAGCACTTCTCCCTCGCCTCCACTTTTTAGAACCCTGAGTTTCCTTTAAAACTCCGCTCAAGCTTCCATTTGTGGATGAAGCTTTACTTATGCCCGCAGCTACTAATGCCTCCACCCACCAAATTACCTCGTACTTATTGTATATGTCCTCATTTGTGTAAATATTGTTTCAGCCATATGAATGTAAGCTCTTTGAGAGTAGGGAGTGTTTGATTTGATTTGATTTTTAACTGATCACAGTGCTTGACCCATAGTAGGTGTTTACTGAATGCTTGTTGATTGGTTGAATGTATCTGGGCAGCTCAAGGATCCTAACGAAGACTGGGTATTTTCATAGATAGGGATTAAGATCTAGCCCCATGTACATTGGATAGATTTCCCAACTCTGATATTCTATGAAAGGAAGTTGAATGGCAGATGGGAATTTCTAGCATGAAAGGTTCTTGGCAGATTCCAGAAGAGGGCAAGAATAAGAGACGAGAAGAGAGGCTAAGTTCTATCACAAGACATTATCACAAGGGCACAATAGGCCATTAAAACACAAGTTTTTTTTTTCCAGACTATCACATTTAACATATAACAGATGTGATAGGCTTTTAAATATTTGTGGTCATTACCAGACTGAGCACTCTCATTCAGAATACTAATAGCATGGGGTCATAGATCATCTAAAATTTTACACCTTTAACATCATCTTCTTCTGTTCTGCCTTTCTTTCATTACTATTATATACTGGATAAATTTGAAATAATCAACAGAAGAAAGACATAAAAATTAAGGGGAGCAGGAATGGTGGGATTTTAGTTGGGACTTAAAGAAGCCAGATTACAAGGTGTTCCTAAAGTCTGGACACATAGGCAAAGATGCATATTTTCAAGAAATGAAATGGATGAAATTTTCAACAACATTTTATTTAATTGGAATATTAACAAATAACATCTTCAATATGATTTCCATCATTTGTGATGCAAAGGTTGATGTGCTCTGCAAGATTCACATGAACTCGATGAAATAACTTCACATTGCTGTCAATTTTAGCACATTCACTCTTTATGCATTAAATCAAATGTGTTACATATGTGATTTTCATTGAGTACACCTTCTCCTTTAGCATACCCCAGAAAAAGAAGGGGCTAAGATCTGTTAATATTCCAATTAAATGAAAATATGCATATTTTCCTATGTGTCCAGACTTTAGGGACACCCTGTATGAGTGAGAATTATTGGCATGGGGACAGATAGTGAAAATGTTCAAAATCAAAAGATGGAATGTTTTGTTGAAGAATGTCAAAGACCCCAGGGTTATTGGATCACAGTGTGTGAAGGGGGGCAGGGTCTATAAGATATAAAGTAGGAGGGATAGATTATGAAGGACTTTGAATGTCAAGCAGAAGATTTTATATTTGGTCCTGGAGGTGATAGGGAGATATTGAAGTTTATTGAGTGGGGTGGTGGTGGGGTTAGAGAATGGTCAGAACTGTGCTTTTACAGCTGAGTGGGGGATAGATTTGAATGGGGAGAAACTTGTGGCAGGTGGGCCAACCAGCAGACTATTTCAGTAGTCTAGCAGTGAGGTAATAAGAGGCTGTAGTAGAGTGGTGGCAGTGTCCAAGGAAAGAAGGCATACTGAGAGATGTTATGAAGGTAAAAATTAGAGGCTTGGTAGGGGCAGGGAGCAGCTAGGTGGCTCAGTGAATAGAACACCGCCCTGGAGTCAGGAGGACCTGAGTTCAAATCCGGCCTCAGACACTTGACATGCTTACTAGCTGTGTGACCTTGGGCAAATCACTTTACCCCAATTGCCCTGCCTACCCCCCTCCAAAAAAGCTATAGGCTTTGGCAACAGATTGAATATGGAGGGTAAGAAGGAGGAAAGAGTCGAGGATGACACTGAGCCTATGTGACTGGAAGGATGGTGCTACCCTCAACAGTAAAAAAGAAGTAAGGAAGAGGAGAAGATTGTGGGGGAAAGATAGTGAGTTTGGTTTTGGATATGTTGAGTTTAAGATATCAATGGTATATCCAGTTTAAGATGTCCAATAGGCAGTTGAAAATGTGAGATGGAGATCAGGAGAGAAGTTGGTTCTGGAGAGGTAAATTTGAGAATCATCAATATAGAGATGGTAATTAAATCCAGAGAGTCTGAAGTGAAATGAAGGAGAAGAGGGTCCGGGATAGAGCCCTGTGGAAAACTGAGAGTTAGTGCACATGGCCTGAATAATGAGCCATCAAAAGAAACTGAAAAGAGGTGGTTAGATAGGTAGGAGAAAAACCAGAAGAGTGTAGTGTCAGGAAAACTTAGAAAAGAGAATGACCAGCAAAAGAGGGTAATCAACAGTGTCAAAAGTTGCAGAGAGGTCAAGAAGGATGAAGATTGAGAAAAGTCCATGAGATTTGGCAATTAAGAAATTATCAGCAACTTTGGAGACAGCAGTTTCAGTCGAATTATAATGTCAGAAACCAAACTAAGGAGAATTAAGGAGAGAGTGAGAAGAAAACAAGTGGAAGTACCTATTATAGACACCTTTTCAAGGAGTTTTGCTAAAAGGAAGGAGAAATATGAGATGAACACTAGCAGTAATTGATGAATCACATGAGGGCTATTTATTTATTTATTTTTGTTTTAATTTTTTCCACTTAATAGTATTTATTTTTCCCAATTACATGTAAAGATAGTTTTCAGCATTCACTTTTATAAGATTTTGAGTTCCAAATTTTATTCTCCCTCCCTTTTCTCTTCCCCTCCCCAAGACAGCATGAAATCTGATAAGGCTATAACATGTACAATCATATTAAACATATTTCCACATTAGTTATGTTGTGAGAGAAGAATCAGAACAAAAGGGAGAAACCAAGAGAAAGAAAAAAAAAAAGAGAATACAGCATGCTTTGATCTGCGTTCAGACTCCATAGTTCTTTTTCTGGATGTGGATAGTATTTTTCATCATGAGTCTTTTGAAACTGTCTTAGATCATTGTATTGCCGAGGAGAGCTAAGACTATCAAAGTTGTTCATTACACAATGTTGCTACTATTTACAATGTTCTGTCTCTGTTCACTTCACTCGGCATCAGTTCATATAAGTCTTTCCAGGTTTTTCCGAAATCTGCTTGCTCATCATTTCTTATAGTACAATACTATTCCATTACATTCAAATACCACAACTTGTTCAGCCATTCCCCAGTTGATGGACATCCCCTTGATTTCTAATTCTTTTCACCACAAAAAGAGCTAATAAATATTTTTGTATATATAGATCCTTATCCCCTTTTTACAATCTTTTTGGGATGTAGACCTAGTAGTTGTACTGCTGAATAAAAAAGTATGAACAGTTTTATAGCCCTTGGGGGCATAGTTCCAAATTGCTCTCCAGAATGGTTGGATTAGTTCACAACTCCTCCAACAATGTGTTAATGTTCCAATTTTCCCACATCTTCTCTAACCTTTATCATCTTCCTGTTTTATCATATTAGCCAATATGCATGAAGTGGTGCCTCAGAGTTGTTTTAATTTGCATTTCTCTAATCAATAGTGATTTACAGTATTTTTTCATATGACTTTTAGAGAGCTTTAATTTTTTCATCTGAAAGCTGACTGTGCATATCCTTTGACCATTTATCAATTGGGGAATAATTTATATTCTTTTAAATTTCACTTGGTTCTCTATGTATTTGAGAAATTAGGCCTTCCTCAGAGACACTGGAGGCAAAAATTGTTTCCCAACTTTCTGCTTCCCTTCTAATCTTGGTTGCATTGGCTTTGTTTGTGCAAAAACTTTTCAATTTAATGTAATCAAAATTATCCATTTTGCATTTCATAATGTTCTTTATCTCTTATTTGGTCATAAATTCTTCCCTTCTCCATAGATCTAACAGGTAAACTATTCCTTTTTCTCTTAATTTGCTTATAGTATCACCTTTTATGTCTAAATCATCTACCCATTTCAACCTTAACTTGAAGATATAAGTGTAAGATGTTGGTCTATGCCTAGGTTCTGCCATACTGTTTTCCAGTGTTCCTAGTAGTTTTTGTCAAATAGTGAGTTCTTATCCTAGACTCTGGAGTCTTTGGGTTCATCAAGTAGTAGATTACAATAGTCATTGGCTACTATGTCTTGTATACCTAACCTATCCCACTGATCCACCACTCTATTTCTTAGCCAATACGAAATAGTTTTCATGATAGCTGCTTTATAATACAGTTTTATATCTGGTATGGCTAGGCCACACATGAGGGCTTTTCAAAGATTTGGGAGACATGGGCATGTTTGTAGGTAGTAGGGAAGTAGTAGGTAAATAGGGGGAAATTAAAGATAAGTGGATGGATAAAGGTAATATAGGGGGCAATCTGTTGGCAAAGACAGTAATAAATGGGATCACTTGTACTCGCGCATATAAAGGGTAAGGAGAAGAGCCATCTAATTATGTGAGTCTGAGCCGAAGGAGAAGAGTGACAGAAGTCATCTTGGTGATGTTAGATAAGGAGGAAGGGAGAATAGGGATCTCTCAGCTGTTGGCATCAATCTTTTCAGCAAAATATGAGGCAAGGTTTTCAGCTGAGAGGGTAAGGTGAAGATGAGACTAGATAGGTTTGAGGAGGAATAAAAAGGTTTAGAAGTGCCACTGTGGTAAAAGTGATAGTGAATTAAGGAGATATAAAGGAATTGTCTTGAAGCAAGGAAAGCCCAGTTGAGGTTATGTAACATAAACTGGTAGTGAATCCAGTCAGTACTGGATTCTCCAACTTTGTTCAGCATTACATATGTAGGAGTGAAGGCAATAGATGGTGGGAGTGATCCAAGGTTGAGGCAAAACTTCCCATCTTGATTAAAACTGATCTTTTTTCCTTCCTTCCTTCCTTCCTTCCTTCCTTCCTTCCTTCCTTCCTTCCTTCCTTCCTTCCTTCCTTCCTTCCTTCCTTCCTTCCTTCCTTCCTTCCTTCCTTCCTTCCTTCCTTCCTTCCTTTCTTTCTTTCTCTCTTTCTCTCTCTCTTTCCTTCTTTCTCTCTTTCTCTCTTTCTTTCTTTCTTTCTTTCTTTCTTTCTTTCTTTCTTTCTTTCTTTCTTTCTTTCTTTCTTTCTTTCTTTCTTTCTTTCTTCTACCTTAGCCTTTATTCATTTTATTGTCCATTGCAGAAAAACAAGACATTTAAATAAAATATTCCAGAAAAGGATATCATGATTTACAGTTCAAGTATAAAGCTTCCTCATAATTTTCCATTGTGTTTTCCAGTGTACACTATGTCACTGATCAATCCATAATTACTCTGAGAGTAGAATAATACAGCATGATGGTCTTCATAAATATTTCTTGTGTTCAGTTTTGCTTTTTCACATTCAACATAACAGTGTTTGGCAATCATTAAAAATATATAATTCTACTATTTCTTACATAAAGCAAATACAAAGCAGTGAATCATACACATTATAAACATAAATTTAACATTTATGAAAAAGAGTAACTTTTATAGTGAATAGACATGCTGGAAAAAAACTAACAGTTAATTTTACATATTTGTCACTCTTCACACAAAAAGGATACTATAAAAGAAGATGAGAGGACTACAGACAAGATAGTGCTTCTCTTTTTAACAAAATGCAAACTTCAGAATGAATAATATGACAACTGACTTTATCCCTATGACTTAAGCCAAGTGTCTCAGGTAAGAAATAAATTTCCTTTCTAAATGTCATGAGTATCCAAATTTTCATTTAATATTGTCTGTGAATTTCCATTTATACATATAAGAATCAAAATGTCCAAAATGCAGATTTTTACATCACAAAATACAACCTACTATTTTAAATTACAATTCTGCTGTTATGTTTAACCTATTGGTTCCTTAGATTATTTCACAAACCTTTATTAAAAACAGAGAATGTACTTCCTGTGGATCAAATGAGGCTTTATTGAGATAGTAGTAAATGTTTTTGGGGAATATCATAGGGGTAGAAGTTTTCAATGCAAGTATATTCAGAAGATTTGCTGTTCGAATAATTTTTTCAAAACCATTTGGAGGAATATGATAAAAGTCACTGAATTGACAATCCAAAATCATACTGTCATCAACATATACAACCAGATACACTGTCCCTGGTATGCCTGATGCCGGACAGTGCATATTCTTTCCATTCAAATAAACATTCAATTCTACATGGTCATATGTAATACCCACCACATCTCCTTCCTATGGAAGATTGTTTGCAGGCAACGTATTCTTTTCCTCATTGTTGTGGTAGAGGGCTCTTCCATTCCCCATCACAAGATTATGAACTTCTCGGCCAAGTGGAATTTGATTCAAATTAACTTTCTGGTTGCAACTCCAATGCCCCAGATCCTGTGGCCAGGATTTTGATTTTGTTCTGGTGCAAAGGTGCATTGGCTAAACAGGCTCCCGTCCCACATATCCTTCTTCCATTTTTGATAATGTCAACATCTGTTCCCATGTGCTGAGCGTCCAGCTGCACAACTGGCATGTCCTTCAGTGGGATGTGGCCGGTCCTGGAGTCACTGCAGCAGCATAGGCAGCAGAAGACCAAGGCCGCCATCACGCCGTGGCTGCCTCTGTAGGAGGTCAGAGGCTGGGGACACCGCCTGGGCCTTCCTTCTTTTTCTTTTCATTTAAATAGACAGGATTTGTTGTGTGAATCTAAGGCAAAATTTCTTCCTCTCTCTCCAGGTATTCTCAGATGATAGGCAATATATCTAATATTCATGCAGCATATAAAAATAGCATGCCAAATAGTGTGAAAAAGAAAAAAAAGCATTGTATTTGGAAGTAAAAATTTGAAGAGACATGGGAACTCCCAGGTTAGAGTTAGAAGATGGAGTGTCGTATTTGAGGAATAGCAAGGAGGCCAGTATCACCAGATCTAATTCTGTGTGTCATCAGTTCACCCTGTGAGATAGATCATATCATTCAGATATCTTTAAAATGGAAACATGGCTACTTTATTTAAAAGTAATGCCCCTTTAACTGTAACAGGTCTCTTCTGTTAAGTGCATCCAAGTCAGGTTTTGGTTTGTATCTACTTAGACTGATTATCTGAGCCTTCATTGCCTCTTGAATTTCTTTGTCATGACCAGCCAACGGTGGATTATCTTTCAACCTTCAGGTTCTGGGTTCAGTCTCCTTCTATTCTACTTGCCTTTTCTTACTGAGGAAGAGATCCAGGCAGTTTACCAGTAGTTCTGCTATCTCCAACATAATCTGTTTCCAGAACCATTGGGAGGAGCAATATCTCATTCATTCATGAAAGCTAGTAGGAAAACTTGCTGTAGCTTTTGGGGTATACTGGGAATTTCAGTAGCACAGCTGAAAAGCACTTGAAGCCTGCAAGAGTGACTTCTCAGGACACCAAGAGCAATAGAAGTTGCCTCCCGTTACTTTTGCCCAGAATGCAAAACACTGGAATGATCTAGATAAATGCAAAGGGAAGCCTCTTAGAGGGGGATCATATCCCTACATATCATTGCTCTGTTACTAGAGACACTTCTGCTGCTCGCGGTAGCCATTCTTCTCCTTGCCTTCTAGCTCCAAACTTCCCCCAATGCTGTTTTTAAGACCTCTACTCCTTTCACTGTCCAATATGCTTCCTTTCCCACCTGGCCACTGTCCTCGATTTTATGATTTCCAAAGATTCATCATTCAAAGCTCCTCAGCAGCCTCTGCCCATGGGGTCTTTCCCTTTGATTGAAGAGGATAGAGGGTAGATATTGAAGGGCTCCTCCCAGATTCTCCACACCATTTAAGAAGGGTGCTCAAGGAATTCATCTCATCATCTCCCACCCAGCTGCTCTCTTGATTTCCAGAAACTTATGATTCTGAAAATAATTCTATAACTCATACCTCCTCAGATCATTCCCTCATGGACTGCAGCATTTCATGATGCTCCACATTGGGCACCCTCCCTCTTCCACTTTTAAGCTTCTATTTTTTGTTGTCTTTCCCAACTGGTTCGTGAGTTCCTTGAGTGCAGATTATATTATACCTTTCTTTATATACTCTGGGCTTAGCATAGTGCCTGGCACATAGCAGGCACTTAAGTGTTTATTGGCTTTGACATTGTGAAAGTTCTTGCATGGACTTACAGGAAATGTAGTTCTCTAAATGGAACTTGTACAATCTTTTGACATAAAGATTGAATGAAACAATTTACACAAAAATATTTCAAGAAATATATTTTCTACAAATGTAGTTTAAGTACCAAGTTACCATGAGGGCAGAAAATATGCAGAATACCTTCAAATGCCATTGAAATGTTCATATTTGATCTTTTTAAACCACTGACTGAGGTTTCACAGCTACAAATCCCCTCTCCACTGCTACCTGAGCACTCAAGGACCCTTTCCTGAACTCTTTTCCATATATCCACTAATGATATTAACTATGATAACCCTTTTCTTGATGATAAAGTAATAATATTACAGAAGTCTAACATGAGCAGTGCTTTGGTATTCTAGAGTGCTCCCACAAGATTCTAAATCTACCCTTTGTACTCTATGAAAGTTTACAGTATTAATGAGTTGGAAACCATTTTTACCAGCCAAGGCAAGCTGCTCTCCAAAGATAAGGGTGGATCCTAGCTTTATAATTTCATTTTTTTAAACCATTATCTCAGTCCCTCTCCTCACTGAATTTTATCTGAGCACCTCAGCTGGGTGGGGCTGAGCCACCACCATGGTCTCAGTGCTAGCAAAAAGTGACATTGGCTAAGTTCTACTCAGATAGCAGCAATTAATGTCCTCTCCAGAACTGCTGTTGGCAGGGCTGGAGAGCTGGAGAGTAATAAATGAGAAAGGTGTTTTTAACTTCCTTCTACGTTTCATTTCAGCCCTGTTTCTCCTTCAGCATCAGGTAGTCATCTTACTTTAAGCTTGTTGCCAAATAGTCATAGTACGAGGTATTTTTCTTCATTATTGCCTTCTATATCTGTTTTGGGCAGCTAGGTGGCACAGTGGAGAGAGTCCCAGGCCTAGAGTCAGGAAGACTCATTTGGCCTCAGACACTTAGTAGCTGGGCAAGTCACAACACACCTTAGTTTCCTCATCTGTAAAGTTACCTTTAACTAACTAGATAACTAACTTACCTAAGTTACCTTAGTTTCCTCATCTGTAAAATGAGCTGGAAAAGGAAATGGCAAAGCGTTATTTCATTATCTTTGCCAAGAAAACCCCAAATGGGGTCATAAAGATTCAGACATGACTGAAACAACTGAACAACAACAAGAAAAGTCTGTTTTGCGCCATCAGTTATATGTCTCAACTTCCTTACTAGATTTTAAACTCTTTGAGGCAAAAGACCATTCTTATTCGTTTTTCTATTCTCCATAGGGCCCATCACAGTGCCTAACAGCACTTGATTCTGAGAGCAAGAGATACATTGATATGCTAGGTATGTATAGAAAAGGGCACCCAGGATGGTGAGAGGATTTGAAAAAATGACATACAAAGAAAAGTTAGAAGACCTAAGAGATTTTAATAATAGCTAGCATTTATATATAACATAATATACAAACATATATATATATATACATTAAACATGATAGTAGCTAGCATTATATGTAACAGTTGCAAAACTCTTTACAAATATTTTATTTGATCCTCACAACAACTCTTGGAGGTAGGTGCTATTATGTTCATTTTACAGATGAGAAACCTGAAGAAGGCAGAGGTTAATTATTTGCCTAGGTTCACTCAGCTAGTGTCTGAGACAGGATTTGAACTCAGGTCTTTCTGACTCCAAGTCCAGTGCTCTATTGTGTCACCTAGCTATGTAGTTTAGAGAGGAACAAAGGGGTTGTAGGATCATAGATTTTAGAGCTGGAAAAGACCTTCGAGATCATCTTGTCTAGCCCCCTCAATTTATCCATGAGGAAATTAAGGCCCAGAGAGACTAAGTGACTTGTTACAATCCACAAAGATTTTAAATAGCGGCATTGAATTGAAGGCAGGTAACCTGTCTCCAGATTAACCATCTTTTCCACCATACTGTGATGCTACTCAAATGCCTGAATGATTATTTTTTGGTAGAGTAATTATGCTTATTCTACTTGTCCTTAAAAGATGTAACTAGGATCAGTGTGTAGAAGTTACAGGAATGTCATTGGGGGTGGGGCAGATTCAAGCTTAGTACATAGTGGACTCCCAAAGATAGAAAGAATGTGAAAGGAAAAGAGCTCGGCTAGAGGAGAATTGGTTAATAAAAGAGGGTGCAGTGGGAAAGGAACGATAGAGTAGGCTAGACACTGGGAGAAGGCTAGGGCTGCATTTCCTATTGGTGATATGCTGATATCCCTGCTTTTCCTGTACTAATCTGAAACATCCTATATGGGGATTTGGGGTCTGTCCACCCTGGTGGAAAGGCGAGTTTAGGGAAGGGTCGAGGGCCACAGCACCTTGGGAGAAAGAGGGGGGACAGCCCTGGGACTGACTGAAAAATCGAAAAGCAATGAATAAATAAAATATGATAAAGAAAAAAAAAGAAAGGCAATAAGTCCTCTGCTGGGATAAGTGGGAAAAGGAAATTCAGCATGTCTGATAGAGCTAAACAAATCAACAAAGAACAGGCCATCTTTTGGTATTTGAAGAGTTAACAATGAATATAGCACTTAGGCAACCCATCATATTATCCCTTACTCTTGCTACTTACCATTAAAATAAAACAAAACTCAAATGCTACCTCCTCTATGCTTACTGATCTCCCCTACCTAATAATGATGTCCCCTATACAAATCCATCCATGGACTTCACATTGCAAATTTTTGGTTAGGTAGTTTGCCTGTTGGACTAGGAAATAAGAATATCTGGGTTCAAATACTACTTCAAACATGTAATAGCTCTTACACTAGACAAGTTACTTTTTGAGTCTCGGTTTTTACTTCTATAAAATCGGACTAATTATTGCATAGCTTTTATTGAGAATCAAATGAAATATAATAGTATATGTAATACATTTATTTTTTTCAAACCACAACATGTGTTCTCATTGTCTCTCTGGCATTTATGGAGTTCTCTTTTCTGTTAGTTGTCTTTGAGTCTTATACCTCTTACTAGACTGTAAGCTCTACAAAGGAGAATGTGTATTTCCTGAAGCCTTCATACATACAATGTTCTCTACATTCTAGGCGATTAATAAATGTTTGCTGAATTTGAATTTCAAGTTTGAATTTTAGATAGGCACATGAAAATAATTCATCAAAACTTAAATTTGTGGAGAGTAAGTGACTGTATCTAGGGAACCAGTAGGAAATAAACAGAAAGCTATTCCTGTGAGTCTTTCAGTACATTTGCTGGACCTTTTTTTAAGTAGCAGGAAGAAGTTAGTAAATCTTTGGTACTCCAGTGATGGCCATTATTGTCCTCATAGATTTATGCCTTCCTCTCTGTTGTTTGGCCACACAGTGAGTCACAGAAGTTCCACATTCCTAAAGACTCGTGAAGTCTCTATGCCAGACATTCCCCACTCCTGCAAAAAATGGAATTAATCTTGTGTGACTTCTGTCCAATTTTTGGAGAAAAAATAAGTGGATGATGGTGGAAAGGGGGAAATATTCCAAAGAGTTTCAAAATGAAATCAGGAACATTCCAGGTAAATTCTGTAAATGACAAAGAGATTCAGAGAGTTTGGTTATATAGACTATTTGCTGCTTTGAAGTGTATAGGCTTACTCCAAAATTCAGAAACAGGCTCTTAGAAGTTTATCTTGTCACAAATAAGAAAGGTGAGTGGGCAATCCTCAGTTGACTGATGCGGAAACTGTTGTGTACAGAGTCCAAGCAAGCCAGTGGCAACATTAGAAAAATCTCTAGGTTTTTTGTTTACTGATTGTAGCTACACTTAAGTTACAAGAGGACATTTGGTTTATTTGATCCAATCAACCATTTCAATAGAAAAAAAGCAGCAGTTTTTTTCATGAACTTTTTCATTCTTTACAAGAGCACTTTATCAGTCTTTTAGCTACAATTGATGCTATGTTCACAACCGAGTTGATTGCACAGGAAAACTAAGTGGATGAAGAATGTTCCTTGTCCAGCCTATGATACATAGTTAAATGGGAAACTGATAGAGCTAGCCCACTGATATATTTATCTTGGACAGGCATGGCAAATGGAGATTGGCCCAGAATTGAACATTAGAGGAAGAATGAGATGAATGGCTTTTGGGAAATTGCAAAGTTTGATCTTAATTGCAAGATATGATCCCAAGATTCTATTTGAAACAAAGGCCTGTGTTTTTGCCCACCAATGAATGACTTTTTAGTTATATATGTATTCTGCTAATCTTGGAACTCTAGAGTAAATGAAAAATTGAGTTATAGATCAACTAAAAGGCAATGGAGAGATTAACGGTGAGTCTGAGGTTTTGTTTTCACTCTTATGTCTGTATCTCCAAAACTTAGCATGGTGCTTGACATGTGATAGGTGCTTAATAAATGCTTTTCCCCCTGGAGATTTTTTGCCTAAGTTGATGGCTACTTTGTGGTTGCCTTTTTTGATGCTCGTTCCCTCTTTGTGTGGAATTATAAAGTGTCACTGTGAGCTCTTAGTATTCGTTGTGGTTATTGTGCCTGGAAATACCCAAGGACCCCCTTCCCCCATATTGAGTAAAGTCTCAGAGAACTTTCCTCAACTGGCCCACATATCAGTTGCCTGTTACTTAAAAGTGGAGGTTACTTTTCATTAAGGATGGAAATGATTTCTATTTCTTCGTTCTCCCATGTGAGAGAAATCATGATTTAGAAAACTAATTTAGTAAATTTAATAAAAACTAAATGTATGAAAAATAAGAGAGCTGCTAGGTGGCAAAGTGGACAGAGTACTCAGACTGGAGTCAAGAAGACTCATCTTCCTGAGTTCAAATCTGGCCTCAGACACTTACTAGCTGGGTGACCCTGGGAAAGTCACTTTATTCTGTTTCCCTCAGTTTCCTCATTTGCAAAATGAGCTAAAGAAGGAGATGGAAGGCAATTCCAGTATCTTTGCCAAGAAAACCCTAAATGGAGTCATGGAGAGTTGGACATGATGGAAATGACTAAACAATAACAAATGAAAAGTAAATGCTTTTTTTTTTGATGGATGAGTGAGAGAGCGCTACAACTAATGATTTTAGAACCATTCCTAGGACATAGGATCGCCTCTATTTGGACAAATGCTGAACAGTGATCTGATATCACCATTTCCTACACATAAAGATTAGGCTAAATGGAAATGATGCCAAGACCTTGATTGGCCCCAGAACAGGGCTAGGCTCAAGCTCTGCTCAAAGAAGCTTCCCAGTGGCATCTGTCTGTGTTGAAACGATTTTCTGTTTACTTATGGGCATAAAAATTCCCACCTGTATAGGATCAGTGCCATTTTGACTGGGTAGCTGTCTGAAGACTGATGAAATAATCATACCCTGCCCAGATGATCAAATGTGTTCTGATAGGGAGGTGAAGGGGGATGATGACTCTTGAAGCTATGTGCCAGTGTGTCCTTGTTGAACATCTTTGCTATGTTAGAGCTAAGTAAGCCTCTTTTTGGGCAGCTAGGTTGCACAATGAATAGAATGCTGGGCCTGGAGTCAGGAAGATTCGTCTTCCTGAGTTCTAATCTCACCTCTAGGCAAGTCACTTAGATCTGTTTGCTTCAGTTTCCTCATCTGCAAAATGAGCTGGAGAAGGAAATGGATTCTTATATTTTTATATTTATATCTTAAAGATAATTCCATTATCTTTGCCAAGGAAAACTTCAAAT
>CM053627.1:186981593-187002224 GCA_028646595.1 Phalanger gymnotis | reverse complement strand
GCTCTTTTGCCATTTGAGTTAGTCTATTTTTTAAGGTGTTGTTTTCTCCAGTATTTTTTTCAGTATTTTTTTGGGTCTCCTTTAGCAAGTCATTGACTTGTTTTTCATGGTTTTCTCTCATTCTTCTCATTTCTCTTCCCAATTTTCCTCTACTTCTCCAACTTGCTTTTCCAAATCCTTTTTGAGCTCTTTCATGGCCTAAGACCAGTTCATGTTTTTCTTGGAGGCTTTTGTTGTAGGCTCTTTGACTTTGTTGACTTCTTCTGGCTGTATGTTTTGGTGTTCTTTGTTACCAAAGAAAGATTCCAAAGTCTGAGACTGAATCTGGGTGTGTTTTCACTGCCTGGCCATGTTCCCAGCCAACTCACTTGACCCTTGAGTTTTTTATCTGGGTATGACTGCTTGTAGAGTTAAGAGAACTAAGTTCCAAGTTTGGGGGGATGTGCCAGCTCTGCCACACCAGCACTCCTCCTTCTCCAAGAACCCCCAACCTGGACTGGACTTAGACCTACAGCAGGCTCTGCTCTCTTGCTCATATCTGCCACTTAATTCCTCCCACCAGGTGGGCCTGGGGCTGGAAGCAACTGCAGCTGTAGTTCTGTAGCTGGCCCACCTCTGCTGCCCTGGGGCCATGGCCAAACCCAGGAACTCCTTCCACTCCTGCAGCTTTTCCCACTAACCTTCTCTGTTGTCTTTGGTATTTGTGGGTTGAGAAGTCTGGTAACTTCTGCAACTCACTGATTCAGGGTGCTAGGATTAGAGAAGTAACACAGCAACCTAATGTTAGTTTGTGTTTATACAGCTTTTCACAGTTTATAGAGTATTTTCTTTACAATTCTGTGAAATATTTAAAATGATTATTATTAGACCCAATTTACAGATGAGGAAACTGAGGGCTCAGAAGGATTAAGTGATTTGCCCATGGTTGTATGGCTGTAAAATAGCAGCCCTTGGATTTAAACCCATGTTTCCTGACTCCACGTTCACTGCTTATTCTACAACACTTTGCTCCTTCACTAAGATGTTTGTGACTGACATCTCTTGGAGAGGGAATCAGATGAGAACATGGTGTTGGGAAGGAGAGATGAGAGGGCTTAGCTGTGGAAGACAAATTGTTATTTTCCCAGAGCTCTACTTGGAAAAACCTATGTGAATTTTCATTCTCCTTGGGGTTGAAAGGGAAACAGTGGCCTATGATCTCTATTTTTGGATCTGCTGGCCCTGCATCTTAGAATTTTCCTGATCTGCTTTGTAAAAATAAAAACAGTTATTTTTGAGTCTTATAAAGTTGAAAATGTTATTTAGAATATACAACTTATATCATTTACTGTTTTTCCTAATTTAAAAGTTGCACTTTTAAAGTATTTTTCTATTTAAAAGATTCTGAAATATGAATTTCAGATGTTATTTGAAAAGGTGCCTTTGAAATGTGGGTTGACATAGTGAGCTGTCTAGGATCACTTCTTTGGTTATGAAATGGTTCTCATGACATACGCCTTGTTCACACACTTACATAAACACCCAGTTTGTCAATAAACAAGTTTGTCCGTATTCACATTCTACAGTAATAATGTCTCAGACTTTTAAAGATAACACCTGCTGATGCCTCCAGAAAAACATTTTCTCTAGCAGCTGTTCTACTGCTATCACCTGTCAGTTCTGCTGGAATCCCCTTTTTTCATAACCCAAACTAATTGCATGGATGCAGGATTCCAGTTTCTTGAGTTGCATCTTTCAAGCTATCAAGTTTTCAGGGTAGAATTGCAATCATCAGCTCACTCACTGACCAGTAATGGAAGCACATGTAGAATAGATGTAGCATAAGCAACCTAGAAAGGACTGGGCTCAAGACATTTGCAAATTGGATCCTGAACCAGGAGGTTTTTCTCTGTTAAAACTGATAACTTTTTTTTTCCTTTTTTTAAAAAAGCACCAGTCAAGTAGTGTTTCAGCTTTGAAGTTCTTTAATTTCACTGAGGTAGGCTTTGCCACTCCTGGTTTCTGTGATTGCTAATTACGGTGACCATTTACAAAGAAGACTTATACCAAAACTAAGTACTTTTTCCCCATGCCCTTCTCTTCTCTTTCCCTTCCCTTTCTTTTGATTTCTCTGTTTATGCTTTTCTCCTTTTATTTTACTTCTTTAGATACATTTTAAAAAGGACATAGTTTAGAGTGTTATAGATTTGTCCTTTATTTCAAGTTTTTAAATTCTCTATCATTTGCATCAATATTATATTAGATCCTTGATTATAAAGACATTATATTAATGAAGTTGATTAAATGCTTACAGAGGAAATTCTGCTTTAAAAAGTATAATGAAACCATGGAATCTCTCAACAAGCTTTCATGTTTCTGACTTTGTAAAAGCTTTCTCCTCTCAGCTTTCTCTCTGTTCCTGTTTCTCTCTTTAGGTATCTGTCTTTCTCCTCATTTTTGTCTCTCTAGGTCTGATGTTCTCTGTCTCTGTTCCTCTCTCCCTCTCTGTCTTTGTCTATCTCTGTTTGTCTCTCTCACACATACATGGACGCACTCACTTGTCTTGATTCCATACTTTCAAAACTGAATATATTCTTCAAAATTGTAACTATGGTCACCAAAATATAAGGGTTAAGCAGTGCACAGATTTCAGTTTTTCAATCACTTCTATAGTTTTTATTTCACTCAAGAGTTGTTTTTTTTTTTTAAAAAATGCAAATGTGATTGCAGAGAGATAGCATGGCAGAAAGGATAAGAAGGCTGACTGTGGAGTCAGGAATACCAGAATTATTTATACATACTAGTTAAATGATTCCAAATCACAGGTTTGAACAATACACAAAGACACAGGCACACACCACACACAAATGCAAGTCTTTTTGTCTGTCTATCTATCTATCTGCCTGCCTTCTATCTCTCTATTATTTTTCTAGTGCTCTGGGACTTGTCGATACTAAGGTAATATTTTCTTTAATTAGAGTCTCCTATTTTTCCCTAAGAGTTTTAACTTGAGTTTAAAAAATTATTCCATAATATTAACTCAACTTTCTTTAATACCCACCAACTATTCTTACACTAAATCCACTAAATTTAGCTTAAAATATTTGTTTTAGAATTTGAATATGAAATATGCACCTACATTAATATTCTGTCTAGGAAGAACAAAATAATAAAATGTGAAATATAATACATTATTAGTAGAAAATAGATCTTTTCTAACCACCAATATTATTCCTGACATTCTTTTGATAAACAGGGCAGTAAAACATTCAATTCATGCCACTCTTTCTCCTGTTTTCTAAAACAATCAACCGTCACTGAGAAAAATATTGTTCATATTACCTTTTTATCTGAGAGGAAGTTTCTTTGGCTTCTCTGGAAAGTTTGGTGTCATCTCTCTCCTTGGTTCACACTGCATATATATATATATATATATGCAGTGTACCTGCTTCCTGCTTTGCAACTACATGCAAGAAAAAAAAAAAAAAAGTTAACATCAGAGCATACCGAAAATCTTTGGAAGGCTGATTCAAGACATAATCGAGAAAAGCAGACCAGTATTAGATATTTTTAAAAATAATGATAACTTCCATTTAAACAGCAAATAAGGTTTACAAGATTTATACTTTGCAAAGTTTATAAAATATGTTTTGATACTCAACCCCCCCCCCCCAAAACCTCAAACTAAAACAAACCTTTGAAGCATGTCTTATAATTTTCACATTTGGGGGCAATTAGGTGAGTGGATAGAGCACTAGCCCTGGAGTCAGTAGGACCTGAGTTCAAATCTCAGTTTCAGATATTTATTAGTTGTGTGACCCTGCGCGAGTCACTTAACCTTAATTCCCTCCAAATCCTCTCTCTCCCTCACACAATTTTGTGCATGAGGAAACTGAGACTTAGAAAAAGGTTAATGACTTTTCTAGCATCAGAGGCAGGATTTGAACCCATGTTATCTGGCCTTTAATTCTAACACCCTATACACATTAGAATGCTACTTCTCACAATTTCTTCTCCCTCTTTTGGTGTCAGGAAACTATCATCCTTCTCCTATTTACTAATGTGGCCTAGGACCCCATATTATCTTAGCTCTTATGTTACTTGTTGGTTGATTTAGAGCCAAGTTTGGGCAGTGGGAGTTAGGAGAAAAAAGGCTGATGGTTTAGGAATCAGTAATTCAAAACAGGAGAGGGATTACGGGTTGTGTGAACCACTGTCCAAAGATTATATATTTGGAAATGGAAGGAACCTTTAAGGTCATTTAATCTGCCCCCTCGTTTTATAGATCAGAACCTGAGGCTGAGAGAGTTAAGTGATGTGTCTAATGGTGGAACCAGTCCTCAAACCTAGCTCCTCTGACTTCACACAATAGCATTCCCTGCCCACTCACCCCCTTTCCCAATCTCTTTTTGCTTATTTTTCTCCTAGTCACTCCTCCTTCATTCTTGTTCTGTGCCAAGCAGTGGTGGGATTCAAATAAATTAACAGCTGGTTCTCTGCCTTAATGACCATTTTAAGTATACAAAAAGATATACCTAAAGGTAGTTTAATATTTCATGCATTTAATACTCAAACAACAACAATAGAAGGTACACAAAACTAGATTATAAGAAAGTTTTAAAATACTAATGAAAAACATTATATAATACCTGACAAAAACATATCCTTATGGAGTGAAAGCAGCCACATGACCATAGCAGTCAGTGTTGGAACAGATGCAGAACCAAAAGTCATTTTACCTATTCTTCTACTTCCATAGTTTCCAAAGTGGGTGATAAGATAACACTTGAAATCTATATGTCTATTGGTTCATTGTGCCCCATCTTCTTATTGGTTTCACTGTTCAGGGAACACCAGCGCACCGATAATGTCTTGGGGGAATTTGGGGCGCAACACAAAGCAGAAACAAATGACAGCTTGTCACTCCCTGGTTGTTTGGCACTTTTTCTCTTTACATTATGTTTGTTTACTGAAGTAACAAAGCAAGGGAATTAAAATGTAGTATTTCATCAAAGGTATAATGAATTTTTACAAATGAATTAATAAATAAGCATAGTTCGGTCACTTTCTTTTCACCCATGGACAGAATGAACATTACTACAGTTGCTTAGAAAATACTATTGCACAGATGAACATTAAAAAAGAGTAAGGAATATAAATTTGTGATTTCCACATTGGGTAGCTGCCCAGGCACCCACCTTAGAGAGAACCCTGATTACAGTGCCATTTTAACAACTGGTTTGCCGAACTTAACATAAAATTTGGTATTGGTTCTGCGGACCCAGTGTGAACCGGCTGGATCCCACCACTGGTGCCAGGTAATTGAACTTCTTGGCTGGCACTGACAGGGGACGCTGATCAAAGGCTATTTCATCTAGCCCTGAGGCCCATTGTAATGCAGAAAAAGTTGCAGGGCAAATTGTACCTGCACCACCTGTCTCCATGAGATTATTCTGCTCTTTTTCACCCTGGGAAACAGAAACAACAATTCTGATCTCTATCTATAGTTCAGCTCTGAAATCACAGAGGGAAGAGACATACTGACCATTTAAACTTAGTTAAATAGGAAAGAAATAAATATTTTTAAATTGCCTACCATGTGATAGGCACTGTGCTAAGCATTTTACAAATCTTATCTCATTTGATTCTCACAACATGCCTGGGAGTCAAATGCTATGATTATCCCCATTTTTCAGTTGAGGAAACTGAGGTAAACAGAAATTAAGTGACTTCAGGTCCAGCTAGTAAGTGTCTGAGGCTGAATTTGAACTTAGGTCTTTCTGACTCCAGGCCCAGCTTCTATCCACTGTGTTACCTAATTGAATGCAATTAATAGAAATAAATATAGTATGCTTATAATAAAAATTGATATAATCTTATGAATATGTTGATCCTATAGATTATCATCACATGCCAAGATAGGTTACTAATCTATAAAATGGGCTTAAGATATGTTTCTGTGAAACACATTCAGTATCTTAAAACAAAGTAAGGGATTTTCTTAGCGAGTAAAATGCTCTTACATATTGACCACTCAAGATAATAAGAGGGAAAAACAAATATTATAAGTATAAAATTAAAAAAAGCAGCTATAGGAAAATTGAGGGATTATCTTTAAAGTGATCTTTATAACTTTAAAAAAGCTTAAGAAAGGAGACTCGGGCAAATAATAGTTAGCATTTAAATAGCACTTTAAGCAAGCTCTTTGGAAATATCATCTCATTGTATCCTCGCAATAACCCTGGGAGGTAGATACTATTATTGTACCTATTTTACAGCTGAAGAAATTGAGACAGACAGAGGTTAAGTGACTTTCCCAAATTCACTTAATAAATCAGTGTCTGAAGATATCCACTGTACCACCTGGTTGCCTCTAAAAAAGGGCTGCATTCTGGTTTTCCTGCCCCCCTCAGATATATACATACATATATGTGTGGGTATATATACATATACATATATATGTATAAGCACGTGTGTATATATATATGTATATACATGTATATATATACACACAACAACAACACTTATGTCCTGCTTATTATTCTTAGGACCTTATAAAGTTAGCTTATCTGATAAACCAATTTATGCTAAAACAAAATGAGATACCAGGAATGATTAAAAGAACTGAAAGTGTTTAAGTTGGAAAGGAATCTTCAAATATTTCCATTTCTGTGTAAGGGAGATAAACCTGTCCTCCTTTACCCCATGAAAAGGAGCTAGGAATAGACAGCGGAAATCGAAGAGAGATGGGTTCAGGTTTGATATAAGGAAAATCTTTCTAATAATTAGAACAATCCGAAAGTGGCTGACTTGGGAGGTAGTGGGCTATGTGCTTTCTTAAGTTGCTTCCAACTCTGAGGGATGCTAGCAAAGTGGATCCTGAACTTGGCTCCAACTGGTCCAGTTCTGTTGGCTTTGTTCTGAGGCCAGAAAATATATTCTCTAGGCCCATGGACCAGAGTGTCCTTGTATCATTTCTTTGGACCACCATGGGAGTGCTTTCCCTGTGTGAGTTCTCTATAAAAGTCTTTTAGACAAGTTCTCTCACTCTAATTCTATGATTCTCTTCTCTGTCTTCTATGGTACCTGGAGTCAGGATACCTGAGTTAAAATCTGGTCTTGGGCACTTACTAGCTATGTGACCCTCGGCAAGTCACTTGACCTCTATCTGTCTTAGTTTCCTCATCTGCAAAATGAGGAAAATAATCATACCTCCCTCTCAGGGTTGTCATGAGGATCAAATAAGATAATATTTATAAAGTCCTTTTGCAAATTTTAAAGCACTATATGAATGCTAGCTATTGTTATCATTAGTCTCGTAAAGAGAGATTGTAAAGTGTCCAGAGAATGCCAGGATGAATATTAACTTGATATTTCAAGGGAAGGTAGATTTTTGCCTCATGGGAATTTTTCTCCATTCATACATTTTTAGAAGGAATGAAGTGTAGATCTGTTCAGCTATTTCTACAAAATGAGAAGAACTGGATCAAAACCTGTTGGCTAGAATATGGCAGAGATCAGAGTCTTGAGGCATTCTATCAAAGGCCTCTCTTCAAGTTGATATCAATAGAGAACCCAACACTATTTAACTGCAATCTTTTGACTGGCTCTGAATCTATTCACCTAACTGTAATTATCCACCAGCCTACTTCTCACAAGGATATAAAAGAGTGACTCATTGAATGGCTCTAATGGTGGAATGAATTGCCCTGTTCTTCCACTCAAATAATTTTCTTCAACAAGGGTTATCAGGATAGTCTGGAATGATTTTTTGTGGACTCATTTTAGCTTTTAGAGATTGATATTTTCCTTTTGCAAATTCTCAAAAACTATTCTTTTAATAACAGGATAGGGATTGGAAATGTGTTTTTATTATTACAGGGAACTCCCAGGTGAGGAAATCTCTATATAGGTCAGACATTTTTTTCTGCAAATTATAGACTTAGAGAGTTGCCTGAAGCAGTGAGAAGTTAAATGATTTATCCAGTGTCACACAGTCAGCATGTATCACTTTACAGATGAGGAGTCTGAGACTTAAAATGGCTTCTAGGCCAGTTCTCTAACTACTACATTATGCCATTTTTGTTGTTCATTCGTTTTCAGTTGTGTCATACTCTTTGTGACTCTATTAGGGGTTTTCTTGGCAGAGATACTACAATAGTTTTCCATTTCCTTCTCCAGTTCATTTTATAGATGAGGAAACTGAGGTAATCAGATGTAAACGACTTGCCCAAGGTCACATAGCTAGTAAATATCTGAGGCCAGATTTGAACTCATGAAGATGTGTCTTCTTGACTCCAGGCCCAGTACTCTATTCACTGAACCACTTAGCTGCTCCACAATATTCCATGCTGCTCCTTTAATAATACATTCTAGAATTTTGACAAGAATCAAAACCAATGCCTCCAATTTATAGCTTTAAGAGTTAATTCTCTTGTCCTTTTGGAAAATGAGTGCTACATTTGCTTATTTCTAATCCACCGTCACTTAATTCTCCCTAATTTTTTAAGGTCGGTCACCAGCAGAGGCTCAGCAATGAAATCTGAAAAGTTTTTCAGGAATGTAGTTCATCTACTCCTGGGGAGCTGAACTCACTGAGATCAGTTATGTACTCTTTTATTATCTATGGACTTCTCTTTGGGCTTCAATTCCCGGTTCATCATTTTTATTCCATACTTTTTAGACCAAACATTTCTTGATGGTTAAAACAGATATAAATTAGGAATTAAATGAATTCTGCTTTTCTCCATTATCCACTGTCATTATCCCAACTGCTTTAAGCTTCTTCCTTTATTGATATTTCTCTGACTATCCTCTATGCCTTGAATACCTTTCCTTTTCATCTCTGCCTAACTGGCTTTCCTGGCTTCCTTTAGGTCCCAGAAGAAATTCCATCTTCTGCCAGAAGCCTTTACTAACTTCTCTTAATTCATGTCATACCTCCGTTAAAAAAAATGTACTTGCACAACCATTTTTCTTATTATTAACATCTTGTTATTGACTTTTGACACCTCTCTATCTGGTCAAGTGATCTCATTCCTTCCTAATTTCTCCAACAGATTGTCCCTTCTGTTATTACAATTTTGTTATTTATTTTCAATCTATCCCTGTCTACTGGGTCATTCTCGACTCCCTATGAACATGCCCATGTCTCCCCCATCCTCAAAAAACCCTTACTTGAACCGTCTGTTCCTGCTAACTCATTTTATTTCTCTTCTGCCCTTTGTGGCTAAACTCCTTGAAAAGGCCACCTGTAATAAGTGCCTCCACTTTCTCTCTTCTCAATCTCTTTTTGACCTCTTATAATCTGGCTTCCAAACTTATTATTCCACCAAAATTCCTCCTCCTAAAGTCATCAGTGATCTCTTAGTTGTCAAAACCAAGACCTTTGCTTAATCCTCATTCTCCCTGACCTCTCCGGAGCCTTTAACATTGTCACCTTATCTCCTTGGTGCTCTCCTCTCTAGGTTTTCAGGATACTACTCTTTCCTGGTTTTCCTCCTACCCATCTAACCATTCCTTCTCGGTCTCCTTTTATGGATCTTCCTTCGTATCATCTCCTCTAATGGTAGGTGTCCTGCAGGCTTCTCTCCTGGGCTCTATTCTCTTCTCCCTCTACAGTACGTCATTGGAGATCTCATTAGTTCCCATGGAATTAATTACAATCCCGACTTAATGATTCTCAAACCTACCTTTCCCATCCCAATCTCTCTAATGACCTTCAGGTACCTTTCAGACATCTCAAAGTGGATGACTAGTAGACATATTAAACTCAACATTTCCAAAATGGAACTTTCCCCCTAAAATATTCCTCTTTTCCCCTAAAATGTGCCCTAATTCCTTTTTAGTATAGAGGGCAACACCATCCTCTCTGTCCTTCAGACTCTCCAACATATGAGTCATCCTGGACTCTTCACTATCTCTCACTCCCTTATACAGTCTGTTGCCAGGGCCCTTTGATTTCACTTTGTTTTCAATAACTTTCAGATAGGTCTCCTGCTCTCTTCTGACACTGCTACCTCTGTGGTATGAATCCCTCATCACCTCATGCCTAGACTATTGCAATAACCTGCAGGTGGGTTTGTCCACTTCAAGTCTCTTTACTCAAATTTATCTTTTATCCAGTCACTAAAGTGATTTTCCTAAAGTTCAGGTCTTTTCATGTCACCCTCTACTCAATGAACTTCAGTGGTTCTCTGTCACTTTCAGGATAAAATTTAAAATCTTCTGCTTGGCATTCAAAGACCTGACACCTCCAGTCTTCTAACACTTTACACCATGACGTATGATCTTCAAACCAAAGACGCTGACCCTTCTTGCTGTGCCACAAACAAGACACTCCATCTCTCAGATCTAGCTTTTTTCTCTGACTGACCTCCATGCCACGAATGTTCTAGCTCCTCAGCTCTGCTTGACTGACTTTCCTTTTAAGACCCAAATACAATGCTATCTTCTACAGGAAGCCTTTTCTAATCTCACTTAATTCTAGTGCCATATCTCTGTTAATTATCTCCTATTTATCTTGTATGTAGCTTATATATATATATATATACACATATATATAGTTTATTGTCTTCATCATTAGATTGTAATCTCTTTAAGGGCAAGGAATCTCTTTTGCCTCTTTTTGTATCCTCAGTGTTTAGCGCAGTGCCTGGGACATAGTTTGTATTTCATAAGTATTGATTAACTGATTCTGGGTTTCAGCATTCCTACGGTTATCAATACAAAACCAAGGCAGTCTTTTATAATTTCCCCTTTTACCAATCCTGGAAAATGTTTTCTGTATATATTTTTTAAAAAAAATCTGAGTTAGTCCATACAAGCCTTGTTAAGGAACATTGATTTTTTTTTTCAGGAAAATCCTTCCTTTTCCTTCTCATCACAGGCAGCTAGGTGGCACAACGAATGATGCACTGGACCTAGAATCAAGAAGAATAGAGGTCAAATCCAAACTCAGATACTAGCTGGTTGACTTTTGGCAAATCATTTTACTTCTATCTGTCTGAATTTTCTCATCTGTCAAATATGGATAATAATAGTACTTTATTCTCACAGTTATCATGAGGATAAAATGAGAGGAGTCTCGTGTTTTAATATCGAATTTTCTTTTCCGCTCTGGTCTCTTCATCAGGAGTTCTTATAAGTCCTCTATTTCATTAATTATCCATTTCCCTTCCCACTTCCCTACCTCCAGTAGGATTATACTTAGCTTTGCACATTAGATTATTCTTAGTGGTAATTCTAGTGGTAATTTGTCTTCTGAAAAACCACATTCTGAATCTTCTACTCCTTTATAACGGTAGCTACTAAATCTTGTCTGTGCTCTTGACTGAGTCTCTATCACTTTTGAATTCTTTCTGACTGCTTGCAATATTTTCTCCTTGACCTATGAGATTTGGATTTTGACTATAATATTATTGGGAATTTTTACTTGCTAGTACCTTTTAAGAAATGATTGGTAGATTCTTTCAATTTCTATTTTGTCCTCTAGTTCTAATATATCTATGTAATGGGACGGGTTAGAGCCGACCTCCACATATCTCTGGACCCCCGTACCCTGAGGCACTTTGCCAAAGGCAAGGGAGGAACAAGATGGCCCTGGGAGGAAGGGTCCCGCCCTGATTGACAATGTGGCAGTTCCGGGTCTTTGTCTGGACTTGCCAGAATCAGTGGGGAGAATGGGCTAGTTGAGGGAGTACCGGGAGGAGGAGACTGGGCTGACCGAGGGTGGACCCCTGCCACCTCATCACCTCTATATAATGCTCTTGCACACCCCCAATAAATGGAGTTGCCACCATCTTGCCTCCCGCCTCTTTCATTGTCCCTGAGATTCTTCCCTTCTGCTGGTCAGGAGCAGGAGGTGGGTGGTGGAGACCCCCAACATATCTAGGCAGTTTTTCTTTATAATTTCATGAAATATGATATGTAGGCTCTTTTTTATCTTTTTTTATTGCTTTTAGGTAGTTCAGTGATTTTTAAATTATCTCTTCTTGACCTATTTTTAGGTCAATTATTTTTCCTATGAAATATTCTGCATTTTCTTCTGTTTTATTGTTTCTTAATGTTTTGTGGAGACACTAATTTCTAAAATACCAATTCTAATTTAGGAGTTTTTTTGTTCTTCAGTGATGTTTTGTACCTTGCTGAGCACTTAACCAATTATGAGTTTTAAGGAGTTATTTTATTCATAATTCTGTGCCTCTATTACCAAGCTGTTATTTTTTTCATAATTTTCTTGCATCACTCTCATTTATTTTCCCAATTTTTACTTCACTGCTTTTATTTGATTAAAAATATTTTTGCTCCTTTTTTTGGTCTCTTTCTTTAGCTCTTCTAGGAATTCATGTTGGGTACAAAAAACCTCCTTCGAGGTTTTGCTTGTAGATGATTTCAAGTAGTCTTCTGAGTTTGTGTCTTGAGCTGATCTGTCACCAGAGGAGATATTTATAGCCAGGTTCTTTTTTGTTGTTGTTTGCTCATTTTTCCAGCCTACTTCTTGACATTAGAGTTGGGCTCTTGTCACTTTCTGGGGGAAGGGAAGGATGACTGGTCTGAGCTTCTGTCTATTACATCCTCCTGCTTTCACAGCTCCAGGGAGAAGTCTGGTCACTGCCCTCTTGGTTTGCACTCTGCTCCTTACTTGGATAGGGCCCCTACTCCCTAATGAATGGGATAGTTCCTCTCTACCTTGGAACTATGGCCAGGAACTAGATAATGATCAACAGAGTTGTAAGATGGTGCCTGATCCTGCATCCAGTGTGAGAACAGGGGTCCCCTGACATCTTTTTCTGGCCAAATGTACAGTCTCCTTACTGTTCCTGGGTGTTGATCCTAATGCTACCACTGCTTCCCACTTTTGCTTCCTGCCACTACCACCAAATGGCCACACTTGGCCAGCACCTGTATCATGTCTTCAGATCTCCCTTTCTTTCTTCTTAAGCTGTTCTGGACTGGAAAAAATGATGCAATGTAACTTTCTTGGCTTTTCTGCTTAGAATTCTGTTCAGTGTTTTCTGTGACCATTTTGTTGGAGAGGTTTTAAGGAAGGTTTGGCAATTATGACCTTTCACTCTGCTATCTTCCACTTTGCTAACTTAAAGTGGTATGCAAATGTTATTACTGTTGTCAGAATAATTTGTGTTTATACCTTTGAAATTTATTTCTTAAGAACATCCTATTGTTTTTCATCCAATTTCCTACTGAGATGTGAAATTTTACATATCCTTCCCACACCCTCCCTCATTTTCTGAATTCTTTCAAACAGACTTTCCCAAAGTTTAGGGTAGTGGTATCAAACTCAAGTAGAAATAGGGACTACTAAATCATACACAAGTATCACAGCAGACACATATCAAAAATTCATATAATAATGTTTTATTATATTTTTATTCATTTTAAAAAATGTTTCCCAATTGCATTTTAATCTAGGTACTGCATGTTTGATACCTGTAGTTTAGGATATACAAGTTATTTTTAGCATCGCCCTTATATTTCACCACAAAATATAAGATCACCCTGCAACTTCCGCCCAAGATTCCAGTCATTCCTAATTTATCAACTGGTTCTTTCTTATTTGGTAGAATCATGATTGTAAATACCATCCCCCTTCTTGCTTCTTCCACATTCTAAAGGTTGAAATATTCCTAAATTAAGGGCTGGTGTCAGTGAATTGCAGGACAAAAGCCAAGCCTGGAGAGAAACAGGGTCTGAACCAAGTATCTCAGTAGCTCCGGAATCCTGACACTGCTGTTGACTATCTACATGAGATTGGATAAGTCACTCAGAGTCATAACTAGTAATTTTTGCTGCTCAGGCAAGAGGCCCAAAATGTGGCTTTAGTCTAAGTTGGGGAGGGTGTGGAGCCAAGATGGCACCTGGAAAGCAGGGACTTGCTTGAGCTCCCCACCAGGAGCAGGGCTCCAGCCCGGGACAGCCTGGCTGGTCGCTGGGTGAAGTCTATTGTGCATCGAGCTGGGAGCAGAGGGGAATGGAGCTCAGCATGGGCAGCAGCAGGACCGACCAGACCAGGAGCTGGGCAGAACAAGCCCTGGTGTCCTGAATCAGTGAGCCGTGGCAGTTGCCAGAATTCTCAACCCACAAACAACAAAGACAACAGAGAAAGTTAGTGGGAAAAGCTGTGGTGGACAGAGCGAAAGAAGGAGTTTGCAGTTCGGCCACTGCCCCAGAGACAGCAGGGGTGGTGCAACTAAAGAACTACAGCTGCAGTTGCTTCCAGCCCCAGGCCCACATGGTGGGAGGAATTAGGTGGCAGATCAGAGCAGGAGTGCAGAGACTGCTTAAGATCCCAGTCAGTTGTTGGGGGAGGAGGAGTGCTGGTGTGGCAGAGCTGGCTGTATAGAAATAGCTCTGAAATCAATGGCACATCCCCTCAAGCTTGGAACAAAGTACTCTTTACTCTACAAGCAGTCATACCCTGCTGAAAAACTCAAGGGTCAAGTAAGTTGGCTGGGAACATGGCCAGGCAGTGAAAATGGACTCAGATTCAGTCTCAGGCTTTGGAATTGTTCTTTGGTGACAAAGAAGACCAAAACATACAGCCAGAAGAAGTCAACAAAGACAAAGAGCCTACATCAAAAGCCTCCAATTAAAACATGAACTGGTCTCAGACCACGGAAGAGCTCAAAAAGGATTGCAAAAGTAAGGGAGACGTAGAATGGGGTAAATTATTTCACATGAAGAAGTGTGAAAAACCTATTACCATGGAGGGAAAGGTGAGAGGGTGGGCTATGGGAATCACTTCAATCTTACTCTCATCAAGCTAAAAGAGGGAATAATATACACAATTAGTTAATATAGCAATCTATCATACCTGGGGAAAGTAGGAGGAAACTTACAGGAAAGTAGGAGGGGAGGGGATTAAGTTAAGGGTGAGGGAAATGACAGAAGAGAGGCAAACTGAGAGGCAGCCGACAGAAGAAAAACACTGTCAAGGAGGGAAAGGATGAAAGGAGAGAGAAGACAAACAGGAGGAAAAATAGGATGGAAGGAAATACACAGTAATCATAACTCAATGTGAGTGGGATGAACTCTTCTATAAAATAGAAATGGATAACACAAGTGGATCAAAAACTAGAATCCTACAATATTTTGTTTGCAAGAAGCACGCTTGAATCAGAGACATACACAGAGTAATGGTAAGAGGCTGGAGCAGGATCTATTATGCTTCATCTGAAGTACAAAAAGCAGGGATGGCAATCTCAGACAAAGCAGAAGCAAAAATAGACCTAATTAAAAGAGATAAGTAAGGAAACAATATCTTGCTAAAAGGCACCACAGACAATGAAATAATATAAATACTAGACATATATGCACTAAGTAGTATAGCATTCAAATTCTTAAAGGATAAATTAAATGAGTTACAGGTTTGTGACCAAACAAAAGGTAGAGAGCATTAGTAAAATAGTTCATTTTGATTATATTAAATTAAAAAGCTTTTGCAGAAACAAAATTAATGCAACAAAGATTAGAAGGAAAGCAGAAAGCTGGGAAACAATCTTTATAGCAAGTGTCTCTGATAAAGGTTTCATTTCTCAAATATATAGAGAACTGAGTCAAATTTGTAAGAATAAAAGCCATTCCCCAATTGATAAGTGGTCAAAGGATATGAACAGGCAGTTTTCAGATGAAGAAATCAAATCTTTCTATAGGCATATGAAGAAGTGCTCTAAATCACTTTTGATTAGAGAAATGCAAATTAAAAAACTCTGAAGTACCATGTCACACCTATTAGATTGGCTAATGTGAGAAAAAAGAAAAACGATAAATGTTGGAGAGGATGTGGGAAAATTGGGACATTAATGCATTGTTGGTGGAGTTGTGAACTGATCCAACATTCTGGAGAGCAATCTGGAACTATGTCCAAAGGGCAACCAAACTGTGCATACCTTTTGATTCAGCAATATCACAAGTAGGTCTATATCCTAGATAGATCATAAAAAGGAAAAAGGACCCACATATGCAAAAAATATGTATAGCAGCCCTTTTCATGGTGGCAAAGAATGGGGAATGACTGAATAAGCTGTCATATATGAATGTAATGGAATATTGTTGTGCAATAAGAAATGATGAACAGGCAGTTTTCAGAAAAACCTGGAAAAACTTGTACAAACTGATCCAAAGTGAAATGAGTAGAACTAGCAACATTGTGTGATGACCAACTATGAACGACTCAGCTCTTCTCAACAATATAATGATCCAAGATAAGTATAAAAGACTCATGAGGAAAAATATTTTTCCCATATTTCTCTGAATTTCTCATGTTTGTTATTCCTATAACATTCCATTATTTTCATGTGCTACATTTTGTTCAGCCATTTCACAAATGAAAGACACCTATATTCTGTTTTTATTTTTGCTGGCCCCTCACAAAAATACTGTTAAACATATTTTGTGATATATTCTACTTCTCTTTCCATGGGGTATATAGTTAGTGTAAAAGGAGGCAAACACTCTCTTGAGAAAATTTGGATCTCTCTTTCCCCCAAAAGGGAAGATGGCCAGAGAATGCAAAGGTCAGTTTCTGAGATTTTAATGCCCCTTTTCCCTAAGGGAAGAAAACCAGAGGAAGACGATGCTTGTGAAATTAAGGGAAGGTTTTTATTAAGCAGGAAAGGAAAAAAAAATAACATGTATGTGGGTACTATCTACCAGTGCTGAATACAACATCATATGATGGATTGGAAGAGTTTATATACCTTTTATACAAAGGAAGGTAAGGAATCAGGGGGAATGATGGAATTAGAAAGGGATGAGTCAGCGAACCCCATCCCCAAGGGGAGGGGGAATGAGGAATTCTAGGTATCTAGTCTGTGGCCCTTTGATACACAAATCAGAAGGCATCCTTGGTGATACACAGTCTGTAGTTGAAGGCTTGATAACAAGATGTCTCCAAACCCATGATAATTCTGGGAGCCCCATAACCAAAAATTAGGGGAGTCTCCATAGATAAGGATGTCTCTTGAAGGTACTTAAACCATCAAATGGCTCAGGGTCTACTTCAAACTGGTATGAACTGAGCTGGCTTCAGAGTTGCTGATTATCTGCACATCCAGTTAGGTTTACTTTTGGTCTCTGTAAAGGATTGTTGGTATGTCAAGCCAATATACCCAGTCCTCATATAATTCTCCTGGTTACCTGGATAATTAGCGGGGAGGGTGGCACTCAAGCAAATCAAGGTATCCATTTTCACACTAGCAATAAAATCTCAGGGTCTAAGACTATTAAAAATTTGGTCAATTATTTTTTCACTTAGACAAAACAAATAAATAAATCAACAACCATTTATTAATCACTTGATAAGTGTCAGGCAGTTTGCTTAGCGTTGAAGATACAAAGACAAAGCAAAATTAGTCCTATTCCACAAAGAATTTACATTCTAACGGAGGAGACAACATAATATTAATTGAAACATACAGGATAAATATGGAATACATGGCAGATAACCTTTGGGCACATTGCACTAGCAGCTGGATAGCATGGAGGGGGGAACAGGACCTCCAAGACCCATTTGGAGGTGGTAGAACTTAAGCTGAGTCTTAAAGAAAGCCATAGATTTTAGGAGTTGGGAGTTGGGTAGTAGAACATTCCAGGCATGGAAGACAGTGCAAACACATGAAAATGGGAGATGGAGTTGTTATGCATGAGGAACAGCCAGTAGGCCAGTATGGCTGGACCCTTGAGTGTGTGGAGGGGAACTGAATATTAGGAGATTAGAAAGGCAGGGTTTGCTTTAAGCACCAAACAAAGAATTTCACATTTGAGCTAATTGGTGATTGGGAGCCCCTGTAGTTTATTGAGCAGAGGAGTTTCAGAAAAATCATTTTGGCACCTGAATGGAAAATGAATTGGAATGATCTTGAGCCAGGGAGACCAATTTAGAAGGTTATTGTAACAGTCTAGGTAAGAAGTTGGGAGAGTGAACATAAAAAATGCAAGGTATGTATAGCTTGGATCTATTGTAAGACATTCTGCCTGCAGGAGAAAATGGAATTTCCAGGCAGATGGCATTTTAGGATAAGTAAGTAAAGGTTAAAGAAAGATAGAGGGACCTGTTTGATGGAATTTCTAAACTCTAAACACCCCTCTAATGGATACCATTCCTTATACTTATTCCATACTTTTAAGAGAAATTAAAAAGTGAGACTTCCACAATTTATTATTTGAAATATAGTGAAGATAAGATCAAGAATCTTTTATCATGAACAGTCTGTTATCATGCTTAATGCAGTCAACAAATCCTTAACATGATATTGACCATTTCTGGGTTTGGCATTACTAAGAGAAAAACTTTTACCAATCATGCTGGAAATTAAATAAAATGCAAATGTAATTGATGTTAAGCTTCTTGGTGGCTTTCTCATCTGTGTATCTGCCTCTCTTCCTGGCCACGACCAAGAAGGTTATCTTTTATGTAGTAAGTGATCAATAAATATTTGCTTAACTGAATTAAATTCTCATATTATTACATTGATACTATTTTATCACTGCTGCAACTAACAATAGTTGACATTTATACATAGCACTTTATATATATTATCACATTTGTGTCTCACAACATAAAGTAGGTATTAAAGGGATGAAGACTATTCATAGAGTCTGAGGGATTTTCCCATGGCTACACAGCCAATAGGGGTAAAACAAGATTCGAACTCAGGTAGTTCTGACTCCAAGTCTAGGACTTTCTTTATTACAACATTTGCATATCAAAGCCTTCAAGGAACATTTTTTTCTCATTTTTTTTGCAACTTTGGAAAGAGTATGTGGGGGAAGGTGCCATTACCTCTAGTTTCCCATAAAGGGAAATTGAAGAACAGGAAAGTAAAGATCTTGTTTGAAAATACACTGCTAAATGCTCCTACTTGCAGCATCTATAGGATACAGAACTAGAAGAGCCTTAGAAATAATTCATTCCAACCTCCTCATCTTACAAATAAGGAAATTAAACCCTAGATTGGTGATGTGACTTGCTCAAATACTTGCAGGTAGTAAGTGGCCAAGTCAGAATTTGAACTCTGGTCTTCTAAAACTAAATCAAAACTCTTTCTACTACCCTTCCCTCAGTGGTTTCAAGTATTTTCAGATTTCGATATAGTAAAGGAAATGATAGTCAGATACTTATTGCAATCACTTCAATGGCATGTAAAAAATCCACAAACAAATGAGAAATATGACATTGTTTTGGAAAAGACCCTAATAAGAAAGATTATGGACAAAATGCTAACTTATGACTGATGCAAGTGTAAGGGCATGGATCAATTTGATTAATCACTCCCATTCTTCTTAAGATGTAGTAAATAGTAAGATGTAAGTAACCTTGAAATGACTGAAAATGCTCTTTGCTCTGAAACTTTTATCTGCTCCTAGTTTTCTTTGGGAGTTCCCGCATCCCAATTTCAGCCAGCTAGTCTTTGAACTTGGGTAAGCCCACTCTCTTGAAGTTGTAGTTTTAACACGTTAATCATGAGATGCTGATTCTCTGTGTAAAGTAATTTAGAAATGCATTCAACAAAATTGAAATCACCTGACTGGTAACAGGTTTGTTTCAAGTTTCAAATTGGTAAAAGTTTATATTAGTTATGTAATGTGTAAACTTGCCAAAAAAGTTTGTTTGGGTTATGGAGTTCCTAAACAAGGAACTCGGCTTGATGAGAATTTGCAAGTATATGGAAATAATCTCTAGTCACTGGCTTTTGCATGAGAACAAATTTAAATTTGAGATGTGAGTCCTGATACATTTTTGATTAGTGAAACTTACAATCTGAGGTAAAGCTCTTGGGGCTATAATGAATTGTTTCGAGTTGTCTGATGGATCATAATGATCCATCAATAAATAATCCATCATCTGAGAGAAATGCCACAAACTACTCAGAAAGAATATGACTGTTAGAGGTGGAAGTCTGCACCTAGAACAGCTGAGAGGACAATCTTAGCCTTAACCTAGTGTTTCCACAATCTGGCTAGCAGCTTCTGTGGGGGTGTAAAATCCACCCACAGGCAGCACCCAAAAAGCTGCCAGCATGCCACAAAAACACAGGTTCTTTTGATCTGCTTAACTAAGGGAAACAAGGTGAAGGGGTTGACAAGCTTACTTTAATTCAGCATGCAAATATCATTCACTTAGCTCAGCTGAAAAAGACCAGCACACTGAACTTCAGAACAAAATACAAACAAATTACAAACATCAACAGACAGACCTTGTCTGATTCAAATCCCAATACATAGTTACCAGAGTTCAACAAAGTCTCAGCATCTGGGTTTACAAGCTGGAGGGCTCCTTAGCTACAGCTGCCCAGAGTCTCCTCATCAACAGCATCTTCGGAGCCCTGCACAAATGGCTCTGTCCTCCCTTCTTATAGGGCTTCAGACCTCATCAAATGTCATCTGAATGACCAGAATTTAGGCTCTGGTGATTAGTTCTTGAGTTGACCCCTCCCCTTAGGACCCTGGGAGGTTCACATCCATATAGATTAGGTTAACACCTAATAGGGCATGGCTCTGGAGTTAACACCTCCCTTTAGCCAGCCCCACCTTGGGCCCCACCTCAGTCACCAATCCACACCCACATAGGTTCCACACCTAATAGGGGTTTGGGCCTGGGGCTTAGCACCTAGTAAGGCTCAATGAAATACA
>CM053627.1:186963885-186981093 GCA_028646595.1 Phalanger gymnotis | reverse complement strand
TGATACTGATTTATAATGATGAGTATGTTGGCAGGAACTCATAAGCAATACTACTACAAACCCAACTCCTCAAGGTTACATGATAAAACTTGAGGGGAGAGTAGTCAGCCACCCTCTGGGGACTCCTAACCTATTATGGCAGTGCTTAGTCAGAGAGATGTTCCCAGGGGAGGAATTAACAACAGATATACAGGAAAGAAAAATGATGAACAGATAATGAAACAATAATGTGATAATGAAAGCAACCTTGCTATCATCGATTTCCTATTAACCGCCTTGACATTGATTGCTATTATCACTATTAAGAATTCCTGTCTTAATAATTTTACCCAAGTTAATTTATATATTCAATATCATTCCAATTAAATTACCAAAAATTATTTTACTGAATTATAAAAAGAAAAAAAACCCTAAAATCCATTAGGAAAAACAAAAAGTCAAGAATATCAAAGGAAATAATGAAAAAAAAATATAAAGGAATGAGGTTCAGCAGTACCAGATCTTAAGCTGAATATTATAAATCAGTTTTCACCACTCTCTGCTATTGCCTAAGAAAAAGAAAGGTAGATCAATGGAATAGAGTAGACATAAAATTTACAGCAGCAAATAAACATATATAATAATCTTATATTTGACAAGTATAAAAACAAGATTTTGGGATAACAATTCATTATTTGGTAAAAAAATTCTTGGGAGAACTGGAAAGAAGTATGGCAGAAACTGGGCATAGACTAATACCAAGATAAGGTAAAAATGGATACATGACCAAGACATAAGGAGAAAGATTACAAGAAAATTAGAACACAGAACATGTTACTTAGACTTGTGGATAGGCAAATTTATGAATAAACAAGAGATAGAAAGCAAAGTTTGGTATAAAATGGATAATTTCAATTACATTAAATTAAGAAAGTTTTGTACAAATAGAACAAATATAGCCAAGATCACAAGGAGAGCAGAAAATTGGGAAAAAATTATAGACAGTTTATCAGATATAGGTCTCATATCTCAAACATATAAAGAACTTTGTGAAATCCATAAGAATGCAATTCCCCAGTTCATAAATGGTCAAAGGATACGAACAGGCAGTTTTCTAATGAAGAAAGCAAAACAATTTATAGTCATATGAAAAAATGCTCTAAATCATTATTGATTAGAGAAATGCAAGTTCAAGTGTTGTTACCTTGAGATATTTTACACCTATCAGATTAGCTAAAATGATTGAAAGTGAAAATAACGAATGTTGGAGGGGACGTGGAAAAATTGGGATACTAATTAGTTGTTGGTGGAATTGTAAATCGATCCAACCATTTTGGAGAACAATCTGGAATTATGCCCAAAGAATTGTTAAACTACCTATATCCTTTGACCCAGCAATACCACTGGTTAGTCTATTTCCAAAGATAATTAGGGAAAAGGAAAAGAGCCTATATGTTCTAAAATGTTTATAGCAGCTCTCTGTAGTGACCAAGAACTGGAAACTGCAGGAATGTCCATCCATTGGGGAATGGCTGAACAAGTTGTGGTACATGATTGTGATGAAATACTACTGTGTTATAAGAAATGATGAGCTCAACGATCTTAGAAAAACATGGAAAGACTTGCACAAAATAATCAAGAGTGAAATGAGCAGAACTAAGAGAACATTGTATACAGTAACAATAATACTGTTTTAAGAAAGACTTTTAGTGAATAAGTCATTTTGACTATAATAAATACCCAAATTAACTGTAAAGGATGAAGAAAGACACTATCAGTATCTAAAGAAAGAACTGATAAATGGAAGTAGACATAGAATAATTATATCTTGTGAGGATCAAATGCAGTAATATTTGTTAAGTGTTTACTTAGCACACTGCCTTACACACTGTGGAGGTATATACGTGATTATTCTCTTCCCTTTTCCTCCCCCTTTTCTGTAGCAAATTCTAAATTTAATTTTGCTTTCTTTTGTGTATTTTTGAATTATTACTATATTTTTTCCTTTTTCATCCTTTTTTTTGTTTCACCATCACTACCCACAAACTTCAACCACCCCCAACTCTTTCCTCTTTTGTACCAAGTAATGTACAGTCAAGTAAAACACCCCAACACATTATCTATGTTCATTTATTCTTTCTGGGAACTTCGAAATAAGCTCTTCTAAACTCTAGGGTTTAAGTCATACTGTCATACCATGTCCTGCTTTCCCCTTCTTTGTTGCTGTTGTTCAGTCATTCAGTTGTGTCTAACTTTTCATGACCCTGGGAATGACAATATTGTCCATGTTTTTGTTTTTTTGTTTTGTTTTTTGGCAAAGATACTGGAGTGGTTTGCCATGGCCTTCTCTAGTAGATACAGGCAAATAGAGGCTAAATGAATTTCCCAGGGTCGCACAGCAAGTCAGTGTCTAAAGCCAAATTTGAACTCAGGTTTTCCTGACTTGGGGCTCAGTGCTCTCTCCACTGAGCCACCTAGCTGTTTCCTTTCCCTTCTTTACCTATCCAAAACTCTAAAATGGCATAGTCATTTCCTATCAAGCTTCTCATAATATTCCTTTTGGCACTGAGGTCCTCCTGTTTAGTCAAAATCACATCCAGAATAACAGTTCTCCTAGAAATTTTCTCTGTTTTGAAAAAGTAAAATGAACATTAAGAAACAAGATAAGAATTAACCCATCAGTCTATATTCAGTAGAAGGAACTTTAGCAGATGAGTAGATAGCTTAAGTTCTCTATCACTATATTGTGCTTCCTGGTCATGTTTGTAGTCTTCCTGAACTCATTATGTATTTCTTTCTTTTTTTTTGACGGGGTAGGGATTGGCTGATTTTTAGCATACTAAGACAATAGTCACTTTTGATTCCCCAGACAAATCCTTTGTGCTCTACTACGCATTCACAATTTCAATTGGTAGGTTTCCTTATATGAATATATCATTTTCACATGTTTCAATCATCTTCTTTTTTTTGTTCCTTTTGAATAAAGTATACTTTTTAATACCCGTAATTCAATCTTTGCCTCATCTAAGTGTCAGAAAAACCTAAGAAATAGAATCTACCTCTTTGAATTAAGATCTTTATCTCATCTTTTTATCTATGCTCTTACTCGATGAGTAATATATTATGTTAAGATTATAGATTAATAATTTATTATTATATTATTTTATATCATTATTATATAATATATTGTATATATCCATGAATTTATTATTGAACCCCCTTGCAAGGATATTTTTCCTGTGAATTACTGGTTTGTTTGTTTTTTTACTATTTTCACTTCTTTGTTGTACTCTCTATGGTATGTTGTTTTGTGGATATATGCAGATGATTTTTTTTCTCTCCTCTTTCATTTTCAGTTTAAAGTAAAATTGATCAGTATTGCAAGGTCCTAGCAGAATATATTTCATAAGTCTTCATTAGATGAAAACCATATCTAGCTAAGGTCATTTTTTGGAGAATCTTGTATCACTCTTAAGTCATGTTCCTTCTTGGAGTCTGATCATGGGATCATACCTATCTTTTTTTTCTGAATCTTTTGAAATGTGCTTCCTTAAAGTTAAGGGTTGAATGTTTGACTATGTATTTGTCCTTGACAAATATAAACTCTAAGATGAAAGAGAAACTTTCTCCCACACTTCACAAACCTACCATTTTACTGCTTTCCTTGTTGGCTAGAAAAGAGTTGACAGATTTAAATGATATGTGGTCATTGATATATCTTAGTGAATACAAAGATGCAACAAAACTGGAGAAGAGTTAATGTCCTAATTTTTTTTAAAAAGGTAAGAATGGGGTTCTGAAAACTACTGACCAATGACAACTTTTTTCTGGAAAAAAATTCTAGTATAACTTACTAAAGATAAAAGGTTGTGACACTTAAGAAAATCAGTAATCACTAAAAGTCAATATGGCTTCTAATTTCTCTCTCTCTCTCTCTCTCTCTCTCTCTCTCTCTCTCTCTCTCTCCCTCTCTCACTAAAGAAATTCTCCCATGCTATTCTTTTAGATAAGGTGGAGAAACATGGGTTAGATTGTTGAAGAGTTCCAGGGTTACCTGGCTTTAAGCATAGCTGAATGACTAGAACATAAATTAAGAGTCATGTATTGGTCACTTGTGGGATGCTGAAAGAATATGTCCTTGGACCAATTTAATTTTTTTTATTAACAATTTAGATGAAAACATAGATGATATATGCATCAAATTTATAGATGAAACTTAGAGGGATAGCTAGGTAGCATGTTGCATGACAGAGTTTAGACCCAAAAAATCTCAACAGGCTGAATTAATGGTCAAAACTGAGTAAGATTAAATTAAGGATAAATGTAAATTTCTATTCTTATGTTTAAAAATATCAACTTCGCCAATACAGGATGGAAGAAAGGCATCTTTCTTTTGAAAAGATCTGGGAATTTTAGTGGTCTAGGATAATAATATAATATAATATAATATGTAATATAATGTATAGTATAATGTAATATAATATGTAATATAATGTATAATATAATATAACACAATATAACACAACATAACACAACACAATATAACAACATAACACAACACAACATAACATAACATAACATAACATAACATAACATAACATAACATAACATAACATAACATAACATAACATAACATAACATAATATAATATAATATAATATAATATAATATAATAGCTTATGGTTCTTGATAGGTGGGGACTTTTTTTTTGTCTTTGTATCCCCAGATTCTAAGTATGTACCTTAAATATAGTAAGTACTTATTAAATGCTCACTGAATGAATGAATATCTATCAACAGTATAAAATACAGCCAAAATGCCAAAACCTATCTTAGGTTGTATTGAAAAAGGCATAATGTATAGAATGAAAGTGTCTGCTTTACTCTGGTCAAGTCAAGTCACATTCAAAGTTCTATATTTAGTCTTGGGCACCAAATAGTGATGGATCTTTTTGGCCTAGCAACTTAGGAAAAGCTATGACTATGGAAAAGAGTGGTCAAGATATGCATGCACTCCCAGTGAGTAAGCTCCATCTACCAATGCAGCCTGGCAACTCTTCTGCAACTTAAAGTGTTTGACATTTACCTGGACACTAAGAACTTAAATTACTTACCTTAGTTATCAGAGTCACAGAGACAGTATGTATCATAGATACATACAATAATAGTTATTGACCTGGAAGTGATTTCAAAGGCCACCTGGTCCAACCTTTTTTATTTTAGAGATGAGAAAACTCAGGTCAGTGAGGAGAAGTAATTTGCCCAGGATTCTAGAGGTGGTCTCATCAGAGATAGAATTTTAGGACTTTCTGGTTCCCAGTCTGGCCCTCTAGCCATTACACTGATGGGTCTAGAAGACTTATGCTAAAACTAAAGTTTTAAACACTGTAGTTTACTCAATGAAGCACAAGAACACTCTCCCAGAATAAAAATCTATCCAAACTGGCATTTTGGCTCTTGCTTTTGGCTATTGTGATATATTCATTTTGGTACAAGACTTCCACCTGGTGGAGAAAAACTGGCTATCATATCTTTGCTTTCTTAAAAAGTCAACCCTTCTAATATAATGATAGGTGAGTTGTCTCCACAGCTGGGGATCACCAAGTATTTCTCTGAGGTGTGGGGTGGCTGGGGATGTGACATTCTGAATAAAGTGGTGATATTGGGGATCACGGGTGAAGGGACAACTGTTTAAATTACCAAGTTTTCTTTGGCTCTGATCTCCCTAATACCAATTGTGGGCAAGTCATGTTTTCCCTCTGAGTCCACTTCCCCCATCTGTAGAATGGGGATGATAATTCTGGCAATATCTGCTACACAGGGCTATGGTACGGAAAACTCTTTGTCAGTTATAAAGGGCAACATAAAAGTGAGTATTATTATCTTGTGAACTTGGCAAGTCACTTGATCTCTTTCAGTTTCAGTTTTATCTATAAAATGAGGATGAAGAATAGCATCTACTTCCTAAGGTTGTTGGGGGTATAAAATAAGATTATAATTATGAAGCATTTAGCACAGTGCCTGACACATAGTAAGCACCACATACATGTTAGTTATTACTATTATTATTTTTATTACCGTTACTACTACTACTACTACTACTACTACTACTACTACTACTACTACTACTACTACTACTACTACTACTACTACTACTATACCTACTATAATGGCAAGCAAAATGGGACTTTTAACTGCTTTTTCTTTTGGAATGCTTCTCAGCATTAAGGTAATCAAGTGTTTTTGATTGAGTCTTGCCTTTGTTTCAATCAAGAGTCTTCGATGACCTGCTTAAGCCACAAGAAAGCCTAAGTCACATGAGTTTGAGTCACATGGTTGTGACTCCTTCTGACTCTGAAGAAGTGTATATATACTCTGAGGTTGGCATTTTGCTTCAGAGGCTCACTCATTGGAAGAGTGTTCCTGTGACTCGGCCAGATGAAACTCTGGGTAGCTGTTAAGGAGCCCCTCAGCTTTGAAAACCCAGATGTTAGTGCTTCTCTCTCTCTGGCAACTATGTATGTATTGCTATGGACAGATGGTTGAAAGCCCTAGCTCTTGATTTGTGTTATTTCCTCTGTTTATATAATCTCTCCTTGTAATTTCTGTTTCTGTTTTCTCTGAAGTTCGGAGTGTTGACTTTTCCCCCTGAACTAAGTGAATGATATATGTATGTTTAATTAAAATGAGATTGTAAACCCCTTAAAGTTGCTTTCCTTAGAAAAGCTGATCAAAGAACCTGTGCTAGCAGCCCTCCTGTATGCTGGTGTTATTGGCCTTACACCTCCACAGTAGCTGCTAGCAGCATTGTTGTTACACCTACTTTATAGGTTTTGTGAGGATCAAATGAGGTAAATTTTAAATTTTACAACTTAAAATGCTATGTTAATACTAGCTATTAGAAATATAATTATGTCCCAAATATCCAGGAAGTGATGGAAAAAAAGAGCCAGTGTTTCTAGGAATAACAGTGAGGCAACAAAAAAAATGCATTTTAAGAAATATGGTCATAAGTCTAGAGTTGAAAGGGACCTTAGAAGCTATTTGAGCCCACGTCCTCTGAAACCAGAGGCAGAGATCTTTTCAATATATCATGCTGTCTCCAAGAGAATCTCATTCATTTATCCAGTGAAAGCAACCAGTGAAATAAGGGAGTAAAGGCTTCTTTTCTTTTTTTTTGTGTTTTGCTGTGATTTCGTATTATAAATGTATCTTCTCTTTGACCTTGCTATACCTACTTCTAGGATTTCTTGGAAATGTTCCACTCATTAAGGAAAGAGCTCCACCTAGAATGCTTAAGATTTTCTCTGTTCCTTGGTTAACTACTGTCCAAGACACTTGCTCCTGTCACTTTTCATGATCATAAGCAACCTCTGGAACTATTGTTCAGGTATTGTTTTGCTAAGGCTAGCTCTGGTTCCTAAGTGGGCAGAGTGGTTTCCATTGCTTTGTCTACCCTTATTCCATACTGTTTTAATGCACATGTCACTTCTCTTGCCCCATGGAAATCCCTTTCTGTTTCTACCTATCCCATTTGGGCTCCAAACCTACATTGCGACCCCATGAATATGGGGCTTAGTTTTTTTGTCTAGTTTGGCATTTGTAGGGCCTGGTTCATTTTAGATGAAGGAGATTAATCTAGAGTTTGGAAAAGTCAAGAGAGTGAGCCTCCAGGTATCCAAAAGTCTAAGAATCTGGGAGTCTGGGAATTTCAGTCAATTCCATGCCAGGTTTTTCAGCCAGATCAGAATAATGGCCAAGTTACAAGGAGCAACTTTTAAGGACTTATCTAGCAGTGATGTCACATTTGGAAATGAACTTAGTGAGTCCAGTATTATGAAGAAGCTTGGTTAAATCTGAGCCCAGTCTCCCCTGGGACTGAGGTGGTAGAGGGGAGAATATGCTGGGGAGGTGTTGGAGAGAAATGTTTTGCATTTGTTCTTGCTATATCCTGGGAGTGAATATTCCTTTGTAAAAATTAATTGATATTAATTGGCTAAATGATAATGAGGCCCTAGAGACTGGTGGTCTGTAGAATAGGGAACACATCTAGAATGGAGGATTAAGCTAATGACATTAAAGACAGCCATTCAGCCCTAACCCCAGAGAATACCACTAGAACCCAAAGGGGAAGACATAGCGGTTTAACTACCCTAGGGAAGTAAGGTTACCCCATTCACAACCCTAGGCCACCTGAAATCTATCCATAAACCTGGGTTCCTTAGGGATCCAGGGTGGAGCATAAATCAGTCTTCAAGAATATGAAGGATTAGTGATTTAAAGAGGCATTAGATTTGTTCTACTTGAGGTGCAACTAGGAATAATGAATGGAAGACTACAGGAAGGCAACTTCATATGTCCACTGCCCTGCCCACCCCGCCCCCCAAAACCATCCAAACAAAAAACACCTGACAGTGGGTGTTGTCCAGAAGCGCGGTTGGCCTACCTAGAAGCCTCTGTTTTTCAGGAACGTTAAAAAGAGGATTCATATTTAAGGAAAAAAATCATCTAAATGGCATCTGTGCTCTCTTTCAGCTCCGAGATTCTCTGAACAAACAAATATGATATCCTCTTGGTCTACTTAATAGCTTTTAGTAAAGCCCCTTCAATTAAAGATTTCCTGAATAAGGAGGTAAGCTAGTAAAGACACAGATTCTCTTGCAGTACAGTGGTATTTTTGTAGCTCTTGTGATCTGATTGAGTTCCACGCACCATTCAAAAGCAAGGGCTTTCAAGGCATTCCCTGAGGAATGCCTAATGGTTAGTTAGCCATGCAACATTATCTAGTTGCTTTTTTCTTCCCCAGTTGATGGATATAATAATAATTTATGTTGAAAGGATTGAATTGGGGGCAGAGGAAAGTAGAAGTAAAAAGATAGTGATGATTAATAAACTCACATAACTTTCAGCCTCAGATTGGAAAGAGCTAATGGAAAGAACAAAAGCACAAGAGGTTTTAGGTGGCACTGTGGAGAAATGGATCATGGGACTTGGAATCAGGAAGACCTAAGTTGAAAGCTTGCTTTATGACCCTGAACAATTACTTAACCTTTGTTTGCCCTACCTTCCTCATGAGTGAAATAGAGATGTAACAGCTTTCACCTTAAAGAGATGGAAGGATTAAATGAATTACCATATATGCAAAGAGCTTTGCAAACCTTAAAGTGCTATATAAATGCTGCTGTTATTTTCATTATTATTTTGTGGTAGATTATTGTTATGATGGTGGGAGGAGGCTTGGTAAGAGAAGAAAAGCAGAGAGGCAGACTTTAAGTCTTGTGAGACCAGTCAGCTTAAGCCATATGGCAGTTTTCAAGTGGAAGAACATAATCATGGAAGATCCTCTACCTAAGTAGGCTAATACTTCGATAACTCTAAGTGTCCTTGATATTTTCATCCATAGCACTTCATGGTACTTTACACATTTCTGTAACTTTTACCCTAAAAGTTTGAGGCCTGTAGGTTACCTTCAACTGGTTTAGTCTGTCTTCTCAGATGGTTTACCAGGGCATGGCTGTTGCACATGCTCCAGTTTCTTGCTGCCACAGGTGAGAGTTGGGTGACAGGTGGATACTAAAGATAAATAAGCAGCCCTGAAAAGGGCTTAGCAAGTCCTCACACTAGAGGCGCTAGTCCTTTATGAATATCCCATACACTCCAAATGTGAGTTAGGGGGATGTCTACCCCAAGCATGTGAAGACTTCCCCAGAGGATGAGAACAATTTGTTCCAATAGCCATGAAGGTGGCTGAAGCAAGCACTGTGGGGCATTCTGAGTTTGGTCACACATGGAAGATGTCAAGTTCAACCACTGCATCCTGGGCCATCAACAGTTACTGTGACTTTTGTCTTGCCACTGGACTTCGATGACTGTGGATGAGAATGAAGCTGATGACTTTGTGCAATTTTGCTTCACTTAAATGCAATTCACTCACAAGTCAAGACATCACCCCATGATGTCATTGATCATCTTCGAAAATGAAAGATGACCAATAACAACTTTCACCTATTGGTACTAGTTCATAAGTTCACAGAACTAAGCACTGGAAGGGATTTTTGTAATCAAGTAATCCGACTCTTTCTTTTTACAGGTGAGCAACATGAGACATATAGAATTTACTTTATATCAAAGATTAACAGTTGTTACCTTCCCAAAAGAAACAAATAAACAAACAACAACAAATAAACAAATCAAAACCAAATATCTCTGTGAATCACTTTTTCATTACTTCTGAATATTGAGATGTCAGATCTTAAATATACCGCCAGAGGGAGCTACAGTATTTCTGATGAACTTCCATAACTACAAGAAGCTTCTTCAGAGTAAGTTGAAGTCCACCTATGATCAGATTAGACATGACTTGATGGAAGAGTAGGTTGAAATGCATACAGAGCCTTCTGCAAATATCCTTCCCTGATGGATTCTCTCTTATTTTCTACCCCACTCCCAGGAAAGTATTTATGATTTTTTGCTTTCCTTCTGTGTTTGCTGAATTGAATTAGATTTCAACAATCGCTTCTCTGATCCACACTCCTATTAGTTCTCAACTCGAGGAGCATAACAGTTTGCTGGCTTGTGTCCGTGTCTCGAGACTCCAGCAAGAGTTCTGGAAGGAAGGCAATATATATGGTGCCATCCCCCATACCCAGCTCTGGTAAAACAAACTCAATGAGCTAGGCCTCTCAGTTTCTATGATAGTTTTGTTAGTGGTGCTGAATCAGGGCCACTGTCCAATCCACTCACAGGAGTTGAAGGGACTAAATGAAAGGGGACCTAAGTTCTGAGAGCAATTCTTTGCGTCCCATCCCAGTTCCCTTCATATTTCTGGAGCTGTATTCACATGTCTTTTTTTTCCTCGAGGGGAAAAAGTCACTGCTCATCATTAAAACTACAATTTTTACAGCAAAAGAACAGCAGTAACTTTCTAACACACTACATCAAATTCGAGCTCCTTACTCAAATTTCATGGCTTGCTTCATTTGATTCCTGTCTAGTTATTCAACTTTATTTCACCAATAAACACAGTTCATTTTATGTATGTCTCTTTTTCTGTTTCTTCACACCTACAACAACGTGAATTTCTGCCTCTATATCTTTCCTCCCTTTATTTCTGTAAAACAGATTACCTTCTATTTTCCCCTACCTGTGTAAATCCTCCTCATTCTAAAGCATCTATAACAAGTTTTCATTCATGAAGGCTTTTCTCTAGATATTTTAGCTCAAAAGTAAACTTTTCTTTGAATTCTTCTTTCATTGAGTCTTTAAGGGATGCTTTAGCACTGAAGTGCTTTATAATTTATTCATTGGTTCATGAAATGTTAATATCTTCTAAATTAGGATACAAGTGTCTTCTTCTTCTTCCTTGAGGCAAGCAGTGTTAAGCAACTTGCCCAGGGTCACACCGCTAGTAAATGTCAAGTGTCTGAGGCTGGATTTGAACTCAGGTCATCCTGACTCCTGGGCCAGTGCTCTATCCACTGCACCACCTAGCTTCCCCAGGATATAAAGCTCTTAAGGGCAAAGACTGTATCTTATAGTTCTTTGAATTTCTTTTATTGCCTAGCAATTTTGAGTATACAGTAGACACTCCCTAAATACTTTTTGATTGGTTGACTTCCTTACTTTGGAATTTGACATCCTTTCAATGGGCATTTGGTAGAAATTTACCTTTGTAAGATTCATGATGATGGGATTTTTTTGGGTACAAATTAACAATATATAATAGAGTATAGGAGGATCCATACTAGCCACAGGACCCTGGGTAAGTCACTGAGTTCTTCAGTGCTCTAGGCTTTTTAAACTGTGGGTCATGACCCTATAAGGGGTCATGTAAAATTTGGCAACAGTAAATGATTTCTGAACATGCAGTGACCAAAAATTAATTAAATATCAAACATAATGACTCTGAGGTGTTTCTGGCAGCGCTTGCCCGTGTTGCATCCAGCAACTTCACTGCAGCCTAGGTTCTGAACACAAAGCATGCACACTTTACACTGGGCATGCCCTCAAGCCATGCAATGCTGTGGAGAAAGTTTGAGATGCCATTCTGTAGGCAGCTCCCTAACACTAGAAGTTGCTGACTTGCATTGATAAAGGCAGTTTACTCAGCCTGGAGTTCTTTACTAATGAAATCATAGACACAGTCCTATTCCTGCCCCGATATCTAACATTTATCAGCTTTAAAATTTGCAAAGGTTTTGCCTACATTATTTTATTTAAACCTCCCAATAACTCTGTGAGGTAGATACTACAGCATTGCTATCCCCATTTCTAGCTGGAGAAACTGAGGTTCACAGAGGTTGACACCCACAATGACATGTTAACACAGGTCTTCCTGACCAAAAATCCAATATGATGTCCACTGCTCTGCAAGTGCAATGTATAATAAGGGAAGAGCACTGGACTGAGAAGCAGAAATACTTAAATCAGTTGCACTAGACTCAGTGAGTAAGTTACTGTGGGAGCTGAATCTATAGGACTTGGAAGAATGTAAAGGACAAGAGAGAGGGAAGAGTCAAAGATGACTCCTAGTTGTAAGTCAGAGTAACAGGGAGGATATTGTTGTGGTCAAAATAGATAGAAAAGCTGGGGGAATGACAGTTATGAAGGGCTAGGGTTATTAGGCATTTGTAGTATTTTTTCCTTTAAATCAAATCCAATTCATGGCCACACTGAAGCTATCTGATCCTCTGGTACACACTTACATGGCTCTTGGCATATTTTCCATACCTTGGGAAAGTCACTTCATCTTTATGAGCCCTAATCTCTGCATCCTTAAAATGAACAAATGAGACTATATTATGTCTTAAGTCCCTTCTAGCTTGAACATTCCATGATTTTGTGATATATTTCCATCTGCTTGGTTTCTACTAGCTTGAAAGGGCTTAGTGTCAGTCGCAAACTTGGGCAATGTCACTTGGTATTCATCCTTTAGAGCTTATATAAAATGTTAAATCACACTGAACTGGCACAGACCCTTGTTTAGCTTCCTTTCCCTTTGCCCTCCCCTTAAACATTTTTCTCCAGAAAGTGTGTTTATCTCTGTCCGTTGTTTTATCTTTTAAGCCACAAGATATACCTATCTTCCATTCCCATGGAAATGGAGATTTTTATTCAACAAAAAACATATCTGTAATATCATAATATATATATATAATATGTATGTGCATATATGTAGATAGGGATGTATATATACTCACAAACATATACACATAAACTTTATTACCTATTATTATCATTTCTGGTGAGTCAATGAAAAAAATGAATGATGGAAATAAGAAGGCTGAAGCATATTATCAGTTAATCAATTAAGACTCGGACTTAACAAGTGGCATAAAAGACAAGAAGGACATATAGGACCAGAGAATGTTGTTGGCTTGTCATGGAATGAGAGTAAGGGATACACAAGTTGTCTGTTGCCTTGGTATACACTAGGTATTTTTTTTCTTTCTTTCTTTCTATCTTTCTTTCTTTCTTCAGTTATTTATTTATCTATTTATTTATTCATTCATTTGTTTATATATATATATATTTATTTTTAAACTTATGGAATAAAAAAATTCCATACCATACTATAATAAAAAAGATAATTGCACATGAAACTGCAAATCCATTTTGTACAATTTGCTGTTCCTTTTAAATATATGATAAAGTTATCATGTAAATTTTTCCCATTTTTTTTCTTCCCTTTCCTTCCCCCTAGAGATGATTATATATATATGTAAAATTATTCTAAACATACTTCTATTCATCAGTTCTTTCTCTCAATGCAGATAGTTTCCTTCTTCATACATCCTTTATAGTTAATTTAAGTATTTATATTAATCAAAATGACTTATTCGCTCAAAGTCATTCTTAAAACTATATTGCTGTTATTATACAATGTTTTCTTGGTTCTGCTCTTTTTGCTCTTCATTATTTCATGCAAGTCTTTCCATATTTTTCTACTTCTAATATCATTGAGCTCATCATTTCTTATAGCACAGTACTATAGTATTCCATCACAATCACATATCACAAATTGTTCAGCCATTCCCCAATGGATGGGCGTGCCTGCAGTTTCCAGTTCTTTGTCAACCACAAAGAGAGCTGCTATTAACATTTTAGAACACATAGGTTCCTTTCCTTTTACCCTAATGTTCTTTTGAAATAGACCTAGTAGTGGTATTACTGGGTCAAAGGGTATAGGTAGTTTAGTAACTCTTTGGGCATAATTCCAGATTGTTCTCCAAAATGATTGGATCAGCTCACAATTCTACCACCAATGAATTAGTGTCACAATTTTTCCACATCCCTTACAACATTTGTTGCTTTCTCTTTCAATGATTTTAGCCAATCTGATAGGTGTAAAATGATATCTCAAGGTTGTTTTAAGGTTGTATCTCTAATCAATAATGATTCTCTATCGATAATTCTCTAATCAATAATGATTTAGAGCATTTTTATATGACTATAAAATGTTTTAATTTTTTCATTGGAAAATTGCCTATTCATATCCTTTGACCATTTATCAATTGCGGAATGACTTGCATTCTTATAGATTTGACAAAGTTCTTTATATATTTGTCATATGGGACCTTTATCTGAGAAATTGTCTATAAATTTTCCCCTCCCCCACAGTTTTCTGCTTTCCTTCTGATCTTGGCTATACTTGTTCTAGTTTTACAAAAACTTTTAAATTTAATATAATAAAGCTGATCCATTTTACACCTTATTTTGCTTTCTATCTCTTGTTTATTTATAAATTGTTTTCTATCCATAAGTCTGATGAGTAATATGTTCCATGTTCTTCTAATTTTCTTGTAATATCTCTCTTAACATCTAGGTGATGTATCTATTTGACCTTATTTTGTAAATGGCATAAGATTTTGATCCATGTTCAGTTTCTGCCATACTGCTTTCCAGTTTTCCCAGCAATTCTTTTTTTTTCACCAAAAAATGAAATCTTATCCCCAAATCTTAAGTTTTCACACTTGTCAAATACAAAACTGTATGTGTGCCCTGTTCCATTCATCTACCTTTCTATTTCTTAGCCAGTAGCATATAGTTTTGATAATTAGTGCCTTATAAACTTTTTTAAGATCGGGCACTACTTAATCTCCTTCCTTTTCATTTTTCCCATAGTTTATTTGATATTCTTTGATATTCCACTAGGTATTCAAACAGAGGAGAGTGTTCAGTGAAATGACTAGAAGACCAACTATGGAGGATTTATATATAGATATGGAAAATAATCACACGTTTGGATTGCAGACTTCTACAAGTGTAGAAGTGGCCATGCTGAAGAGATCGTGGATCCATTCAAAGGTCGAAATTGCATTTTAATGAGGCTAATACAAGAGTAAGTGAAATACAGGGGAAAGGAGAGGATGTATCTAATAAATAATAAATATAATAGAAACCATTCTCAACTTTGAAAGAAAAAAATATGCATTTCACTTCAAGTGACACACATTCTGTTTTAGAATGTGTTATTTTCAAATCAAACACTACTACTTCAGATGAGATCTTGCTGCGGATGGAGATTTCATTTGATTTCTGCATTTGCAGGTAGCTTGACATTTTTCTTTCATAATATTATCCTCGCATCCTACACTTTTGGCTAACTTAGGGCAATTAGTATAATGATCCATATACATGCAGGGATTGGCTGAATGAAAATAAAAGACCGGTAAGAAAAAAGTGTGACTCCTTAGCTCATTAGGTGAATTACCATAACTTGTACTGTCTTTTCATTTTTGATTCCCAGCCCATGCAACACTTGGCACATAGTAAGAACTTAATAAACTCATTTCATTCTTTCATTTATTCTTGAATTCTTTCATTTATTCATGCAAAAGCTCCTGAGTCTCAGATTTTTTAAAAAACATCTTTGTTTACTAAGTAAATAATTCTACTGTAGCAGTATAGATGAGGTTCTGAAGATCCAGGACCTCATGGAAAAAAAAACCCAACACACCTCATCTCTCCTCTAGCACCAAGTGCTTTATGTTCCAAAGGGTTTCATATCTTAGAAGCCAGATTAATATCTTGTTAGACATCATTTTTTAGTACTTGCTCATTAGAACTCTCCATTCCCACTGACTGCTTCTCTTTTCTCTGCTCTTTTTATACTCCTTCTTCCCCTTCTCCCTAATTGATAGGCAGCTATATGGTATAGTGAACTCAGTCTTGTTATTGTCCGGTCATTTTTCAGTCATTTCTGACTCTTCGTGACCTCATTTAGGGTTTTCTTGGTAAAGATACTAGAGTCATTTGCCACTTCCTTCTCCAGCTCATTTTGCAGATGAGGAAACTGAGCAAATAGGGTTAAGTGACTTGCCCAGGGTCACGCAGCTAGTAAGTGTCTGAGGCCATATTTGATCTCAGGAAGATAAATCTTTCTGATTCCAGACCTGGTGCTCTATCTGTGCCACCTAGCTGCATTTTAGGAAAATCAGTATATTAAAAAATTTTTTACATATGCGTAACACATATGCATATATATTAAATGTAAATCATGTTATATATAACACATCTACAACAACAACAAAAACAACAATAATAATCTTAACAGTGTCCTCTTCCATCAGGATATGAATGTTTCATACATATCCCTAAACATGCACTTTCTATAAATTAGCACCCACCCACATACTGGTACTCCACTAACTTCTTCTTTTTCCATTGCATGATCCTAAACTCAGAAAGAGAAGAGGCTTTCCATATCTCCTTTTTGGATTTCCCAATATACTTCAGTTGATCATACAGATGAAGGCTGGTCCAATCAAAACTGTGAAGGAGACAAATTCTGTCTTTGGCACCCTTTCATCTCTTTCTTTCTTTTTTTTTTTTTTAGGCAGGGGCTCAGCCCCTTTTCTTGTTATTTATTATATTTAGTTTTCAGCATTGATTTTCACAGGAGTTTGAATTACAAATTTTCTCCCCATTTCTACCCTCCCTCCCACTCCAAGATGCCGTATATTCGGGTTGTCCTGTTCCCCAGTCAGCCCTCCCTTCTGTCACCCCATTCTGCTCCCATCTCCCTTTCCCTTTCTTTCTTGTAGGGCAAGATAAATTTCTATGCCCCATTGCCTGTGTATCTTATTTTCTAGTTGCATGCAAAACCTTTTTGTTTTTGAACATCTATTTTTTAAAACTTTGAGTTCCAAATTCTCTCCCCTCTTCCCTTCCCACCCACCCTCCCTAAGAAGTCAAGCAATTCAACATGGGCCACATGTGTATCATTATG
>CM053627.1:186930893-186963385 GCA_028646595.1 Phalanger gymnotis | reverse complement strand
TCTGCCACACTAGCACTCCTCCTTCCCCAAGAACCCCCAACCTGGACTGGACTTAGATCTTCAGCAGGTTCTGCACTCCTGCTCTGATCCTCCATTTAATTTCTCCCACCAGGTGGGCCTGAGGCCAGAAGCAACTGCAGCTGTAGTTCTGTAGCTGCCCCACCTCTGCTGCCCCCTGGGCAGTGACAGAACCACAAACTCCCTGTCCCCAGCAGCTTTTCCCACTAACTTTCTCTGTTGTCTTTGGTGTTTGTAGGTTGAGAAGTCTGGTAACTGCCACAGCTCACTGATTCAGGGTGCTAGGGCATGCTCCACCCGGCTCCTGGTCTGGTTGGTCCGCACTGCCCATGCTGGGCTCTGCTCTGCTCTGCTCCGCTCCCAGCTACGTGCGGGATAGACCTTACTCAGAGACCATCCAGGCTGTCCTGGGCTGGAGCCCTGCTTCCCTCTGCTGTTTTGTGGGTTCTGCAGTTCTAGAATTGGTTCAGAGCCATTGTTTATAGGTTTTTGGAAGGACTTGGTGGGGAGCTCACGCTAGTCCCTGCTTTCCAGCCGCCATCTTGGCTCTGCCCCTAAAGGTCTAGTCAAAAGGAAAAAAGAATGAGAAAGCAAGGTAAAAGGAATTCACTGAAAATCAGAGCTCATCTGCACACAGTGCTTTCAGACCATATGATTTCTCTAATCTTTGTAACTATCTTGTCAGAAAATATGCCATATTGTTGCTATTTTATAGAGGAAGCTGTCTCAGAGAAGTTAACTTTCCTATGGTCGCAATATATTGGAAGTCCCACAGCCACAACTAGAATCTAGGCTTTCTGACTCAAAGCCAGTGTTCTTTCCAAGACAAAGGTTGCTCCTTTTCCTTCAAAGCCCATTTCAAAAGTCTGTTCCTATAAAGCAGAGGTTCTTAGCTTATCGATGAAGTGAAAACATTTTTTGTTAACTACATTTCACTGCAAATAGTTTCCTTTGTAATCTTTTCTATTTTATTTTATGCATTTAAAAATATTCTTCTGTGAAGAGATCCATAGGTTTTACCAGACTGCAATTCATATACAAAATGTTAAGAAGCTTGATCTAGGGTAACAATTCTGTGATAAGTGAATGAATGTTTATAAAAATTAAATAGGTCTTCCATTTCCCCAAATGACTTAAAATCCTGTTTGTTTGATTTCTTTTTGAATGTTAAGTACCAGCAATGTGCTTATGATCTATGCTGCATTTTTCACATGAAAGTGCTCAGTAAAAGTCATTAATAAAGACTTCAATGGATAGGACTCTTAGGGAGAGTATACAGCTCATTTGAACTTTGTGTATTTTTTAAAAGGATATATAGACTTTCAAAAGTAACTATATTATATATATATATATATATATATATATATATATATATATCATTTCATATAAATTTTTTTTCCAAATCAAGCAATCTAAGTAAGATATACAAAGGACCAGAAAGATGGTGGTGGAGTGGGTGATGGTGGTGGAGTGGGCGATGGTGGTGGAGTGGGTGATGGTGGTAGAGGGGACTGTGATCTCTCTCAATTGAAAGAATCTCCACAGCTTTAGAATCATTGATACAGGCCTAGAAATTACAAATGCCCACTGAACAATGATGAAAGGGATTGAAGCACAAAATGAAGGAATCGATAAAGAAAGGTAGAAAGAGCTGAGATTTAGTGTCTTGGAAAAGAAAAGATTGACTAGCTATTTTTCATGCTTGAAAAGGACCATGTGACCTATAACCTTGAGGACAAAATGAAAAAGTTGATACAAATTCTTATAGGAATGATTAAAATTGGACACAAAAAGGAATTACCTGGAAGAAAGAATTACTGTCATGGTGATGACTTTCTAGAGCTCCTGAACATTACAGAAAAATACCTGCTGAGGTAATTAATTTGTGTCCAGCCTAGAGACAGGTTCTTAGAATAGGTACATCCTAATTCTTTCATCTAGCCCTAGTATTTGAGAAAAGAGACGTCCTCCAAAATAAGAGCAGATAATGACTTCTTTATTGGTTCAGGTTGTGTTCAAATCCTGCATATAGCATGTATTAATAAGGTGGTTTAAGCCTGAGGTTTTTTACATGATCAAAAATTGCATTCTTTTCTTGTCTACCCATAAACCCCAATTTTGGGGTTTATAAAAATATGAAGACAACAATAAAATATATCAATATTGTAAAATAGTTTGTGAGTTTAAGGTTAAGGGTGAGGGAAAAAACCTCAGGAAAAATTTCTTTTAAATGAAATTAAATCATAACGAGCAAAGAAAAATTACATACAGAGATTATAGTCAGAGGATTGTACTTGAAATCACAATGACCCACCTTTTCCTTATAGGTAGAACAGTTGGAATAAAAGATGTTCCCTAAAATGCAGGGGTCAGCTGAAAGAGAAAAAAATAATATTTTAATTACTCTGAGGAACTTCCAGGGAAGTTGTCAACTCATCTACAATTTATGATTTTGGTTGCCTGGGATGCTGACATACTAGGGTTATTGATTTACAGCTAAAAGAGACCTTAGAAGCCATTGTTTATTCCCCTTATTTTATAGATTTAGAAATTGATAAATAGAAAGGATAAGTGCCCTGCCTGTCATAGAGCTGGTAATCATCTGAGATGAGATTTGAATCTAGGTATTCTAAACTCCAAGGCTGTCCCTTTATTGGCTACATCTTTATTATCTCTTGTATCATTAATTAGTTAACTAGTTAATATATTTAAAATAGGAAGATCCCATGTGGCACATTACCAATCAAATGTCTACTTACAGAAAAAGTCAATTATTTCAGAGGACTTGGATCTGAAAGGGACTTTAGGAATCAAGCAGTCCAATATTCTTAATTTACAGATGAATAAAACTGAGGCCAAGAGAAAGAAATTGACTTAATCAAGGCCGCATAGGTAGTGTCAAGATTTGAACATAGTTCATTGAATTCCAAATTTGGTGTTATTTCTAGTACTTCATACTTCCTCAAAATTGCTAAAATTTCCTTAATTCCTTTTTAAGTTTAAAAATGGTGTAAGATGGAAGTAGAGAAAAGAATATATTCAGAGTCAGAAGAGCTAGATTTGCATCTAGCTTTGCTATTTACTTTGTAACCTCCGAAAAAACAATTTAATTTCTCTGAGTCTCAGTTTCTTCATCTATAAAATAGGGAGGGATAGTGTTATTTGTAGCACCTACCTTAAAGGAATGGTGTGAGATTCAGAAGAGATAATGAGTGAGTGATAAGCAATCATTCTCTTTCCCAAAGGGAACATTTTGATCATCTTTTAAAATCTTAAGTCACTTACAAAGCCACAGCATACTTTGTGATATGTAAAATGCAAAATTGGGCTCATCCAAGCCCTAATTTGCAAATGTGAATGTGGTATATTGCATTCACATCTTGCTTTTCTCTTATATTGGGATCCAGGAATTCATTTCCCCTGCCATGTAACAGTGAATGTTCTCTTTATACCTGATGGGTGTCTGTCCCATGATTGCTGAACATGTCATATCATCTTTTACTGGCCAAACCACCTGTCACATAGTCAAAATGGTTAGTGATTCCACCTGTTCCCCAAAGGTTTCCAGGGAAACCAATGAATTAAACATTAATTATAAGAATATATGCAAATAGTCAAAGGACAAAACTTCATTTTGAACAACCCATTTAAATGGAGAAGCAAAAATGGCTGCAAGTTTCTTGGGAACAAAGAGTAATTTTTGAATTAAAATTTACCTGTGGCAAAGCAGGACGTTGACCCCACATATTAAGTAGTGTTGAATTTAAAAGGACTCTTGACTTTTCACACCACAAAATTACTATAGAATTAAAAGCCACAAGATGTATGCAAAGCTCTCTGTTTTTTCCTCATAAAAGCTTTAATTCATATCTACTTTAACAGATATATTGGAAAGACCACTGGCTCTGGAGTTGGAGATTGAGTTCAAATTTTGTTTCTGGTATTTACTACTTGGGCAGCCTTGGCCCAGTTCCTTAACTTCCCTGGACCTCGGTTTCCTCATCTGTAAAATGAGAGGTTGGACTAAGTCTCTGAGGTTCCTCGAAGCTCTAGATAAATGATTCTGTGAGCATTTGCTGATTTGCTAATGTTAACTGCTATTCCAGGCACTAGGGGGCATATGTATAGACAAACATTAGGTTTCTTCCTCTGAAGGAGCCTACATTCTTTTATTCTTCCCAGCTTCATTTCTAACTCATCTTTTCAGCCTTTAGTTCACCTCTTGAACTTTTATATTACATCTCTCAGAAAATTCCTGGGCCCTTGCTCAGTGACATTGCTAAAAGGCACTGCTTCCGTGGGATGGCAAACTTTGATCCATATTGGTAATTTCTTGGTCATGTGTTCTCTCTCTCTCTCTCTCTCTCTCTCTCTCTCTCTCTCTCTCTCGCTCCCTTCCTTCCTCCCTCCCTCCCTCCCTCCTTCCCTCCCTCCCTCCCTCTCTTTCTCTCCTTTTTAGTCCTTATTTCCCTCCATACTGAACCTTTCAGGTTCAATTCTTCTTTAAAATCTGTTGTTTGGGGGTCTCCCAGTACATTCTTGCTCCCAGGGCATCCTTTCTCTACCAGCTTTTGCTAACAGTGGGAATGGGAACAGTAGAAGGTGATTGAATAAATCTATTATGTGACTTTTAGATTCAGGCTTTGTTTTAAAGAGAGCTTCCTATTGGATTAAGAGGCTGTTCAAAGATAGGGTTTTTCAAAATGTTAAATTTTGGCATGTAAAGGGAGATAAACAATACAAACAATACCATTTAGTGGAAAGATGATGGTACTTGGAATCAGGAGACTTGAATTTTAGTTTTTTCCCCTGTCACTTTTAAATATGTATAACCTTGGACAAGTCACTCAACACCCTCTGCACTTTAGTTGCGTCATCTATAGACATAGGGGTAGAGATTTGACCTTCAATTTCATGAGTAAGGGAACCTCATGGGTGAAGGAACTTCATTTACTAATTCAGGTTAGGTCTTTTTCTGCAACTTGTGGTCTTAGAGAGCTTCCTAGAACACCAGGAGGTATTGTACAGGGTCATATAGCCAATGTGTCAGAGGCAGGATTGGAACCTGAGTCTTCCTCATTCAAAGACTAGTTCTCTATCCTCCTCACTGCCTCTCATCTATATGAGGACAATAAGACCTTAACTGCCTGAAGGCAACCAACTAATATCTCCCATGGTTCCTCAGCAATACAACTCTAGGAAATATTCCCTATATTTTGGATCAATATACATTAATAATAACTCATACTGTCATCTCTTAAAAATATTGTTGTTTTTTTTGTCCTCACATTACTTTCATTTCAGACCTACAATGTGCCAGGTACTGTGCCAGGTATACAAACAAGGGCAAAAACAGTCCCTGCTCTCAAGAAGCTCATAGTCATTTCCAAATATAAACATATACACACAGACACATCCCTGCTACTATATACAGAGAATCATTCCCTACAACAACAACGGCAGCAGCAGCGACAACAATGATAACACTTTAAAAAAGAGAGGGAAAAAGAAAAGCAAATCTACAAAACTAACAAATGCACCAACTGAGTCTGACAGGATATGCAATGTTCTGCACCCATAATTTTCCACTCTTGGAAAGGAGTTAGAGAGATGCATTTTTTTCATCTCTTCTCCATGGAAAAGCTTAGTCATTATATTTCAAATTATTCAAATTATGTTTTTATTGTTTCATTTGCATTGCTGTAGCCATTTTGCAATTTGTTTTCCTGATTTTGCTTATTTTACTTTGCATCAGTTCCTGGTTCTCAAGGACCTCACATTTTAAATGGTGGAGACAACATGTGAACAGCTATGTGCAAACAAAATATATACACAGGATAAACTGAGTGGGGGGAGGTTATCTTCCAGGGAAGCCACTAAGATCAAGGAGGAATGGGAAAGAGTTCTTGCAGAAGGTGGAACTTTGGGTGATTCTTGAAGGAAGCCAAGGAAGCCAAATGGAAGCAATGAGGAAGGAGTTCCAGGCATAAGGGAGTATCAAATAAAAACGCTCAGAGTTGGGAGATGAATTGCTGTAAGGAAAGAACAGCAAGGAAGGCAGCATCATTGGATGGCAGAATCCATGGAGGGGAGAGAGTAAGAACCCTGGAATAGTACTAAGATGATTGATTGAGAAAGGTTCTAAAAGCCAAACAAAGGATTTTATATTTCTTCCTATAGGGAAGAGGGAGCCACTGGAGTTTATTGAATGGCAAATGGAATGTGATATAGTCAGATACAAGCTTTAGGAAAATCAGAATGGAGGATGAGTAGTGAAGAGGGACTTGATGGAGAGAAACCAACCAGCAACCTATTGCAATAGTCCAGGCATGAATCGATCAGGGTCACAGGGTCACTAGAGGAGAACCCATATTTCCAAATCTGGTCCTCTTTTTATTGCACGATACTGCCAGGAAACTATAGAGTGACTTGTGTTGCTTGGCACTGTTTTAACTGGACTTCCCTTAATTATTATTTCATTGTTCAAAACTTACTGCATAGTCCTTTGTCACAAGACACAGGGCATTCAGCACAAGATACTCCTTTAGCATAAGGTGTGTTGGGAAAACCTGGTGTCAGTCTTCTAGAAAATACATAGAAGCAAATATAAATATTATATTTCAATATCTCATTTATCCAAGGGTAGCATAGCTGAGCACCTCAGCTATGTGTAACACAAATCTTAGCATGAGTTAGAAAGAATAAAAAGGAAGTCTCTAAGAAGTCAAAGTAGATACTATAAAAACAGATAGAAATTGATGCTTCTTACTCATAAGAGAGGCCTAAAGGGACCTTTTCCTTCTTATCTCTAACACAGTTCTAATAAGCTTGCTGGTATGATTTCTTAGGCCAAGCAGATTAGAAGTAGTAAGGAAAAAGGGAAGCAGCTATACTGACCAGAATTGGAAGTGAGAGGGCAGTTTGACAGCAAGACAATAAATGAGAAATTGCATTAACAACAGAAAATAATTCTTCAAAGCAGGGTAGGATCATTGAGTGTTGAGGCAAACAGACACTTACATTTCAGGTACCCCGATGTTTTACTCACTGCATTTCAGCCCAGTGTAGTAATTGATATTAATCATAATAGCCCTGAGTCATCAAGGAAAGGTTTATGTTATCTATTTAAGAGAGCATATTTTTTAAAAGGGTCTCATATATTTTAAAAGGGTCCCATAAAATAAATGGTTGAAATGAAATGTTGACATTTAGAAAGGAAAAAAAAACTCAATAATAATTTTGAACATTAACTTCATCAGTCAGGGATACTAGATGAATGAAAGACAAGCATGCATCAAGTATATACCAAAGTCCTCCACTTTCTAGGGAATATACTGTGAATATTATTTGTATGCAGGTAAATTCACTAATCTGATAGAATGGGGTATGCTAACCTACTTTACATGACTTTTCAGGATGAACAGAACCCAATTTCACTTTGGAATTGTACTTCACAGATGACTGATAATTATAACAACCACTCACATTTCTGTAGTGCTTTCATGTGTACAAAGCACTTCCCCCCCAAATAAATGGGACATTAGTAGTACTCCCCTTTTTTCCAGATGATGAAACTTCCCCTTAGACAGCTTAAATGACTTTTCTAGATCATGAAGCTAATGTCAGAACCAGGATATGAACTCCAAGACCAATTATCTTTTCACTATATGATAAATACAAAGGTTCTTAACTGGGGGTCTGCGAACTTTATAAAAATTTATTTTGCCTACTGTACTTTGATATAATTTATTTTCTTCATAATCTTATTTATTTTATTTTATGTATTTAAAAACCTTATTACGAGATGGGATCCATAGGCTTCATCAGATTGCCAAAGGATTCCATGATATACACAAAGTGGTTGAGAGCTCCTGATTCCCCTCATATTAAAAGTTCTTTTCTGCTCCAGATCATAGAATCTTAAAGAGAAATTTTACAAGTAGCATGGTATTGAGGGAATGATTCATTTGAGTTCACAGAACCTGAGTTCTAATTTCTGCTCTGATACTTGTTACCTTTATGGTCTTGGGAAAATCACTTGGCTTCTCTGGGCAGCAGTTTCCTTACCTGTAAAAGTGAGGAAGATTGGACTAAATAAGCGCTAAGTTCCCTTTTAGCTCTAAATCTTTGCTTATATGGACTTTGGAGGAACATTCGTGTACTTTTCAAGGAAGGTGGGATAGGAAACAAAACTGGTCCTCTATTCTTGCAAACTCTACTCTGTTCTAGTATTTCTTGTGTCTTCCTAACTTGATTTATGAAGATGTCTGTCCTGAATTAGCTTATTCTTTCCAATCCTACTTCATGTGAGAGAAAATGAATTGTAAACATAAAAGTTTATTTAATTCAATTCAATAAGCATTTATTAAGCACCTACTATTTGCCAGGCACTGTGCTAAGAGCTGGAAGACCACTGTGCACATGATGACCACAGCTTCCACATGGAAATTGATGTTTGAGACCTCAGAGACAGTTTGCCTTTGAGATAGTTGTGTGAAGAAAAATTACTATAAGAAAAATACAATCTGGACTAGAGATTTTATATAAGATAAATTATCGTTTGCTATTGCCATGTTCTCCCTTCACAGTGTTAACTGATGGTGTTGCTCATTCTCAATATTAAGACACTATTCTGACCTTTGTTCTAATATTGCTACTTAGTTCTCTGGATTTGTTTACTTGATCAACTTTTTGGATGCACTTCAGAATGACACAGCATCTGACTTCTGTATGATAGTCACAACAAGCATCTATCTAGCAATTTAAGTTATATCTATCAATTTAAGTTATTACAGACCCCCAGGTTAAGAACCCTTGTATTTATCATATAGTGAAAAAAGAATGGGTCTGGGAGCTCACATCCTGGTTCTGACATTAGCTTCATGATCTAGAAAAGTCATCTAAGCTCTGTAATGGGAAGTTTCATCATCTGGAAAAAGGAGTATAATAATATTTGTACTACTAATCTCCCATTTATTTGGTGGTGGTGGGGGGAGTGCTTTGTACACATGAAAGCACTACAGAAATATGAGTGGTTGTTATAATTATCAGTTATCTGTGAAGTACAATTCCAAAATGAAATTGGATTCTGTTCATTCTGAGAAGTCATGTAAAGTAGGTTAGCATACCCCATTCTATCAGATTAATGAATTTACATGTATACAAATAGTATTCATTGTATATGAATATTGGAAAGCACTCAACAAACACTGTATTATTCTATTCTCACAACTCCACTATGTAGGTGCAATTATTCTTATTTCAGAGATGAGAAAACCGAAGCAGATCAAGGTGATGTAACTTGTCCAAAGTTACAAAGCTAGTAAGTGTACAAGAAAGGATTTGAACTCAGGTCTTCCTCACCTGAAGTGCAGCACTGTAGGCACAGCACCACCTAGGTGCTTCTAATATGTCTTGGACCATATCCTTTTCTCCCCAGGCATGTTCTTACTCTCTGATCTTGTTAAAATAAAGTCTGACAGTGGGAATGTGCCTGAGGATTTGAACTCTTCTTTACTCCAAGTCCAACCACCATCCAGTATTTGAAACTGCCTCTAGGGACAAAGCTGGGGCTTGAATTCTGGACTTTTGTCCTCAGATTCAGAGACTTTTCCAAAGAACTTCATTGGTGTTGTACATAGGAAGCGATATGCAATTGCATCTAATATTTCCCTGAAGAGTATAGAATGTAATGAAAAAGTACACTTCTATCTACTGATTTTTTATTATGAGACTATAAGACATTCTATGCCTTCATTATATGGTTTGAGATTGATTCTCTTCACAATACAATACATACATTAAGGGGCTAAACTAGAAGAATACTTGAAAACTATGTGATTTTGTCAGCCAAGGAACTCCCAGTTTTGGAATTCCCTCTCCATCAAGGTAGATCATAATAATATGTAACTAGTCAATTAGTCCTAGGGAGCTCCCTAAAGTAGATAGAAGTTAAATGAAATGCCCAAGCTCACACAGCTAGGAAGCGTCTGAGGCTTGATGTCAGCACTCTATTTATGACTCCTTGATAAAGGAGTCTTTCTCTATCCAAGTCTATCTCTATCCACTCTATCCAAGACTCCTCTATAAAGGTAAAAATCTTTGGTTGTATAAAAATGCTCACAGCATCATAGATTTTGAACTTAAAGGGACCCTAGAAGTCATCTAGTTCAAGTTTCTTATCTCATAGAACCCAGAGAAATGATTGAGTGACTTGTCCGAAATAATTCAGGTAGTAACAAAGGTGGGATTCGAATCTAGATCTTTTGATTTCAGATATAATGCTCTTTCTGCTATATATTATGCTACTTGTTGTCCAGAAAATTTATTGGTTGGTGGACAGAATCTGTATTTCAGGAAACTAATGTACCTTAATAGAATGGTTCACGAATACTTACAAAGGACAGGAATGACAAACATAAAAGTATTGGAATTTTCTTCCATGGCAGAAGGCAAATGCACAACCAATCTGGTGTGAACTGACTTTCACCATCTATTGAAAGAAGGGTAGAGTTAAGTATAGAACAGCAGTGCTTTGAGAAACTGTTGTTTCTATGATCCCTCTTTCTTTTGTCAGATGGGTGACTTTATGATCCATTATCTGTGTTGGTGAAATCTACCCTTGTGTTGAGGTTGGAAAATGAGTTTCACTCTAGTAATGCTTGTGGCTAATTTGCATACTAGTTAAAGGACTGTGCTTATTAAATTTAAGACCATCAAGTTCCAGCTCTGGGTCTACACTTCTATTCCATCCAGATAGCTTGTAAATGTAGGCCTTTCATCACAAAAGAAGTCAAGAAGGAATGAGTCAATTAGCAAAATGGTTTAAAAGGATGGGTTATGATTGAGGGTCATTAGTATCATGTATGTGTTTAAGAAATGTGGCTATACATATACATATATATGCACATATATGTATGTATATATGCTATACCCCTTAGTAGCAAAATACTTCTCAATTAAAGTTAATAAAAACCTACCGTGTGTCAGGTATTGGTGGATACAAAGACAAAAAAATGAAACCGTTAATAAGGAGCTTACTATTAAGACATTTTCTCAGGTCACTAAGCGCTGACACATGGAAACTGATGATAATGAGTTATATTTAGACTGATTGTGAATTACTCATGATATCCATCAGAAGGATTCTTATTTTATTTTCTTCAATTGACCTCAAAACTACAGTCATACGTCCTGAACAATAGAAGAACTATATAACCAAATTCTGGCCTCAGGGGCATAGAGAATACAGAAAAATTACAAATATAGCTATGAAGTAATCACAGCTTCCTTCGTTGAGTTTAATAGTTCATAAGATATTTTGCATATGTGGTTCAATTTAAGTCTTTCATCAGTCCTCTGAAGTAGACAGAGAATGGATTATTGGCCTCATTTAACAAGAGAGAAAATTAAGACCCTGGGCAGATTACAATCACAGAACAGTCTTGAAGTTAGAAGGGACATCTAGTTCAAGCCCTTCAACAGTTGCAGAATATAGATTTGGATGCAAATTTTCCCATGACAAATTTATGTCATTTAGTCTCACTACATCAGCAAGAAAATCTTTTCACTCCTCTTTCATTGATTCTTAGTATTGTTCCTGAAGAAAGCAGTTCAAAACTTCTTTTCACTTCAATCTTCCCTCACTACCTCCTTGCCTCGGATGTGCGGCTGAAGACTTTGCCTCATACAACAGGAAATAGAGATCATTCCCTTCCAGTTCCCTCTTCTCTCCTATACATCTCAAAACCTTTTAACCTTTACTCCCATTCTCTCCTCCTTTATTGCAGCCTCTGTTGAAGAGGAGACTCTCCTCCTTGTCAAAGCCGACCTCTCTTTCTATCCTGGATTCCATCCCTCCTCTTCTTCTTCAACAGAGTGTACCTACAATTATACTCTTTCTCTGTATTCTTCAACCTTTCTGTATCCTTCACATTTGCCTACCCTCATGCCCAAGTCTCCCTCATCCTTAAGAATCCCTCACTACTCCATACCATCGTCTCTGCTATTCTTCTGCACCTCTCTTGTTTTTCTCAGGTAAACTTCTAGATAGAAACTATTTATTCTCCTTTCCTCTGCTTCCTCCCCCCGTAGACTTTTGAGCTCAACACTCGGTTGAAACTACTCTTTCTGAAAGGATTGTCTTTATTGCCAAATCTAGTTTTTCCCTTAATTCTCATATTTTTTTAAACCTTTCTGTAGCATTTGACACTGCTAACCATTTTCTCCTCCTAGGTACTATTTTTTCTCTGGGTGTTCATGGTAATGCTGCTCTCTTGGTTCCCCTCCTCCCTGTCTGACCCCTCTTTCTAAGTCCTCTTTTTAGTGATTCATCTTCAATATCTTGCTCATTAATTGTGATCTGCCTTGGGCTCACTTCTCTTTCTATATTCCATCCCTTGGTGAGGACATCAGCTTCTACAGATTTAACTATCATCTTTATTATGACAACTCCCAGACCTATCTATCCAGCCCTAGTATCTCTCCTGATCATTCTCCTCTGGCTCTAGTGAACATAATGATCATTTCTGATCGTATGACTCCAAAATCTACATACCCATCTCTGTTATCCTCCTTGAAATCAGTCCTTGAATCTAGACATCTTTATCTCGATGTTACATTGGCAACTAAATAGGTCCAAAATTGAACTAAGCATCTTCTATCCTAAAGTTTTTCTTTGTCCAAATAACCCTATTTCTATTGATGGCACTACCTACAGTTACTTAGGTTCGAGTCATTTATGACTGTTACCTCTTACTCATCCCTCATATAAAATCTTTCAATGAGTTCTACTGCATCATCAGCCTCTCTTGCATTTGCCCTCTTCTTCGACCTACCACAGCTACCGTCCTAGTTATCGCCACTTCCCTAGGCTGTTGTAATAGCCTTCTGATCGCTCTCTTCACTTCTAATCTCTCCTCTCTCCTGCCATTCTTTGTATAGCTACAAAAATAAGTTTTAGAAGACACAGATTTGATAAGAGAGGCAATGTGGCTAAGTAAAGAAAGAACCATCTTTGAAGTCATGAATACTAGAATCCAAGTCTCCCCTTTGATACAGATTGGCTCTGTGACCCTGGAAAAGTCAATGGATTTCTGAGTACTCTACAAAAAGCTTGAAGTCTCTAAGTTTCAGTGAAGATGCTGACTTGGTAAAGGGAATTTTCTCCCCTGGCTGTCCCTTATATCACTGAAATTACAGGCCCATCCAGTCCTATCCCCCTATAGGTTTGACCACGCCACTATTTTGCTTAAAAAGCCTTTAGTGGGTATCCATTCTCTCTGAGACAAAATACCAGTTCTTCAGCTTGACATTTAGGGTCCTCTGTAATCAAGTTCTACCTTGTCTAGTTATTCAACTTCACTGTTTTTTTTGGGGGGGGAGGTACTCTGTTTTAGCCAATCCAGACTACTAACTCTTCCCCAGACCAAAATTCCATCTTTCAACTCTTTGAGAAAAATAAAAACACTTTAACCCACACCTCCCATACCCAGATTTTATTCTGTTCTCATTTCTGCCAAAGGTTCATCTCTGGTATTACCTACTCTATATAGCCTTCCTGGTCTTCCCAACTGAAAGTATTTTCTCTCTGTTCATACATTCCTAGAACACTTTGGACCTTTCCTTTGACCCCACCACTCTCTAATATTATTCTCATCTGTGTACTTATATCCTGCTCCTCTATCACTCTCAACTGAATGCAAACTCCTTGATGTCTGAAAATGGGTTGCACTTATATTTGTGTTTCAGGTACTTGGTGCATATAACAAACTTAAATTCACAACTCACAAGTGAGTATTTGTCTTAAACTCCTTGGGAGTATTATTCACAAACTAACCATTACCTAGAAACACTTCAATGAGAGAATAGTATTACTCTCATGGACACCAAATCTTCATATATTCACTTGGTTATACGGATTAAGGTGGGTTGAATTCAACACTCTTGTGCCATATTGGAACTCTGTAACAGTACTATACCACTTGTAAGAGTACTATACCACAAATGCATTATATCAAGCCATAATTTGGGAGATGTAGACATGGAATAAACTTCATTGCAAGAAGCATCTAAAAATAAAGAAAATTCAATATAGGTCACTGGAAGCAGGAAGCAGTATTATACAGGATGAAGAACAATGATTTTGGAGTAAGAGAACATATGTTCAAATATCACATCTAATACTTAATGTTTATGGAACATTGAGCAACTTTCTTAAATTCCTCTAGCTGTGCCTTCCATATTTATAAAAATGAGGAGGCTTGGACTACATGTGACCTACAAAGTCTTTTCTACCTCCATGATTATAAACACATTAAGGTTAATTTGGAGTGAACAATATTTATTCTTGAGAAGCAAAATAAATATATTGCCTGCCATTAGGACAATAAATTAGGAAATAAGTGGGACCAAGATATTGACGCTTTCCCCAACCGTTTTTGTAGTTTGAATATCCTGTGTTTGATTTACCAATATTTTTGTCTCCCCTAAAATATCTGTAGTTTGTTTAGAAGTGACATGTTTACATACTTTTAATAGCTCTTTCAATAGGAGGGCTGGTGGTAAAAGTACACTGCTCTGTCCAGCTTCTGGCATTCCTTGCAGCTTCTGGATACCAAGCCTTGAATGAAAAGGACATTGATATACCTTAAGAGTTTTGTGGTTGTTGTTTAGTTGTTTTTCAGTCATATGCAACTCTGTGACCCCTCTGAGGTTTTCTTGGCAAAGATCCTAGAATGATTTGCCATTTTCTTCTCATTTTACAGATGAGGAACTGAGGCAAGCAGGGTTAAGTGGGCCCAGGGTCACATAGCTAGTAAGTGTCTAAGGACAGATGTGCACTCATGAAGATTATTCTTCTTGACTCCAGGCCTGGCAGTTTATCTATTGAGCCAAAAGTACAGTACGTAAAATGGAGCTAAAATACAGTAAATTTTATCATCAAGGACTATAGATACCTCTCAACAAAGCTCTATCAGACAAAATTCCAGAACTTCTCTATCCCTTTCGCCAATGGCCTTAGCCTGACACTGGCCACCTAGATACCACTCCCAGGCTACAGAGGGTAGAGGTCATCAGACAGGTGTGAGAACTCTAATCCATTATTCTTGACTCTCCCTCTTCCCTCAAGAGCTGGGCAGATTTCTGAGGAGCTTCTATTTAACACCTTAGCTACCTTCTACTCATATGACACCAGAATTTCCCCTTCTCAAATGGTTATAGGTGTCCATTCCTCTAAGTCCCTTGATGCCAAATGGACATGGTCACTTGTACCACTTTGATGATCAAGGATTCACCAATTACAATAATTGAGATAAAATAGATGATCTGCAGGCTTTGCCATCTGCCCTTCCGGTGTGCCTTGAGAACCAATCTGCCCTTCAGACTAGGCTTTTCTGTCTTCCCTGCTGCTTCTCCTAATGACCACTAGGCTATTCCAACTTGAAGCTGATCTCACCTGTCTATGTGGTCTCCTTCAATTGCTTTTTCTATTTGTATTCCTGATGATTAAAACAGTGCTTGGCACATATTAAGCACTTAATGAATGTTCCGTATTTGATTTTATTCTATTCCATTCCATTTATTTTTCTTGAGTTTAGATTCCTCATTCATAAAATGAAGATGTCAGCCTAAGACAGAGGATTTTAACATTTTCTGTATCATGGACCCTTTTTCCAGCCTGATGAAGACTATGGACCCCCTTATCAGAATAATGTTATTAAATGTACAAAATGAAATTTTATAGGACTTATGATTTAAGGAAACAATTGTATCAAAATACACACAAAATACAGATCCCAGGTTAAGAATCCCTGGTCTAAGGTAATCTTTAAGTTCCTCTCTAGTTTTAAAATTATGGTCCTCCAAATAACATGTATGAACAGATTTTGGCCTGTCTCTATTGCTAAGCTTTTATTCCATTTTTTCCCATCTAAGTATAGTATAACAAACTGTGCATGTGTTACTAGGCAAATATACTTAGAAACAGACCAACATGTCATAAAGCTGTTGGATTCCAGTCCATTCGATTGGAAATGTACAAAGAATACCCTCCACCCCAAAGATTCCTCTCAAAGAATTACCTTGTATATATAATTAGAAGTATGAATTAAACTGGTTTTATGCTCAAGATGACCTCTGCCAAAATATACAGAGGGAATAATACATGTGGTTTACTAGGGTAAAACAGACAATTGTCCTAACTGGTTTAGACGCTGCACCCTAGGTTCAATTTGAATATATATATATATTTATATATGTACATATATGTGCATATATGTACATATATATTCATGATGCTATACATACAATGGTTAATATTTTGGATGTCACTGTCAATATTTTATTAGATAAACATATATATAGGTATGTGTGTATGCATATATCTACATATATGCATACAACGTAGATACATATTCCCTTTAGGTGTGGGATTTGAAAGGTTTGCTCCATTTTTAAACATGATCTTGTTAAATCTAAGGTTTATTTTTTTCAGCATAATGCATCTTTGATTATATAATGGAATGCAATGGGAGAACAAGATTCATCACAGTATTTTATACTATTGGCCTTCCCCCTTTTTTCCTCACCCCATTCTCTGATCTCATGTTTCCTATGACACCAAACTCTTCTATTTCTTTTTCTACCTCTATAAGCATTACTTCTTTTCCTCCTATTACAGAGTTTGACCTGGAAAGAAATTTAGAGGTCCTCATGTCCAACATGGTACATTGGGAAGAACACTGGATTTACAATTGAAAGACCAGGTTTCAAATCAAGGGAGTATCTATGTGACTTTGGCAAGTCACTCCATACTTTTTGGTCTCAGTTTCCCCATTTGTAAAATGAAGGGCTTGTACTTGATGCCCTCTAAGTTCTCTTCCAGATCTAAATCTCTGATCCTACGATTTCTTCATATTTCCTGGGATGAAATTGAGTATCAGATAAGTTTTATGACTTCCCTCAAGTTACATAGGCAATAAATGACACAATTAAGACTGGAATGCTTTCATTCCAAATCCAGTACTGTTTTCAACACCCCACAATTATTTCTCTTCACTCCAAAGATCAGCCCCTGGCTTTTTTTTCTTTTCTTTTTGCATCTTCCCTGTTGATAATTTCACATATTCCCTCAACTTGAACTATAACCTATATGCAAATGACTTCTACACTTCTAGCTGACTTCTTTTCTGTGCTCCAGCCTATTTTTCTCCAGCTGGCTGTGCCATCAGCAGCTATTCAAACTTAATGAATCTAAAACAGAATCCATCATCCTTCACTCTTAACCTGATTATGTCCTGACTTCCCCATGTCTGTCAATGTCAACAAAATTCATCACACTATTCAACATATTCATCACTCATACTTTTATATTCATCTTTGAATCAAATTTAATGTTCCCTTCCCAGCCTGCTTCATTCCATATATCATCCAACCAAGTCTTACCAGTCCCATCTGTACAGTATTTTTCACATGAGTCTTCTTACTACTCTATTATTTTCATTATTTCTCATTTGGGCTACATCAATAGCCTCCTAGAAGGTCTTGTTTTCATTTTCCATCTTTCCCCCTCTCTAATCTATTCTACACGCTGATGCCAGATATATTTTTAATGCACAGGGTCAATTGTATTTATCTATATCTCCCAAATCTTTAAAGTTCCTCATTACACATTCCTTACCTGGAACATTCATAGCCCTCTATTATCTGACTCCAATCGATTTTTGTTTTTTCTTTCATACTTTTTTATTCTCCTGCAAAACTGGACTATTTGTGGTTCCCCAAATGCCTCCTATTTTCAGCATTGACATCTTTCCTTAGACTTCTCCCTCTATCTCAAACGCTACTCTCATCTTTGCCTTTTGAAATATTATTACTTGTTCCAAGCCGAAATCAAAGGACACACATTTATAAATTCTTTCCCAATTCTTGGTCCTCCCAAATGATTGCTTTATCATCTGATATTGTAGAAAGGCATATGCCCTTTATGTACTTGCCCTATTTTAATGTGTATTCTACTAGTTGTGCTCATGTTTTAGCACCCCTGCTAGAGCATAAGTTATTTGAGGGCAAGGACAATTTTTATTCATTGTTTTATCTCTCTTTATTACTGTGAAGTAGAAAGAGTATTAGATTTGAGGTCACAGAACAGAGGTTCAAATCTTGTTCTCCATCTTTTTCTTGAATGATCTGGGCAAATTACTTAAAACTTAGTTTATTCATTTATGAAATGAGAGAATTGGAATAGCTGATTTCTATTGTCATATCTAGCTCTAAAACTATCATATTATTTCCTGACATCTCTATACCAGGTCATTTGTACTACAGCCATTGTCCTTATCTTTCTCTCATACCTGTCTAAAACTTTGGACTCTACTCCTGGAAAGTCAACTTTAATTGGTCGGCTTTCACTTTATCTTGCCAGGAACCAAGAATCTACATTACTTTTTCCTCTTTCTAGAAAACTATTATTTATTATCTTCCTTCATTAGGTTGTAAGTTCCTTGAAAGCTGGGAATGCATTGGTTGTTTGTATTTTTTATCTCAGTGTTTAGCACAGTACTTGGCACATAGTAAGGACCTAATAAATACCCTATCTATCTACTTCTCAATCTAAGTGCTTAAGACTGCTTGTTTCATACACTAAAAAGATCCAATTACTGTGCTTTGTTAATTCTAAATCTGTTTTTAGCTTTCTGATATTTGCTTTCTACTCTACAGTAGGTAGACAAATTAGATCACAAAATGTTTGAGGGCCATTGCTCTAATGACACCTACCAAGTTGCAAAACACAGGGCCTGTGTTGGTAGAGCGAGTTCCAATAGCCATGAAATACCATACCCTTGTTGTATGAATAAATCCTGAGGAGAAAAGGTTAGTCTGGATGAGTGAACATTCTGTGGAATAAAATCTAGTTATTATTAAGTGAGTTTGCTAGAAGCAGGATAACTTTGAACTATGAGTTATAGAGAGAGAAAACAAAACACAATTAGGAGGATGAAGATAGGGAGTTGAATTGAATGTGAAACAGCATGAGCTAAGATGAAAGAATGGGAATCTTACAGTTTATAAAACAAAAACAAAGCAGTGAGAATTAATCAGAGATAAAAAGCAGTTGAGTAAGACTGGGTCACTGGTAAATGTGATGTTGGTTGTGGACTTCTATTTTATTTGGAAGGCAAATGGGACTCATTAGAAATTTGGAGTGACATCTTAAAAGGGTTTTCCTACTTGTAGAACCAACCTTGGAATTAGTAGAGAATAATTGGAGTTCAGAGTCAAGATGTTTTCACAGCTTTGTGATGTGAAGATAACTTTATAGGTAGTTTTAAGAAACAAATAAGGCAACAAGAGTAACAGCAGCTCACCTTTGACTCTTAGAATCTCTGTTTACCTTTGAAGCTCAAGGATATCTCCTAGACAAAGCCTTTCTTGGTCTCCCCAGCTACTAGTGTCTCCCCACTAACATTGTCTTGTATTTATTTTTTTGCATATTTTGTTCAAACTTCTACAGGTATATCTTTTCTGGCAGAAGGTAAACTCCTGGAAGTCAGGTACTTTTATTTTTGCCTTTATATCCCTAGTAACTAGCACAGAGTCTAGAAAATGTTGTTTAGTCACTTTTAGTCATGTATGACTCTTCATAATTTGGGATTTTCTTGGCAAAGATACTGGAGTGCTTTGCCATTTCCAGTCCATAGAAAATAGTAGGAGCTTATTAAATACTATGGATTGTTTAGCGACTTAATGAAAAAATCCTTTCAATGTAGAAGATCTGAGTTGTTTCATCAATTCTATTGTGTCTTCAGTTAAAACAACCAATTAGAAAGTATTTATTGATAAATTCTTGTACTCAAGGGTGGAATTCAAAGGAAGCTTAAGGTATGGTTTCTTATTTTTGGAAGCTTACAGTCTATTTGGGGAATGAAAACTACCACCTACTACCAGTGTTATAGAAAAGTATTAGAAAACTACTTATTTTTTACTTTATAACCCTAGTGCCTAACAAAAGGTCTAGCACAGAGTATACAATGGACATGGAGCAAATATGTGTTAAATTGAAATCAAATGACTAGCTGTTTAAGCAACCCATAACTCAGCCTAAAAGAGACTGTTAAATCCCCTTTGAGATGATTTCAGCCTAGACTCTGGAAGAGTAGACTCAATGACTTTCTGAGGTTGCTACCTATACTATGATTTTAGGAGTTTATGGAGATCAGATGGGAAAAAGTTAATAAAACTTGGTCTTCATTGGCTCATATCAGTCTTCCATTATATTACAGCTTTTGAGATCTGTTACTGGCACATCGTAGGCATTTAACAAATGCCAGTTGACTACCTGATGACTACCCAGCCTCTGAGGAGAGAAGTTAGTCAAAGACCATCCCATTTGTTGTTGTTTCATATGACAAACCATATCCTAGTGTGTAGTAAGGCTTTGACAGGATAGGCTTGGCATCTCAACAAAAATAAAATAGTTCCTGACTTCAAGGAGCTTACATTACATCAAAGGAGATAATATATACACATAGAAGTATGAACAAAATATGTAAAAAAAATACAGGGCAATTCTAATGATGAGTCCTTAGCAATTGGGGACACCAAGAAAGGTTTTGTGTAGAAGGCATCCTTGACTTGAGCTTCAAAAGAAAACAAAGATTTTAAGAGGCAAAGGAGAGCTGATGTCACTCTTGTTGCTTTATTTGTTTCTCGAAACTACCTTTACTTCCATCCTTTATTAAAAAAAAACAGTACTACAGAGTTAGGTATTAGTTTTCTTCTCCTAGGATCCTGAGAAGAACAAAGTGACATCGAGAGTAGCCTTTTATGGAAGGAAACTACATTCATCCTTTAAGGTGAAGTCCATTCTCCCATCTCTTGGCTATTCTTAATGGGGTTTCAAGATTGAGATTTTGAAAAGGTCCACACGCAAGAACTCATTAAATTAATAGAGCTAATATCGCCAGAACATTAAAAAAACTTACTATCTTCAGCATTTTCCCAGTGGTTGGCCCCATATTTCTTCTTATTTCACTGAATTTTTCAACAATTTCTTCTTGGACTTTTGGGTCATTTGTTGATAAATTAGAGAAGAGAGCATCTGTCTAGGATTGAACAAACAAAAGTCTCTGTAATTTTGAAAGTGTTTTCCTGTGAGTAAAGCAAACATGTCAGAAGCATCAAATCTCAGAAATGGAAGAGTCCTGGAATTATAGGAGTCTATATTTAGATCTGGAAAGGAACTTTGAGTCCATCTAGTCCAACGCCCTTATTTTACACATTTAAAAAAAACCAGGCCTATGGAAGAGAGGAAGAGATTTTTTTGAAGTCCCACAAGTAGCAGGCTTGCTCAGAGGTTATCTAGACTAACAGTCTCCCAGAAACAGAATCTCTTCTACGCCATCTGTGACAAGTAATTGAGCCTCTTTTCGAAAACCTTTAGTGATGGGAAATTCACTATCATCATTCCACTTTTGAGAAACTCTTATTCTGGTTATTTTTTTCGTAGATTGAACTGAAAATTCCTTCTTTGCAATTGTGATGCTAGCTTTGTCCTCTGGGGCTAAGCGAAATAAGTTCAAACCATTAATAGTTGATTTGCATTTTCTTGAATATTGCCTACTACTCCCAGAATGGGGTTGGTATTTTTCTACTCATGGGCATCAACTCTCACCCTTGCAAGTGGCTCTGGTTATTAATCATAATTTTTTGTTTGGTATTTTATTTTCCCCCAGTTACATGTAAAAACAATTTTAAACATTTGTTTTTAAAGTTTTGAGTTCCAAATTCTCTCCCTTCCTTCCCTCCAATCCCCCTCATTGAGAAGCATAGTCATGTAGTCATACATAACATTTCCATAACAGTCATGTGAAAGAAAACACAGACCAAAATAAAAGACCTCAAGAAAAATAAAGAAAGCAAAAAAAAGGTACACTTCAGTCTGTATTCAGTTCTTTCTCTGGGGATAGATAACATTTTTCATCATAAGTCCTTCAGATTTATAAAATATAATTTTGAAAGAGTTTAAATATTGTCTAGTTTTCTATCTGGGAAACTTCATGCTAATTTAAGGCATCCTGCAAACAATTTGGAGATTGCATGCTTCTCATTTTCTCTCCTCCTTCACCACCCTCTGCCCTACCTTCTCCCCTGACACACATACCTATTTTGAGTAACAGATACATAATAAGTAGTTCCAGTAGCTGTATTATTTATTCAGGGTTAGAATTATGAATTTCCATACCTGGGTCTTATCTTTAGTCTTCTAGTACCCTACAAGGAATAGAACCATAAAAGTATGCTTCATAAAGATAGATACGTATCTTCCCAGTAGCCTCATGGAGCAGTATCACCTAACATATAAGTGCCAGGGGCAGCATCTTTGAGAAGAAATCAAGAGTATATCTGGGTGATCAAAAAGAAAATGAGACAACAAATAGGGTTCATTTGTGTGGGTTTTTTTTATTGAATTATATGAAGGTTTACCTTCCAGAAGCAATTGAACTTCTTAGTGGACTTGTAAATCTAATGTGTAATGTGACCCTCTCATGTGTAAGTGATAGGTTCCTATGGATGATGATGATGATGATGATGATAATGATAATGATGGCTGGAAGTAGATGCTCAGATGCTCCAAGAGGCAAAGTCTCCTGACCCCTAGTACCACTGAGACAACTTATAATCACAAAAGAGGAAGAGACTTCCAAAGGTCAACTTGTCTGTTCTCATACTGCTATGTACGATTGAAATCTACATGTTTTTGGGACAGCTAGGTGGTGCAGTGAGTAGAGCACTGGACTTGGAGTCAGGAATATCTGAGTTCAAATCCTGCCTCAGACACTTGACACATTTACTAGCTGTGTGACCTTGGGCAAGTCACTTAACCCCAACTGGCCTGCCTTCCTCCCCCTCCAAAAACAAGAAAAAAAAGAACTTTATATGTTTTTGTTGACGTTCATGAAAAGGGGATTCCATTATTTTTTATAGTCAGAGACCTAGCTTTTTCACTAGTCACACCTACCCCACTTCTCTATGATAATATTTTGAGCAGCTTTGTTAAATGCTTTACTCAACTCCATAGAAACTCTCTATGGCAGGAGTGGGGAACCTGCAGGCTCAAGGCCACATGTGGCCCTCTAGGTCCTCAAGTGTGACCCATTGGCTGAATCGAAACTTCACAGAAGAAAATCCCATTAATAAAAATACTTGTTCTGTAAAACTTGGACTCAATAAGAAGGCCACACCCAAGGACCTAGAAGGCCACATGTGGCCTCAAGGCTGCAGGTTCCCTACCCCTGCTATATGGTATTTACCTAATCTATAAATCTAGGAACTCCCCAAGTAACTATCCAGTCTAATTAAACTGAAGAATTCCCTTTCCCATAATTATACAACCATTTACTGGTAAGTTGCCTTAGTTACAAATATAATTAGTATCATGTCACACAGGAAGAACAGGATGGAATGACTACGGTCCTACACACCCAGCCCTTTTCCAGCAATAAGATCCCTTCCAGACTGTGAAGTATTATTCATCTACCACTTTTTACTATCCTTATGGCTAATAATATCCTGTTATCCATTTTTCTTCCTATCCCTGTATTAGTGAATCAGGAGTAGAGGGCTTAAAGGAACATCATAGGAATAAATTACCTCTACTTCCCACCTCCCAATCTTTTATCTTCATATTACTTAGCTCCAGTCAACTTATGCCCCAGTGTAAGCCTCCTAATTGTCCAGCCCTTCTAATTTTCGCATTTTGGATTCCTGTTCCCTAATCAGCAAACTTCCCCTCATTCTATACCTCTTTCTTTTGAACTCTTTTCATTTATTAAACTTTACTGAGATGTGGCTATACCCCGATGATCCTCCACCCTCGATCATCCTCTAGCTCTTGCTGTACCGTCACTCTGTACACCCTCGGTTCCCCAAAACAGAGACAGACACATGCATACATACATATACACACAGCCTGAAGAGTAAACTCTACCTCTCATCTTTCTTCCATCTTCTGTAAATCTAGCTTTCTCTCAAAGCCATCAACATCTCCTGGCACCCTCTTCAAGGCTCCTTCTCTCCCATACACAGGCACAACTGGGTACTTCTTCCTCTGCACTGCCACTTCTAGACTCTTCCTTCAGTGCCATTGCTCGTCAACATCTCCTTTGAAGTTCACATAATTAAAATTTTCCACCAATTCTACATCATGGAGGCTATTGTAAGGTCATACTTGCTCCTTCTTAAGGAGTATAGCAGCAGACCTACTATCTTCCTTCCTTTCTCAACTCCTGATTTTATGCAAGGAGACTTTAGCCTCCATGTTAATGCTCCCTCAAACTCTGTAATTTCTCAATCATCCAATTTTCTTAGTCCCATAGCCTATTATTTCACTTTACTTCAGTCAGCTACAGGAATGATCAAATCCTGCATCTCACCATTAGCCACACATGTTCTACTTCCTCAATTAAAAACTATCAATTATCTATTTCAACATAACTTCCTATCATTTCACCTCTTCCTATTCTCCATCCCTTCTAAAATTATTCTCTACCCTCAACTTTTAATCCATCTACCCCTCAATACTTTATCAGGTTATTACTTTTGCTCTGATTTAACTTTCCTCCCTTCTCCATCTCAACACTGTAATTACTTAACTATGATTTTATTGATGGGATATTATTTCACTGATTGTTGAGAATGATTTTGATTTGTCTTATCATCACTCATCCCTTACCAAACCGCAGCCTTGGATCATTCCTATAATCTGCTTTTTCTATTCCTGCTCATGTGCTGTTGAATTGAGCTAGAGGAATTCATACAGCTTTGGTTACAGACTACGTTATAAATCCATGTTATCCAGCTCCAATTGAGCCCTTACTGAAGCAAGACAATCCTTTTATCCCTCCTTAATTGATTACTTAACTCAGGCCCTAAGGAAGCTATTCCAAATCTCTCCTTTTCTCCTCAACCCTCCCACAATACCCTTTCACTCCTCTGTCAGCTCAGAACCTCATTGAGAACCTGAGAAAATTGTGGCCATCCAATGGTCATCTTTTAATCTCTAAATTCCTTGGCTTCATCCCACATGCTCTCCCTTTCGCTCAGTTTTTGACAATAAGGTGGCCTTTTTTTCCTTGAATGTAAAAACCTTGATCCTGCCCTTCCATTTCCACTGACAGTCTGAAACAATAATTATCCCTCTTCTCTATCTAATATACGACCTCTCTCTTGGTTCTTTCCTTACTGCTTTCAAATATGCTCAAACCTCCCCTTTTCCTTAAAAAAAATCATTTTATCCAACCATTCTTTTAAGGTGTACATTTTTCCTCCCTTTATCAGAAAAGCTTTTAGAAATAAACTCCCCTTTTTCTTCTCTTACTCAATCCTTAATCATTTGTGATCTGGCTTCTGGACTCACCTCTAAAAAGCAACTGTTCTCTTTAAAACTACCAAATGATTTTAAATTGCCAAATAGAATGATCTTTTCTTAGTTTTCATCCTCCTCAGTATATCTGCAAATGTGACACTTTTGACCATACTTTCCTCCTAAAGTCTTGTCATTGGGTTTTCATGACATTACTTTCTATTGGTTTCTTCCTACCCATCTGATTACTTTTCATTCTCTTTTGCTGCTTCCCCATCTATCTCATATCCACTAATATATGTCCCCTAAGAATCTGTCCTGGTCTCTTCTTCTCTTCTTTCTCTATACTGTCTCTCTCGGTGACCTCATTAGCTCTCATAGGTTCAATTATCACCTATATGTAGGTGACCCACAAATCTGTATATCCAGACTTAGTTTTTCCCCGAGCCTCAGTCCCTCATAACTGTTTTACTTTTGCAAATTCCAAACCAGATGTCCTGTAGATATCTCAAATTCAACATGTGCAAAGTAGAGTTTATTAAATTTGCCACCAAATCAATCCCTCTTGAAAATTTCCTTATTTTTTGTAATCTATTTTGCTTAGAGTTAAAACCTTTTGCATCCTGGCCTCAACCTATCTTTTGGGATGTATCATACATTGATCCTACTCTTGCACTCTGCAATCAAGTCATGTTGGCTTTCTTTCTATTCTTCATATACAACAATCTCATTTCTTTTCTTCATGCCTTTGAACTAGCTGTTCCTCATACCTGGAATCAAGTCATTCTTCACCTGTGCTTCATAGATTCCTTCTTCTCCTTCAAGTTTAAGTACCACCTTCGCCATCAAACCTTACCCAATCTTTCTTCCAACTGCTAGGGCCCTACTTCCCAAACTATATCATTCACTTTATATTTACATTCTGTGTATATTTCTTCATGTCTTTGTTGCCTTCACCACTGGATCATAAACTTCTTGTGACTAGGGGTTGTTTATTATGTTTCTATCATCAGGGCTTGCTGCAAAATAAGTCCCTAAATGCTTGTTTGTGATTGATTGTGTCTAATTTTTAATACTCATAGATATCATTTTATTTGTGTTCATATTCCAAATGTTTCTTGCTTCAGTTATAACTCTTTCACCTTATTCTGTTTTCAGTAGTGATAAATGAGACATATTCATTCATCCTTGAAGGTTTTCCTTGTAACCCTTGCCATAGAGAATCCCCCCTTACAGGTTTTGTATAATTTCTTCAAAAATTTAAAAGAATCTCTTACACTATTCAGGTAAAAAAATGGAGAGCTTAGGATTGTTAAGTGAAATGAATTCAGAAAATTTTCGTAGTTGTATAGAAAGTTATATTTGAAGCATTCCCCATGTTTATCTCATCCATTTTCACAGCATCCCTTATTGAAGATGATATTTGGCAGAAGTTATTATCTCTTTTTGTAAATGGGGAAGACAATGGGCGAAGAATTTTTCAACATTTAAAGCAGCATAGTACTGTGTAAAGGGTGTTGTGTTTGGAGTCAGAGGGGCTGGGTTCAAATCCTGCATCTGCCACTTGCTACCTATGTGACCTTAGGCAAGTCACTTATTCCTCACTTGTAACATTTTTTTTAAGATGCACAAAGCTCTTAATTAAGTATTGAGGATAAAAATTATAAAAATAAATAAAATTTCTGCTGTCAAGGAGCCCACATTCTAATGTGGAGACAACATACATAGGAAGTTTCAGCTGAAAAATAGGTGAAAAGTCTCATGATCCTTAAGGGACAGCAGCAAAACGGATGGTAATGCATCTTCCTTCATGTCATTTCATGTCATATCCATTTATGATGTTTAACCAGTTGACAAAGTCGAGGACTTTGGAGGCAAGAACTTGAATCGCTAGACCTTCGGCAGCTGTGGCTACCAAGCAGACAGAGGCTTTAGCACCAGTCGAAACAGTTGCCAGGTCACATCTCCATAGGGGTTTGCTTTTTAAGAGAATGGCTAAAGAAAGAACCTCTGCGTAAGTGGGTACCCACGTTTCTCCCTTTGAGTCCCTTAGTCTGTCCTCCATTCTCACTGTTTATGTTCTGTTAGTTCTCAGCCTTTGGTTGTCACAACGACTCCACCTTCTGTGATGTTATTCTTGGACTAGAAGGCCTCTAATATTTCTTTCAGCTAGAATTCTATGATCCAGTGATCTTCCTTAAAATTAGTAGTAGATTCTGAAATGACGTTGTTGCTTACACTGAACAAATATTACGTTTTACCTACCACAGGGACCCTTACATTTTCTGCTCTTCTATTCCCAATAAACTTCTGTTGGTCAGCCTGTTTAAGGTATACCTTAACTGAGAAATAAATCCCAGTGCCTTCTGCATTTGATATGCTGTCCTTTCATTTTTCCTTGACTATCCACTTCAGCATCTTCTTTCAGATTGCTGTGGTGTGTAAAAAGATTAGCTCAAAGATTATAGAAAGCAAACTGGCTCAGTGAGATTCTCTTTCCTATATTAGTTATGTTTTAGCCCCCAGGAAAATGATTTAATTCTCAGGGACAATTGCTTCTCCTCCTCACCCTGTCTATTCTCAGCATACCATGACATAGAGATAGTTAGATGCTAAGCCAGCATCACTCATCTGCTTCTGATGCCACCCAGTCCAATGCATATAATATATTTATATGTATATCCAAATACAAATATACCTATTTTTAAAAATTCACTAATATGTTACCTGTGAATCATATATTGAGGTGAAAGAGAGAAGATGTCACTCAGGGTGGAAAAGATCTGTTCCCTTTCTGTGATTCAGTTTCTTCATCGTAAAATAAGGGGATTGCACTAAATAATCTCTAAAGTTTCTTCTAGGTCTAAACCTAGAGCCTATAGCCAATTGATATCATTGGATCACGTATCAGATGTCTTACCTGCAATAGGAAGCTAGGAAGGACAAGAAATTCCTGTGTCTTTGAGAAGATCAAGGCATTAATAATGGTCTTTAGCACAGCATTATACACCTGAGATGCATAAGCAACCTCTTTCCTGTTTATTCACTATATATTGCACAAGATGTAAGTCATGTGTCGAGGAGAATATTAAAGCTCTTTAAAGAATATTTCATGTGCTTCAGGACTGATGCAATATGGAAGTTTCATTTTGTCACTGAGCTCAATTAGTATGGGTAGGACTTTCTGTAATTTATTATAAATACCTGCAGTAATGATCATTGGGAAAGAATTATATTTACCTCTTCATATCAGTGGGATACCATGAAGTATGTGCAGTATTTCTTCCCTCTTTTAATGGGTTTCCTTCTTTAATTATCTTTGAGATAATGATTTATGTGGACTTTTGGCCCAGATTTAACAGATAAGCCTTTAAAAGATGAATCTCTAAAATAATAGATGAAATGCAAGATTCACTAAACTTTTACAAGTATTTAATTTCCCTTTCATTTTTATTCATTTTTTTAATGACACACCATTAAGAAAATCTCATCAGGAATACTTACAATTTTAACGATAGTCAAGAAGTCTTTCTTCTACCTGAGGGTCAGAAAAGTTAAGCTGGAGATATTTTTCAAAAAATTATAATAAGATGGGGAAAGCCTACAGGGAAAAGGAAAGAATTTAGAATTCAAAAAAAGGATATAAAAAAATCCAATAGGCAGATCAACAAACATGAGAATAATACCAACATCTCAAAAAGTTATAAGGGGATAGGATCCTAGAATTTGGAGCTGGAAGATATGTCAGCTAAACATCATATTTGCTTAGGTGATTCTATATCCTCGTACTTGTACCAAATAATTCTTTCTGCTCCATATTGCTTTTAATATGTATACATTCATGTATTCATTCATTCATCAAATATTCGTGCGCATCAGACAACATATTCTGAGTGCTTGGGAAAATGTTTACAAAATTTTGTCCCTGCCTTTAGGAACTTATAGTGCAATATAGGAAATAAGATTTGGAGACAACTATCACACAAAGTAGGGAATAATTTGAGGACCATAAAAGAAATATAAATCAGGTTGCAGGTTTGAGAAAGGAGAGATGCGGCAGCTTCCTGTGAAACTTCCTAGTTTGTTTGCTTATTTGTTTTGTTCTATAATAGGTTGGAGAGGGAGGCATAATGGTTCATTTGGTTACTGGATATGTCCATTTTACCCTTAAAATTTTCTTATATTTTTAACACTTGGATTTCATCAAAGAGGAGAAAGCGCGCGCGCGCGCGTGTGTGTGTGTGTGTGTGTGTATGAGTGACGTATACAGCCTCAAAGAATTAGCATAAAAGAAGTTGCACCAGGGCATTAAAAATAAAGACATAACCCCAAGAGACTAGATAGTTTTGGGCAAGTCATGCAGTACTTACTACACACTGGATAGGAGCCCAGTGCTTAGTGGCCTTTAAATATGCTGAGTGAGTTTCTCTGAGTCATGGTCTCTTCCTCTCCATTTCTTGAATGTTCAGGGATTGGAATATATTGCTACTTGGATGACAAAGCCCCATGGAGACCTAAGAGTCTAGGTGGAGAGAGTACAGCAGTGTGTTAAGTGGAGGTTCTAGAAGGAAAACACACCCACTGGAAAAAAAAATATTAGAATGGCTCTTGACCCTATAATCTTTGGATAATCTGTTTACCAAAACATAGAGATACTGGAGAAAAGCAGTGGATATAGATGAGGCTTTTCCTCCCCTTTCCACCATTTGTTTTACGAATGGATTGTGCTCTTCTAAAAAGTCTCTTGGCAGGTAGGTGTTGCAGTGGATAGAGCACCACAGCTGGAGTCTGGAAGACCTAAGTTCAAATTTGGCCTCAGACACTTATTAGCTGTGTGACCCTGGGCAACTCACTTAACCCTGTTTGACTCAGTGTTCTCATTTATAAAATGAGCAGGAGAAGGAAATGCAAAACAGTCCAGTAACTTTGCCAAGAGAACACTAAATAGGTCATAAAGAAATGGACATGGCTTTAGGAGCTTGTACCAGAAAGTCTCCAGGCTGCGGCTGCTGCTGCTGGGCTTCACGCGCCAGCGGCTGCCCGGCCAGCTCCACCTCCTCCAGCCACTGGCTGGGTTCCTGTAACCTGCGCGCTCTGTCGGGCAGCTGGCCCCCCATATCGCTTCACAGCCAGGCCTCTCTGAGGCGCCCAGTGCCCTAGCTCGGGCAGAAAGCCCGCAAGTAGCAACTGCGGCCCGGCCCGGGCCACTCAGGAAGGCACCGCCAGCAACGCCGCAGGCCCCCCCCCCCCCCCCCCCCCCCCCCCCCCCCCCCCCCCCCCCCCCCCCCCCCCCCCCCCCCCCCCCCCCCCCCCCCCCCCCGTCCCGCAGACGACCTCCCCGGAGGGACCAGCTCCAGGCTTCCTTTCTCCCCCTCTCCCTCCCCCTCCTTCTCCTACCACTCCTCCTCCCCCTCCCCACTAGGTCGCGGCCACCTTGGGGGAACAGCGGGTTTCACACACCCCGAGAAACAACTTGAAACAGCTTCAACCTCACCTCTTCAATGGATATTGTTGACGATGAAAATGCAAAAAGGAATGCCCCACAGAGTTTCACAAATATAGCTCCAGTCCACCGTCTTCTACCTATGTCCTATGTGATTGTCAGCCCAGCTTCCTGTCCATCAACTATATCTGTTTAGGTATTCGAACTGATGTACTGATTCGGTTGCCTGGCCATCCCATGGCATATCATTCTGGAGAAGGGGCATTTTTCATCCTTTGTTACCCCTTTATGGAAGCTCCATAATGTTCTGGGGCGCCATATGATCAGCACAACATTATCCACAACAGGAACATCAGAGGACCTCACTGTTCACTTTTACTCTGTATGGACCATCTTCCATGACACTGACATGTACCTTTGGCGAGCATGCCTCTTGTGTTTTGTTTGGTGTTAGTAACTGAAATGTTGTTTACCAGAGGTATCTCTGCATTCATCAAGAAATCTTGGATTAACATAGTCATGAGAGACTCCTTATTTGGAAGGCAGCCCTTAAGTGGTAGTGTTCTAATCTATGAAGCTGAAGGCTTCTTCATTGTCCAAAAAACCACTAGATACATTGGAATACTGTTTTCTCTATACCTTTCAGGCCAATGAGTGATTGTAAAGATAATGCTGTAGGAAATCTTTTGTGAATGCTGACAGGTTCATAGTTTTAAGGTTCCCATGATATGTGCATAGATCATTCCTGCAAAGACCTCATAGTAGTAGTGTGTGTTTCTTCCTCCTTTGGTTCATCTCATTCTGACCTTCCTTGTGACTTGAATAGGATTTTTGTTTGGCATTGAGGGACCCAAGGGGCCAGGTATACATTGGGGTGTTAGCCATAGAGTCAAGACAGAGTGAGAGCATTGCAGAGGCTGAAGAAGTGAGGAAAGAGGGGCACCTGGTCTCTGGGGCCAAAGTCCACTTCAAAGTGACAGGGTTCATCATGGAGGCCAGTGTCAAGCTAGGGATGCAATCCATTCCAATTGCCACAGCTTGTACCATTTACCATAAATTTTTCTGTGAGACCAAATTAGATGCATATGACCTTTACCTCATAGCCATGTCAGCCATTTACTTGGCAGGTTAAGTGAAGAAACAACACCTCAGGACAAAAGACATCATCAGTGTCTCCCACAGGTATTTAAATCCCAAGAGTGAACTTTTGGAGTTAGACTCCTGGTTCTGGGAACTGAGGGACAGCATTGTTCAGTGGGAATTACTCATGTTGAGAGTTTTGCATTTCCAGGTGTCCTTCCAGCATCCCCACAGATATCTGCTCCACTACCTTATTTCTTTAAAGAATTGGATGAACCCTCACCGCTGGGAGAGGACTCCTCTCTCCCTCTGGCAGCCTGGACACTGCTGCGGGACATGGAGCTTTGTGCCTTCAGTATCCCACCCAGCACATAGCTGTTGCAATGCTCTGCCAATTCTGACTCAGAAAAGCCCTGGTGGCAGGTTTTTAGTGAAGACCTTACCAAGCCAGTCATTAATAATATTGTGTCTAACCTGATTCAGATTTACACAATGGACACAGAAATTCCTTAATTGTTTTAGGGCCATCCAAGGAAAAGCAAACTTGCTTTTGTCTGAGGCCTGGATTTGACCCAATAAAATGGGTCC
>CM053627.1:186909072-186930393 GCA_028646595.1 Phalanger gymnotis | reverse complement strand
GAAGCACTCCAAAAAAAATAGCAAAAAGTTCCACTTTGCCTGAGATTACAGTCAGGTGCTGGGAGGACGAGATAGGGGAGAAGAGAAGGTGGGGAGGGGAAAGAAAGAAAGGCACATAGGTTATCCTGTGCTCTTTGCTATGTTTCTGGCTGAGCAAGATAATATCACCAATATATATCAGTAATTCAGAGTAAGTCGGGCTAGGTAGAGTGGGGAAGATAAGTAGGAAAAAGCAATTTCAAGTTAAAATTAAATAAGAAGTTGGATTTGCATTCAGGTGCCATATAGTAATCTAACTCATATTTTCATGCTCTTGAAACACTGCTGCTAATATAGAGTAGGTGTTAGTTATTGAAATAAATATATCTGTCCTAGATGTGGCATGGGTATATATATGATCTGGAATGTAGCCCTCTGCACCTAAGGGAGCAGTAATGTCTACCTTAGAGGAGAGTGGAAAGGCTCTACCTCCATTACTAGTAGCTCATGAAAGAGAGGCAAGCAGGATTCAGGACAGCCAGGCTGGGCAATACCTCCTTTACCTCCATGAAAAATGAGTCCAGAATCATATCTATCTTTCACATGTTACATATATAGGGGTAAGATGTATTCAGAATAAAACATATTTTCCCTATTGCTTCTCATGGGGAGTATATAACTCTTAGATTTACTATTACCAGTTAGCTTTCTCCTAACAAATAGGCTAGTTCTAAAAAATCATAAATAACTAGTAAACCTGTTTATTAAAGTAAGAAGTGAACATAACACGATGATATAATCTGAAATATAACATGATTTTATGTATTATACATAGGTCTATTATTAAATAATAGCTAGCATTTATATATAACTTTTAGGTTTACAAAACATGTTACAAAAATTATCGCATTTTATCCTCACAACAAACTTAGTTGCTTAGGAAGACAGGACTCTGAAGGGAATGGGGGAGAGGTTCCATTTATCAGTGTCTGGGCTTGCAGGGCTAAACTACTCCCACATGTCTGTCTATGACTCTGAGGACATCTGTCCACCATTCAAAAGTTTGTGCTTTCCTATCCCTCTCAACCTGTCTCTCTGGGATTTCTGTAGAGCTTCTTTTTTGTTCTCTGCATTCCCCAAAAGGAATGTAGATATTTTCACAGATGTCCTTCTGCCAATCAGGAGAATTTCTCTCTCTAAGTATGAAGCATGGTGTCACAATGCTATCCTTTAAAAAGCAAAAAAAACAAAACAAACAAAAAAAACAAAAGCAAAAAAGCAAAAAACAACCCCAAAACAAAAATCAAGAAAAAAACAAATATCCCAGACTCGAGCAGCTGTGGGGTTACATTAACAAATAAATGTTCAAAAGAAGACTATATGTCAATACACATGCACACAACACATACCTTCATATGAAAGCATGCATACATACATATACCTGTGCATTGTTCAGTCATGTGTGTGAATTGTTCAGTCATTTCGGTCATGTCTGACTCTTTATGACACCATGGACTTCTGGTCATAATATTTTCTTAGCGAAGATACTGGAGTGGTTCACCATTTTCTTCTCTAGTGGAAAACAGAAATTACCATATTTCCTCATGTATAAGACGCACCCGTATTCGAAAAATTTGGGGTCTAAAAACTGGGTGTGTCTTGCAGAGTGGTTGTAGATTTTTTTACTTGCATTTCCCTCTTTTTTTGCGCTTGTTGTCTTTGTGCTCATTGTTTCGCATTTATTACCGGTATGTTAGGTCACATTTTGTCACGTTCTGCTCAGAAATGGCTCAGAAAAGATTTTTGTACAGAGCTGAATTCAAGTTAAAAGTGATCCAGTTTGTAAAAGTGAATGGAAATCGTGATGCTGAACGTGAGTTTGGTCCTCCTCCAAAAGAGATAACAATCTGAAACTGGCTACAGGAAGAACATGTATGTATATGTGTGTATATGTATGTGTGCATGTTAGTAAATCCTCGTTTTTTTTTGTGGGGGTAATATTTGTAGATGATTTAAAAGTAAAAAACGTGAATGTTGATATATTGAACCTATGGGATATAGGGGGTTAGGTTCTTGCTACAACCAAAAACTGTGATCTTTCACTAGTTTGCTGAAAATACATCTTTCTGCATACAACTCTTTATAACAAAACATTAAGTCTGAAAATATGCAATTTCTTTTTCTTATGTTTTTATTATTTTACTTTTCTCAGAGTAATTCATTATTTCCCATTTTATTTTTCTCATGTGATACTATTTTATTTTTTCCAAATACATGTAAATATAGTTTTACACTTTCACTTTTATGATATTTGGATTTCCAAATTTTTCTCTCTCCTTCCATTTCTGGAACCCTCCCAAGACAGCAAGCAATCTGATATAGATTAGACACGTACAATCAGATTAAATATATTTTCACATTTGTCATATTGTGAAAGAAGAACCAGAACAAAAGGGAAAAACCATGAGAGAAAAAAAGGTGATGAATATGCTTAAATCTCATTCAGATTACATAGTTCTTTCTGGATGTGGATAGCATTTTCCATCATGCATCTTTTGGAATTATCTTGGATTGTTGCATTGCTGAGAAGAGCTAAGTCTCTAATAGTTGATCATTGCACAATGTTGCTGTTACTGAGTACAATGTTCTCCTGGTTCTGCTCACTTCACTCAGTGTCAATTCATGTAAGTCTTTCCAGGATTTTTTTTCTTTCTGAAATCTGTCTGCTGAACATTTCTTTTAGCACAACAGTTAGTATCCCATTACATTCATATACCACAGCTTTTCCCTTTCTGATGCCTTTCCCTAACTGATGGGTACCCCCTCAATTTCCAATTCTTGGCTACCACAAAAAGAGCTGCTATAGATATTTTTGTACATTTGGGTTCTTTTCCCTATTTTTATGATCACTTTGGGCTACAGATATAGTAGTGGTATTGCTGGATCAAAAGGTTTGCAGTTTTATAGCCTTTTGGGCATAGTTCCAAATTGCTCTCCAGAATGATTGGATCAACCCACAACTCCACCAGCAATGTATTAGTTTTCCAATTTTCCCACATCTTCTCCAACATTTATCACTTTCTGGTTTTTTTTTTTTTGTTACGTGAGACAATCTGATAGGTATGAGGTGGCACCTAAGAGTTATTTTAATTTGCATTTCTCTAATCAACAGGGATTTAGAACATTTTTTCATATGACTATAGATAGCTTTAATTTCTTAATCTGAAAACTGCCTGTTCATATCCTTTGGCCATTTATCAGTTGAGGAATGGCTCCTATTTCTATAAATTTGACCCAATTCTCTATATATTTTAGAAATGAGACCTTTATCAGAAAACTGCCAGTATAATTGTTTAGCAACTTTCTGCCTTCCTTCTAATCTTGGTTGCATTGGCTTTGTTTGGGCAAACCCTTTTTAATTTAATGTAATGAAATTATCCATTTTGTATTTCATAATATTCTCTATCTCTTCTTTCATCAAAAATTCTTCCTTTTTCCATGGATCTGACAGGCAAACTATTCCTTGCTTTACTAATTTGTTTCTGGTATCACACTTTATGTCCAAATCATGTAGCCATCTTGATGTTATCTTGGTACATGATATGAGATGTTGGTCTCTGCCTAGTTTCTGCCTTACTATTTTCTAGTTTTTCCCGCAGTTTTTGCCTAATAGTGAGGCATTATACCAGAAACTGGAGTTTTTGTGTTTAGTAAACAATAAATTATGATAGTATACTTAACCTATTCCACTGATCCACCACTTTTATTTTTCAGCCAGTACCAAATAGTTTTGATGATTGCCACTTTATAATATGGTTTTATATCTGAGATGGTTAGGCCACATTCCTTCACATTTTTTCCATTCTCTTGATATACTTGACCTTTTGTTCTTCTAGATGATTTTTTAAATTTTTTTCTAGCACTATAGAAAAATATTTTGGTTATTTGATTGGTATGGCATTGAATAAGTAAATTAATTTAGGTAGAATTATCATTTTTTATGATAGCTCAGCCTACCCAGGAGCAATTGATATTTTTCCAATTGTTCAAATCTGACTTAATTTGGGTGAAAAGTGTTTTGTAATCATGTTCCTATAGTTCCTGGGTTTGTCTTGGCAGGTAGACTCCCAAATATTTCCTATTGTCTGCAGTTATTTTAAGTGGAATTTCTCTTTATATCTCTTGCTGCTGGGCTTTGTTGGTAATATATAGAAATGCCAATGATTTATGTGAGCTTATTTTATTTCCAGCAACTTTGCTAATGTTAATTCTTTCAAATAGATTTTTTAGTTGATTTTCTAGGATTCTTTAAGTATACTATCATATAATCTGTGAGTGATAGTGTTGTTTTTTTCATTGCCTATTCTAATTCCTTCATTTTTTTCCTTCTCATTGCTAAAGCTAACATTTTTAGTACAGTATTGAATAATAGTGGTGATAATGGGCATCCTTGTTTCAACTCTCATCTTATTGGGAAAGCTTCTAGCTTATCCCCATTACATATAATGCTTGCTTATGGTTTTAAATAGATACTACTTCTGTTAAGGAAAACTCCATTTATTCCTATGCTCTCAAGTGTTTTTAAGAGCAATATGTGCTGTATTTTGTCAAAAGTTTTTCCTGAATCTATTGAGAAAATCATATAATTTCTGTTAGTTTCATTACTGATGTGGCATCATTTTGCTAAAATTGAACTATCTCTGCATTCCTGGTATAAATCCCACCTGATCATAGTGTATTGTCTTCATGATAGATTGCTGTAATCTCTTTGCTAGTATTTTGTTTAAAATTTCTTCATCAATATTCAGTAGAGAAATTGATCTATAATTTTCTTTCTCTGTTTTGTTTCTTAATCATTTGATATCAGCACCATATTTGAATCATAATAAGAATTTGGAAGGATTCCTTCTTCACCAATCTTTCCAGATAGTTTAGAAATATTGGAATTAATTGTTCTTTAAATGTTTGGTTGAATTCACTTGTAAATCCATTTAGCCCTGGAGATTTTTTTGCTTAGGGAGTTCATTGCTAGCTTGTTCAATTTCTTTTTCTGAGATGGGGTTATTTAAGTATTTTAATTCCTCTTCTGTTGATCTGGGCAATTTATACTTTTGTAAATATTCATCCATTTCACTAAGATTGTTAGATTTATTGGCACAGAGATGGGGAAAAGAGCTCCTAATTGTTGTTTTAATTTCCTCTTCATTGTGGTACATTTGTGAATTTACCTTTTTCATTTTTGATACTGGTAATTTGATTTTCTTCTTTCTTTTCTAATCAAATTAATGGAAAGTTTATCTATTTAATTTTTTAAATAAAGCCTGATATTTTATTTATTAGTTCAATAAATTCCTTACTTTCAATTGTATTAATCTCTCATTTGATTTTCAGAATTTCTAATTTGGTATTTAATTGGGGATTTTTAATTTGTTCATTTTCTAGCTTTTTTAGTTGCATACCAAATTCATTGATCTCTTTCAGTATTTTATTCATGTAAGTATTTAGAAATATAAGAATTTCCCCTAGGAACTGGTTTTGCTACATCCCATTAATTTTGGTATGTTGTCTCATTATTGTCACTTTCTTTGATGAAATTATTAATTATTTCTCTGATTTCTTGTTTGGCACACTAATTCTTTAGGATTAGATTATTTAGTTTTCAATTAATTTTTAATCTATTTCCATTTTCAAGTTATACATAACTTTTATTGCATAATGATCTGAAAAAGGATGCATTTAACATTTTTGCCTTTCTGCACTTAATAGTGAGGTCTTTATGTCCTAATACATGGTGAAGTTTTGTGTATGTGCCATGTACCACTGAGAAAAAGGTATATTTATTTCTACCCCCATTCAGTTTTCTCCAGAGGTTTAGCATATCTAACGTTCTTAAATTTCTATTCACCTCCTTAACTTCTTTCTTATTTATTTTGTGGTTAGATTTTTCTACTTTTGAGAGGGAGAAGTTGAGGTCCCCCATGAGTATTGTTTTGTTGTCTATTTCTTCCTGTAACTCACTTAACTTCTCTTCTAAGAATTTGGGTGCTATACCACTTGGTGCATATATATTCAGTATTGATATTACTTCATTGTCTATGGTATCTTTTAGCAAGACATAGTTTTCCTTCCTTACCTCTTCTAACTAGATCTATTTTTGCTTTTGCTTTGTCTGAGATCAGGATTGCTACCCCTGCTTTGTTTTTTCTTCAGGCGAAACATAATATATTCTGCTTCAGCCTTTTACCTTTACTCTGTGTGTATCTCCGCTTCAAATGTATTTCTTTTAAACAACATATTGTAGGATTGTAGTTTTTAATCCACCCTGCTATCTACTTCTGTTTTATGGGCAAGTTCACTCTTGATTACTGTATATTTTTCTCCATCCTATCCTCCCCTCCCCATTTATACTTATCTCTCTCCTTTCACCCTGTCCCTCCTCACCAGTGTTTTGCTTCTGACCTCTGCCTCTCTTAATCGACCTTCCCTTTTCTTTCCACTCCTACTTCTACCATCCCCTTTTCTCTCCCTTCTATCCACCCTTTCCTTTTCTCCCCTTTCCCATCCTACTTCTCTATAGTATAAATTTCTATACCCAACTGAATGTGTATACTATTCTTTCTTTGAACCAATTTCTGATGAGAGTAAGGTTCAAACAATGTTCATCCCCTCCCTTCTTTCCCTCTACTCTAATAGGTATTTTGTGTGTAATTTTGGTGTAATTTGCCCTATTCTGCCTCCTTATTTCCTCTTTTTCCAGTAAAATCCTTTTTTTACTCCTTAATTTTTTAAAAAATCATTTCATTAAGGTCAACTTATACCCACATCCTCTTATATGTACTCCTAACTGCCCTGATAGAAATGTAATAATCAAGAGTTATAAGTTTCATCTTCCCATGCAGGGATGCAAACAGTTTAACCTTTTTGAATAACTTGTTTTATTTTTCTTTCCTGCTTACCTTTTCATGTTTCTCTTGAGTCTCGCATTTGAAGATTGAATTTTCTATTCAGCTCTGGTCTTTTCATCAGGAATGTTTTAAAGTCCCTTATTTCATTGAGTTTCCATACTTTTCTTTGAAGTATTATGCTCAGTTTTGCTGGGTAGTTAATTCTTAGTTATAATCCAAGCTCTTTTGCCTTCCAGAGTATCATATTCCAAGGCCCTTGATTCTTTCTTGTAGAAGCTGCTATGTCCTGTGCAATCCTTACTGTGGTTCCTTGATATTTGAATTGTCTCTTTCTAGCTGCTTGTGGTATTTTCTTTTTTTTCCCATATCATTTTCTATTTAATACACACTCAATTACCAACACAACACAGTCATTTTTTTTTCTTTCATAAAAAGAAAGAATGTCAAGTTTCAGTTTGGTAAAACCATGTGCCGCGACTGACAGTTTCGGTACTGGCAAACTGAGTTAACATGTGATTTGTTCATTGTGTCACTTTAAAAGCAAAAGACATAATTCCCTGCCCTTAAAGAGCTTACACTCTAATGGTATGAAAAAGTGACAACTTCAGAGATCAGGTCATTACTTTTCAATCAGTGTATACATAAGAATGTATGTCACAAGAGTTTTTCCTAAGTTTCATTTTTCAAGTATAGAATTAGAACTTAAACATTTGCTAAACCATGATAAAATTTCCAAAATATCTTTAAGGAAAATGTTCATTTTTCTCCCTAATATCCTTTATTAGTGTCAATAAAATGTCCATTTGATCTTTTAGCCAGTTATGTTTTAAGATGTATTTTTAAAAGCTGTTTTGCCTTTCCTTCCTTCAAAAGTTAAAAAAGTCCTCCCTCTTTATAAGAACCCTAGTTATATATATGTATATAAGCAAATACACATATACACATGCATATATATGTGTGTATACACACCTACATGGGGCTCACTTTTTCTGTTGTTCCTTCAGTTGTATTCATTAATTGTTGTAAAATCAGCAGAAGGAACCCAACAATTATGAACAAAAATCACCAGAAGATGGCGTGCCTGCACTGATGGAAGAGCTGCTTGTGGTATTTTCTCCTTCACCTGATAATTCTGGGATTTGGCTACAATATTCCTTGGAGTTTTCATTTTGGGATCTCTTTTAGAGTGTGGTCAGTAGATTCATTCAATGACTATTTTGCCCTCTAGTTCTAGGATGTCCTTGATAATTCCTTGAACGATGATGTCTAGGCTCTTTTTGTTTCTATTGCGCCTTTCAGGTAGTCCAGTGATTCTTCAATTATCTCTCCTGGATCTATCTTTCAGCTCAGGTGTTTTATTCTATTGAGGTATTTTACATTTTCTTCTATTTTTTCATTCTTTTGATTTTGTTGGTCTCATTCTTGATGTCTTATAGAGTCACTAGCTTCCACTACTCAATTGTAATTTTAAAGCAATTTTTAAATTAATTAATTTATTTTTCATTTTCAATCTTCACTACCACAAGTTTTAAATTTTCTCCCTCTCCTTTCCCCTTCCTTCCCCAAGGCAGCATGCAATATGATATAGGCTCTACACATATGTTCCTATTAAACACATTTTCACATTAGTCATGTTGAATAGAAGAATTACAATGAATGGGAGAAAATATGAGAAAGAAAAAACAAAACAAAAGAGAAAAGAGTTTGCTTCACTCTGCATTCCGACTCCACAGTTCTTTCTCTGGATGTGGATTGCATTCTTCATCATGAGTCCTTTGGAAACGTTTTAGGTCCCTGTATTGCTGAGATGAGCTGTCAGTCAAAATCAGTCTTCACACACTGTGGCTGTTACTATGTACAATGTTCTCCTGCTTCTGCTCACTTCACTCAGCATCAGTTCATGTAAGTCTTTACAAGTTTTTCTGACGTCTGCCTGTTCATCACTTCTTATAGCACAATAGTATTCCATTACATTAACATACCACAACTTGTTCAGCTATTCTTCAACCGATGGTCATCCCCTCAATTTCCAGTTCCTGTCCACCACAAAGAAAGCTGCTATAAATGTTTTTTGTACATGTGGGTCATTTTCCCATTTTTATGATCACTTTGGGATACAGCTGTAGAAGCAGTATTGCTGGGTCAAAGGATATGCACATTTTTATAGCCCTTTGGGCATAGTTCCAAATTGCTCTCCACAATGGTTGGGTCAGCTCACAGCTCCACCAACAATGAATTAGTGTTCCAAGTTTCCCACATCTCCAACATTTATCATTTTCCTGTTTTGTCACATTAGTGACTCTGATAGGTGTGTTGTGGTACCTCAGAGATGTTTTGATTTGCACCTCTCTAAACAATAGTGATTTAGAGCATAGTTTCATATGAAAACTGCCTGTTCATATCCTTTGCCCATTTATCAATTGGGGAATGACTTATATTCTTGTAAATTTGATTCTATATATTTTAGAAATGAGGCCCTTATCAAGACACTAATTGTAAAAATTCTTTCCCAGTTTTCTGCTTCCCTCCTAATCTTGGTTGCACTGATTTTGTTTGTCCAAAAACTTTTTAATTTAATGTAATCAAAATAATCCATTTCATATTTCATAATGTTCTCTATCTCTTGTTTGGTTATAAATTCCTCCCTTCTCCATAAATCTGACAGATAAACTATTCCTTGCTCCTCTAGATCATGTACCCATTTGGACTTTATTCGGGTATACAATGTGAGATGTTGTTCTATGCCCAGTTTATGCCATACTATTTTCTGGTTTTCCCAGCAGTTTTTGTCAAAAAATGAGTTCTTATCCCAGAAGGTGGGGTTTTGGGGTTTATCAAACAGCAGATTGTCATAATCATTAACTACTTTATCTTGTGTGTGTAATATTCCACTGATCTACCGCTCTATTTCTTAGTCACTACTAAGTAGTTTTGATGATTACTGCTTTATAATACAATTTAAGATCTGTTATGGCTAGGCCTTCTTCCCTAGCATTTCTTTTCATTAATTCCCTTGATATTCTGGATCTTTTGTTCTTCCAGATGAATTTTGCTGTTATTTTTTCTAACCCTATAAAATAATTAATCAGTAGTTTGATTGGTATGGCACTGAATAAGTAAATTAATTTAGGTAGAATTGTCATTTTAGTTATATTAACAACTGATTTTATTATATGAGCAACTGATATTTTTCCAATTATTTAGATCTGACTTTATTTGCATGAAAAGTGTTCTGTAATTATGTTCATATAGTTGCTAAGTTTGTTTTGGCAAGTTGACTCCCTAATATTTATGTCTACAGTAACTTTAAATGGAATTTCTCTTTCTATCTCTTGCTGTTGGGCTTTGTTAGTAATATATATAGAAATGCTGATGATTTATGTGGGTTTATTTTATATCCTGCAACTCTACTAAAATTGTTTATTATTTCAAGTAGTTTTTTAATTTATTCTCTAGGATTATTTAAGTATATCGTCATATCGTCTGTAAACAGCGATAGCTTAGTTTCTTCTTTGTTCTAATTCCTTCAATTTTTCTTCTCTTATTGCTACAGCTAACATTTCTAGTACCAAATTGAATAATAGGGGTGATAATGGACATCCTTGTTCCATCCCGAATCTTATTGGAAACACATCTAGCTTATCTCCATTACATATAACGCTTGCTGAAAGTTTTAGGTAGATTCTACTTATCATTTTAAGGAAGACTCCACTTATTCCTATGCTTGCTAGTGTTTTTAATAAGAATGGGTGTTGTATTTTGTCAAAGCTTTTTCTGTATCAGTTGAGATAATCATATGGTTTCTGTTTTGTTGTTGATATGATCAATTATGCTGATAGTTTTCCTAATATTGAGCCAGCCCTGCATTCCTGTATAAATCCTACTTGATCAAAGTGTACTCTCCTGATAAGTTGCTGTAATCTTTTTGCTAATATTTCATTTAAAATTTTTGCATCTATAATCATTATGGAAATTGGTCTATAATTTTTTTTCTCTATTTTTGCTCTTCCTGGTTTAGGTGTCAGTTCCATATTTGTATCATAAAAAGAATTTGGTAGGACTCCTTCTCCAATTTTCCCAAATAGTTTACATAGTATTGGAATTAATTGCTCTTTAAATGTTTGATAGAATTTGCCTGTAAATCCATCTGGCCCTGGACTTTTTTTCCTACAGAGTTCATTGATGGTTTGTTCAATTTCTTTTTCTGAGATAGCATTATTTAGCATTTTACTTCCTCTTCTGTTAATCTGGGCAATTTATATTTTTGTAAATATTCATCTATATCACTACAATTGTCAAATTTATGGGCATAGAATTGGGCAAATTAATTCCTAATTATTGTTTTAATTTCTTCTTCATTGGTAGTGAGTTTACCCTTTTCCTTTTTGATATTGTTAATTTGATTTTCTTGTTTTTAAAAATCAAACTGACCAAAGTTTTATCAATTTAATTGTTTTTTAATAAAACCAGCTCTCTGTTTTATTTATTAGTTCAATAGTTTTCTTAATTTCAATTTTATTAATCTCTCCTTTGGTTTTTAGTATTTCTAATTTTGTATTTAATTGGAGATTTTAAATTTGTTCTTTTTTCTAGCTTTTTCTTCCCAACTCATTAATCTCTTCTTTCCCTATTTCATTCATGTAAGCATTCAGAGATATGAAACTTCCCCTAGTAATGACTTTTGCTACATCCCATAAGTTCCAGCATGCTATCTCATTATTGTCATTCTCTTAAATGAAGTTATTGATTGTTTCTATGATTTGTTGTTTGACACACTCATTCTTTTTTAATGAAAAAAAATTATTGAATTCCTATTCCTACTAAGTTCCAAACGCCATGCTCAGTATTGGGGATGAATGACAGCTACAGAGACAGTCTATGGTCAAATTCACACTTTTGGGAGGCAGGGGTAAAGACAGCATATTACTAGAGAGTTCAGTTGCTGGGTAAATGAAAAGACTTTTAAAAGTTCTAAGTCCTAAAAGTCTTCTAACTTCTTTCTAGTTGCTTCTCTGGCTAATCTTTGAGCATCAGCATTGCCTTCAACTTTTGAATGAGCAGGTACATATTTTCAGTCAACATTCATGTCCCGAGTCATATTATCCAGCTTGGGGAATTGGTCTTTGTGGACAACATCTTTGTTTTATTTGTTTTCCAGTCATTTTTTCCAGTTGTCAATCAATTCATTCATACCTTTGGTGATAAGTTGATTATCTCTTTACACAGTGAGTCTGTCCCTATTTTGAGCCATTGCTTGCTCAATCCCTTTGGTAGCTGCTTCTAATTTTTTTCTTTGGTTTGTCTGTAGTCTAGAATGTGTACCACTTGTGTTTAGATCATGGTCTGGTCCCCAGTAGATACCAATACCTCATTGTGCTCCTTTTCTTCCATTATTTTTGCAGGCACACTTGACATACACAGCGTTAGTGTCTGATGCCTGGTGTGGTCACCTGTATGGACTTTCACAGCCAGCCAGACTCATAGCTCCTTGGACTGTGTTTCTAACTCATCTCCAGTCTCTCCAAATGCTTAGTGAAAAAAGAAAAAGAGTCAGATGCTCAGAGATTGTCTGACCCACTCATTTTTTAGGATTAGATTATTTAGTTTCCAATTGATTTTTAGTCTATATTTCCATTGCCCTTTATTACATAATTTGTTTTTGCATCATGGTCTTAAAAGGATGCATTTAATATTTCTGCCTTTCTACACTGGATTGCCCTAGTACATGGTCAATTTTTGTATATGTTCCATGTACCACTGAGAAAAAGGTATATTCCTTTTTATCCCCATTCAATTTTCTCCAGAGGAGAAATCTATACCTATCTTTTCTATATATCTATATCTATCTTTTCTAAAATTCTGTTCCACCCTTTAACTTCTTTCTTGTTTATTTTGAGGCTAGATTTATCAAATTCAGAGAGGGGGAGGTTGACGTCCCCCACTAGTATAGTTTTGCTGTCTATTGCTTCCTGTAACTCCCTTAACTTCTCCTCCGAGAATTTGGATGCTATACCACTTGGTGCATATATGTTTAGTAATGATATTACTTCATTGTCTATGATGACTTTTAGCAGGATATATTTTCCTTCCTTATCTCTTTTGATTAAATCTATTTTTGCTTTTCTTTTGTCTAAGATTAGGATTTCTACCCCTATTTTTTTTTTACTTCAGCTGAAGCATAACATATTCTACTCCAGCCTTTTACCTTTACCCTGTGTGTATCCCCCTGTTTCAAATGTGTTTATTGTAAACAACATATTGCAGGGTTATGATTTTAAATCCATTCTGCTACCCGCTTCTGTTTCATGGGAGAGTTCATCCCATTCACATTCACAATTATGATTATTATCTGTGTTTTTCTCTCTCCCTTTTTCCCCTCCCATTTATGCTTTTATTTCTCCCTTCTCCCTTACCCTCCTCAAAAGATTTTTGCTTTTGACCACAGCCTTCCTCAATCTTTCCTCCCTTCTATCAGACCCCCTCCCTTTTCTTTCACTTTTCCCTTACTATTACTTCACTCTCTTCTAACCCTAACTTCTAACTTTTCTTACCCCTTTCCTCTCTTACTGTTTGTAGGGAAAGTTAGATTTCTATACTTACCTGAGCATACCATTTCCTACTTGAACCAAATCCAATGAGAGTAAAGGTCAAACAATGCTCCTCTCCCTCCCTTCTTCCCCTCTACTATAATATGTTTTGTGCCTCTTCATGTGATATAATTTACTGTTTTCTGCCTCCTTTCCTCTTCTCTCATTACAGTTCCTTTGTACCCCTTAATTAGATTTTTTTCATCATATTAGTTAATTTATAACCACACCCTCTGTCTATGTCTATCTCTTTTAAATGTCTTAATAAAGATACAATTCTCAAGATTTACAATATTGTCCCCCTCCCCCCTTGTAGGGATGCAAACAGTTTTCTCTTGTTGAATAACATGTTTTTTTTATTTATTTTTCCTGTTTACCTTTTTTATGCCTCTCTTGAGCCTTATATTTGAAGATCAAATTTTCCATTGAGCTCTGGCCTTTTCTTCAGGAGGGTCTGGAGGTCCCTTATTTCATTGAATGCCCATTTCCTTGCCTGAAAGATTATGCTCAATTTTGCTGAGTAGTTGATCCTTAGTTGTAGTCCAAGTTCCTTTGCCTTACAGAATATCATATTCTGATCCCTCTGATCTTTTAATGTAGAAGCTGCAAGGTCCTGTGTGATCCTGACTATAGTTCCATGATATTTGAATTGTTTCTTTCTGGCTGCTTGCAGTATTTTCTCCTCAACCTGATAATTCTGGAATTTGGCTACACGATTCCTTGGCATTTTCAATTTTGGGATCTCTTTCAGGAGGTGGTTTGTGGATTCTTTTGATGACTCTTTTACCTTCTGGTTCTAGGACCTCAGGGCAGTTTTCCTGTATTCTGTCCAGGCTCTTTTTTTATATGGCTTTCTGGTGGACAAATAATACTTCCCCAACTCTATGATAATTAATATGAAAATTTTAGTGAAATGGATGAATATTTATTACCACTGCTATTCAATATTGTACTAGAAATGTTAGCTTTAGTAATGAGAAGAAAAAAACTGAAGGAATTGGAATAGGCAATGAGGAAACAAAACTATCAGTCTTTGCAGACAATATGGTGGCATACTTAGAGAATTCTAGAGAATTAACTAAAAACAACTTGAAAGAATTACCAACTTTAGGAAAGTTTCAGGGCTGCAAGGTATATTACAGGGTTATGGTTTTTAATCCATTCTGCTATCCACTTCCATTTTATGGGAGATTTCATCCCATTCACATTCACACTTACAATTATTATCTGTGTTTTTCTCTCCATGCCATTCCCCCCTCCCAATACAAACCAACAGAAATCATTGGCATTTCTATATATCACCAACAAAGCCCAAGAGCAAAAGATAGAAAGAGAGATTTCATTTTGAGTAACTATAGATAGTATAAAATATTTGGGAGTCTACCTGCCAAGAGAAACTCAGGAACTACATGAACACAATTACAAAACACTTTTCACCAAAATAAAGGCAGATCTAAATAATTGGAAAAAAAACATCAGTTGCTCATGGATAGACCAAGCTAATATAACAAAAACGACAATTTTACTTAAATTAATTTCCTTTTTCAGCACCGTACAATTTATAGAGCTAGAAAAAATAATAAAATTCATTTGGAAGAACAAAAGGTCAAGTGTATCAACAGAATTAATGAAAAAAATGTAAAGGAAGGTGGCCTAACCAAACCAGATATAAAATTTTATTGTAAAGCAGCAATCATCAAAACTATTTGGTACTGGCTAAGAAATAGAGTGGTGAATCAGTAGACTAGGTTAGATGCACAAGTCAAAGTATTTAATGACTACAGTAATCTACTTTTTGATAAACCCAAATATTCCTGCTTCTAGGATAGGAACTCATTATTTGACAGAAACTGCAGGGAAACTGGACAATTGTATGGCAGAAACTTGGCATAGACCAACATAAAGTCAAAATGGGCACATGATTTAGACATAAAAGATGATACTATAAACAAATTAGGAGAGCAAGGAATACCTGTCAGATCTATGGAGAATGGAAGAATTTACAGCCAAAAAAAGATAGAGAACATTATGGAATGCAACATAGATAATTTTGATTACATTAAATTAAAAAAGTTTTTGCACAGGCAAAGCCAATGCAACCAAGATTAGGAGGGGAGCAGAAAGCTGGGAAACAAAATTTTCACAGCCAATGTTTCTGATAAAGGCCTCATTTCCAAAATACATAGAGAACTGAGTCAAACTTATATGAATACAAATCATTTTCCAATTGATAAATGGTCAAAGGATATGAACAGTTTTCAGAAGAAGCAATTAAAACTATCTATAGTCATTTAAAAATGCTCTAAATCTCTATTGATTAGACAAATGCCAATCAAAACAACTCTGAGGTACTACATTACACCTATCAGATTGGTTAACATGGAAAAATAGGAAAATGATAAATGTTAGAGAAGGTGTGGGAGAATTAGAACACCAATGCAGTGTGGTAGAGCTGTGAATTGATCCAAACATTCTGGAGAGGAATAAGGAACTATACCCAAAGGGTATAAAATTGTCTATACGCTTTGATCCAGAAATACCACTTTTAGATCTGTATCCAAAGAGATCATTAAAATGGGAAAAGGATACACATGTACAAAAATATTCATACCAGCTCTTTTTTGTGGTGTCAAAGAATTGGAAATTGAGGTGATGCTTATTAATTGAGGAATGGCTGCACTTGTTGTGGAATATAAATATAATGGAATAATATTGTTCCATAAGAAATGATGAGGAGGTGGACTTCAGAAAAACCTGGAAAGACTTGCATGAACTTATACTGAGTAAAGTCAGCAAAACCAATAAAACATTGTACACAGTAACAACAACATTATGTGATGACCAACTTTGATAGACTTAGCTCTTCTCAGCAATGCAAAACTTGAAGACAATTCTAAAAGACTCATGATGGAAAATGTTATCCACATCCTGAGAAAGAACTATGGAATCTGAATGCAGATGGAACATATTATTTTTACTTTTTTCTTTTTTTTCTTGTGATTTTTCCCTTTGGTTCTATTTCTTTACAATTCTTTACCTCATATGCTTTAAAGTGATAACAAAAATGAAAACAGTCATTGTTAGAAGGGCTAATGGTAGACACACATAATAATATACTGCTGATGAGTGCAGAATTTCTCCAACTTTCTTGTAAAGCAATTGGGAATTCTGTGTAAACTGACTTACTTGTTCAGTGGGCCAAGTACCACTACTGGGCATGTGCCTGAAGCAATTAAAAAAATCTTATATGTGTCAAATTATCCATCAGCCTTTTGCAAAATGATAACAGGAAAAAATCGTTGCCAATCAATGTGAATGTAATGGAATATTTGAGAGAGTGGCAAAAAGAAACAAATATAAGAGATTCAGAGAAACATGGGAAGATTTCTATGACCTGATAATTAGTGAAATAAGCAGTACAAGAACAATTTATGTAATCATAGTTTTGCAGGGAGGAAAAGGGCTAGATTACCTACACCTCAGTGTCTTTACCTATGTTGTTGATGCTTGGCCATGTGCAGTATTAAGGGAGGCTTTCTCTATTAGGACAATTAAGATTTGCATTTTCATACATTAAAACCCCACCAGAATGTGTACTTTTTAACTTCCGCCTCCCCTCTTCCCTGACTCTCAGGGTAAAGTTCTTGACAGCCCTCATGTTTCAAATAAGGGAAGGATAAGACAAATGAAGAGCCCAGTAGCTTGCTTTTGCATATTCTTGTACCACATGGAGCAGAATTAGGGAGAGTATATTTGTATAACTTTCAGAGATTGGCCCCTACTGTACAGTTCAATGCTATTACATATAAAGAAAAGCATCACTAACAGGCAACTGAATTCTACATAGCTAAAAAAGTAGCAATGACTCTAGATAGTAGATAACGAGTCAAATTTCCTCTTCTTCTTCACGGAGGCAGAAGAACATGAGGGAAGAAAGCCATGCATGTTGTTAGACCTAGCTACTATATCCCTTATTTTTATTTAACCAATATTTACATTACAGAGGAAGGCTCAACTTTGGGGTAGAGGGTGATATAGTAATAATACATGTAGAACACTGTTTAAAACTTGATTGCTATATGAATGTAATCTATTATTGTATCCAGAGAAAACAATACAAAAAAGACAAAGTAAAGCAATTTTTTACATTAAATTGAATTTGGTATTAATAACTAAAATTAGAGTGGGATCTGATATCTGGAATTGACATACAGGACAAGAAAACCATATGACCTTTATTGTTACTATCCCCCTCTTCACTTTCTCCTTATCAATAGCCATGATGATTCCTTCCCCAACTATAAGGCTAGACCTGTTATCGTGAGGAGAATTGCTAGGAAGAGTTGCAGAATAAATTATAAGGTATATATAAATAATACCACCAGAGGGCAGCAGAACCAGTCTAGGCCTTCTGGTCCTATCATTACTTCAGTGACATTGTGCAACTTTAAGCAGCATTAATTACTCTGGGAGGATTAACCAAATACTCCACATTTATTTCATATATCTGGGAAACAGAAGCAAGCCAAAATGATCTTTTAGTCTTCTTGCTTTAAGTTTGGTACCAGAGTTGACAGGATCAAAGATTTAAAACTAGAGTATATCTTAAGTCCATTGAATCCAACCCCCTTATTTAACAGATGAGGTAGGTGAGGGCTTAGGGAATTTCAATGATTTCACATAAGAAGTGTGTGTTGTGCTAAATGTCACAGAGGAGAGAGTTCTGGACTTAGAATCATACAGTTTTGAGTTCAAATTCCATCTCAGATTTTTACTGAGCTCTGTAACCTTGGGCAAGTAATTTAACTTTGATCAACTTCAGTTTCCTTATCTGTAAAATGAGGTTACTAACATTCTCTACCCCACCAGATTATTGTGAAAATCAAATGAGATATTCATAAAGCAGTTAGCAGGACACTTAATAAATAATAGGCTCTTAATAAAAACTCAACTACCCCTTCCACACACCCTTTTGAATATAAGCATTCCACCAGTTATAATTCCAGTGCTATTATCTAGTCCATGTCCTCTCATCTTGGTCATATGAGTTGTGTAAAGGATTTTTAAAAAACACTTCATTGGAATATTGGTAAATACTAGCTATAGAATCTCCCTGATTTAGCAGTCTCATAATCCTATCATAAAAAAGTACATAAGGTTATTCTAGCATAACCTGCTCCTTTGAAGTTTCCCTTATACTTTATGATTACTTTTTTGTTTAGATATTCACTAACCATGCCCTGAATAAAACATTAGATAATCTTTCCATGAATTTAATTCCAGGTCACTGGCCTTTCATGTACAGACTTTCTTCTTTAAAAAAAAATTAAAAAATGTAGCATTTGCCCTTCAGGCCAATGGAATTTCTCCACTATTTCCAAAAGATCATTAACATGGAATCATAATTTCCAGTTCCATTTTTTTTAAAAACCTGGGAATAACATTTGTCTGTGCATAATTACCTGAAATGATTGTCAAATATTTGGTCTCTTACGGTCTGTCTTCTTGTAGTTTCACTTCTCCATCAACCATTTTTATATGGTCATTTCCAATTCAAAACCCACTCCCCTTCATAGAGAAAACAAGCAAAATAGTTAAGTAGTTTGGCCATCTTTCAGTTTTCTGTTATAGTTGACCCATTGATTAAACAGTCCTATCCATTCTTTCCCCCAATATGACTTAAAATTATTCTTAGTTTTATTTGCAAGCCTGAGTTCATTTTGATCTTTAATGCCCCTGAAGCTTTTCTTATGGAACAATTCCATGCTTTTGTCCAGTATCTGTTCTTATTTTTGTAGCAACTGTTGTAGACTAAAAATCTTAGGACAGGGCCAGCTACCTTTACTCCATCAGGGTTGGGAGCTAGTCCTAAGGGAAAGGGTTGCTCTTCTCTGTTATTGGTTCAAAGACCCATTCTAGTTCATTTCCTAACTGTCCCACCTCCCCTGTACCATTAGCCCATAATGATTTGTCTCTAGTTCCATTTATTTAATTAATATTAATTTGTTTTTACAAATGGAAATTTAATTTAAATATATAGCAAGAATGAAAGTTACAAATAATTCCCTGCTACACATCTGTAAACACTCTCCCTAATACCATCATTGTCACTGGCAAAAGTGGGCTCAAACTTAACATAATTTCTATATGTCATTAATCTACCTGGTTTACTTCCAACTCAGACATAGCCGCTAGATGAGTCATTATGTCAGATATTGTTGGGCTTAGTTCCTTAGGTTATTCTGCAAGACCTCATTGCTGGTCTGTCTCTTTAAGACCATTCTTCAAGGTCTTGATATTGGTCTGGCTGACTTGCTGCAAAACCCAGCATAGACTTTAACCCTAATACACCTGATGGTTCACCTTTCTGATCTTCTATAGTTCACAAGGTCATTTAAATCTTTGATACTCCTTCACCTAAAACAAGAAAAAACAAAGGTAAAGAGATAAACAAAGCCCTGTATTAGAGAACCAGAAGCCGTTCCTCTTATAGCCTTGTCTCCCACTAGAACATGTCTAGGCAAGAAAGAGTCAGATCAAGAGCAAGTTCTAATTTTTCCCCCTGGTTAATGTCTTCTGAACACATCCCAGGTCTGACTACACAATCAATCAGCAGTCTGTCTTGTCACCACAAGTGATCCTGAGCAAGTTGGTTAACCTCTGTCTTCCTCCTTCCCTCCCTTCCTTCCTTCTTCCTTTCCTTCCTCTTAAGCCTGTGAAGCTTGGAGAGCAAGCTTCACAATACACTACAAAGCACCAACACAATGGGAAGAGAGACAGGGATACTTTCATACATCTTCAGTAACTATAACAGTGCTTCCACAGCAACAGAGAAGATTGTTGTTGAGTACTCCAAGTCCCTCTGTTTCATGGTTCAAATAGTTCTCTATGATACCTAAAATTGTGATGTTTAAGCATCTAATAAATGTCCCTGGATGCTGCAATGGAGTGATCTTGGTTAATCATTTTCACTCATTGTGCTTTAGTTTTCCCATTTGTAGAATGTGGTTGTCATAATTAGTTTCTGAGACTCCTTCCAACTTTAGAATTATATCATTCCAAGTGCACAAACAAGTTGAATCGTTCTCAAACATATATAGAAATGATCCCAGAGCAGTTAACCAACAATATCAAAGACAAGAAAAGGATAATCAATAGCTTCCTCTACAGAGTCATCCAGGTTGAATACATAGAATTCACATTCTTGAGCCAAGGGTTGCTTGTTGGAGCTTTATTCGCCCATTTACTTGGCTGATTCTAAAGGATACCCTGTCTAAAAAAGTTTATGGGCACACAAGGTATTCTTTTCTATTCCATTTTATTTAATTCAACAAACATCCAGTGCCTAATTGGTATGGAGCATATTGCTTGGTTGGGAAAAGAGAGTAAGATCTGTTGTTTAGTCATTTCTACCTCTTTCTCACCCCATTTGGGGTTTTCTTGGAAAAGATACTGGAGTGATTTGCCATTTCCTTCTCCAGCTTGTTTTGCAGATGAGGAAACTGAGGCAAATAGGGTTAAATGACTTGTTCAGGGTATTTCCACAATCTGACTAGCAGCTTCTGTGGGGGTGCAAGATCCACCAACAACCAGCACCCAGAAAGCTGCCAGCACCCGCCAAAGCACAGGTTCTTTTGATCTGCCTTAATAAGGAAAGCAAGGTGAAGGGGTTGGCAAGCTTACTTTAATTCAGCACACAAATATCATTCACTTAGTTCAGGGGAAAAAGCCAGCACATTGAACTTCGGAGCAAAATACAAACAAATTACAAACATCAACAGACAGACCCCATACAATTCATAGTTACCAACACCTAGGTTCAGACTGGGAGCTCAGAACAAGGGCTGGCC
>CM053627.1:186886410-186908572 GCA_028646595.1 Phalanger gymnotis | reverse complement strand
GCCAAGAAATAAGCTTAGTCATGCGGATACAAAAATAAAAGCAAAGATAGTCACTACTCTCGAGGAGTTTATAGCCTTGTAGGAGAAACAGAAAATGTAGCAGAGTAAGAGCTAAGTTGTACTTTGAAAATTATAGGGATGATCAGTAGGTCCATAGTGGATGAGATCAAAACCCTCAATTCAGCAACAATAACACTTATATGATCATGAATACAGGTTTGAAAATTGGAGAAGGGTGGTCAATGAAGGACGTAGATAACACGAATGCTATGGGAAGTCTATTGATAAGGATGTTGTAGAAGAGGTGGTCGGAGAGGAGGGAGTGAAATGAAACATGGCCAGGGCTTTTCTGAAATTGTGTCCCAGGAGAGGGAGTCATAAGTCAATAGAACAAGGCTCCAAGTTGGAATTTTCTTCAGGATATGGTCTTTGGTATGAATAAGGAATGAGATTATAGGATTGGGTGCCCAAAAGGACAGAATAACTATACGTGGTGCCAAAACAACTCTCAAAGTCAGTGGAACGAGAAAGCAGGCAGTTAGACAATCAATTATAGGACTTGTTTTGTTGATTCTTTGAATGATCAGCTGATTATCTTACTATCATGGAGAAAACAGATATGGAGGCTTGTGTTTTCTTTTCTTTTTTTTTAACAGAGTCATATGAGTTAGCAGTGGAAAGGACTTTTATAGGTCATCCAATTCAAGCTCCTTATATTATAAAGGAGAAAACTAAGGTATGAGGAAGTGAGTGAAGTGAGCTGTAGATTCAAATCTACAATCTTGAAATCCCATATATTTTTTAATTATTATTTTGAATTTCTCACCATTCACTGACAAAACAATGGAGAAAAAGTTTCCCAAAGTTCTCATAACAATTTCCAGGATAATTTTCCACTCATTTCCGTCAAGGAAAAGATCTAAAGCAAATAGGGATAATGCTTATTTCCCAAGAGGCTATCTTAAAAGCTGTCTTCAAAGGAATCCTCACCTTTCAAAGCCTTATCATTCCAGGGTCATAAATCTATCAATCTCAATGCCAAAATCAAATTTCTTTGTGCTTATTACCACCACCTTCTTTCATTGTCTGCACATATTTCACTTGAAATTTTTTGTGGCTATAAAAATAAATATTCCTTCTTCCTTCCTGAAATAAACTAGAAAGGTTAAAATAGGCAATTGAGAAACACAATTAGATGATGAAGTACTACTTATGTAAGAAAAATGATTTCCAAAGAAATTACTGACAAGTTCATTCATACAATATCTAGGTCACAATGAATAAATAATATTTCTCAATAAGATTACATCTGTATATATTTGGATAAAAGACATGGAATTAAGCCCTACTTGTAGTAGGAAAGCATGGAAAAAGCACACTTGACCAAATCTGAGGCGGGGGGTGAGCAACCTGATTCAGTTCTAATCCCATTCCAACTACTGACACACTGTACTATTTCACTGACAGAAGTAATAGGTCATAGTGGATAAAGTGCTGAATTTGGAAGCATTAAGAGCTGAGCTCAAATCCTGCTTCTGATGCTTACTAAGATTCACTTAGCCTCTCTGAGCTACAATTTATTCAACTACAAAGTAGAAATACTAACATTTAAAATGGCTACCCCTCCAACTACAAGAAATCCCTCCTTGATTCTGGCTGGATCACCTGGATATCTTCTGTAACAGTTGGGGAAATGGAGTCTCCTTGTTTTGTTTCCTGCCCTTACCTATAGATGCTGACCTCAGAATTCTAAGTGTTCCTATTTATGGACAGTATTATGCTGTATTCTTATATGTTGTCTTACCCCATTAGAATGCAAGCTGCTTGAGGACTGAAACTGTCTTACTTGCTTATTTTTGAATTCCCAGAGTGTCTGGCATAGTGTAATTGATTAATAAATTCTCTTATCTATCATCTATCAATTTAATTGGAAAATGAAGCTTCCTCATTAGCATACAAATTTTACATATATACAAAAGGAGATAGTTAGCTTGGCACATAAACAATAGGACTGAATTGCCTTTGGGAAATTCCAAGGTTCTTTTAATGACCTTAAACTTCTTTCCTAAACAAAAGCCCAACTTTTAAATTACCATATTGATATGGTTTATTATTTGGATGTGGCTCATGAAATAGTCCAACCTCTGAAGAAATAAAAGTGAGTCTTAGATGGTATTGTTGAAGCTTTTGGTGGTTGCAAATAGTCTGCAACACAACAAGTGAAGGAATTTTGAAGGAGCACAGGAGTAAATCATGTGTGACCCAAAAAAGAGAGGGGATGTTCATGCGTTGAGAGAAAAAGACAACTCTTGGATGACTTGTTTTCTCTACTAGCATTATCACAATGTCATAAGAAAGAGATGAAGGGCTCTAGCACTTTGAGTGTAACTCCTATGGTAAAGTTATGAGAAGTCATGGACAGGAATGCATTCTGCTTTTAGCCCCAATTTACTTCTCTAGCAAAATGATGCTATGAGCACCTGTCACCTAGAGTTGTTGTGATGATTGTCAAAGAAAATTGTGTACTCTGCACTTTAGACATACAGTATTTTGTTTAGAGAAAAGAGTGCTCAAACTAGTAGAGTTCCTTAGTGCTCTTGGACAAGCAGTTTTGAAATCCCATGTTATATGAGTTTTAAACAAGGAATATTTCATGATAGTGTAAAAATAGCCATAAAACTCAGGGTAAGGTAAAAGTTCAGTTATCAATTTGTTTCATTAGACAGAATAATAGTCACTTAAACTTTTAGCATATACCCTTAGAGAATCATTTTCCTAAAACCATTTGATCCTCCTTTCACCATTTACTTCAAGGAATCTTTTGTCCAAATGGTCAAAGGCATTTATTAGGGCAGCTAGGTGGTACAGTGGATAGAGTGCCTGGCTTGACATCAGGAAGATTTGAGTTCAAATCCTTCCTCAGACACTTACTAGCTGTTTGATTCTTAAACTCAGTTTCCTTATAACTGCAAAATATGGATAATAATAGTACCTGCTCCATAGGGTTGTTGTGAGTATCAAATGAGATAATAATTATAAAGTGCTTAGCACAATTCTTGGCACATAGTAAGCACTATACAAATGTTATTGTTACTGTTATTATTATTAAGCTATTCCCAAGAATTGAAGTAACCAAAGAGACTTCTTTCTTAGTCATTACCGCAATCACAGTAAAGGTTAGAAGAAGGTCCCTTTGCCCATGTCCAGTCATCACTCTCATTAATTCAAGGGAGGAGAATCTGGGAGGAGCTTTCTAATGTCCATCCTCTACCTTCTCCAATCAGAGAGACTGAGAAGTCCCATGGGCACAACATGCTAAGGAGATGTAAGTTTCAGAAGGGAAATGATTTATAATCATTGACTAAAATACTTGAATGACAGAGCTATAAACTTTCCCTACAAGAGAGAGAGGCTTAATAATTACAGTGCCTCCAATGCATAGTGGACAGAATAAATGGCTTTGAAGATAATATCAGAGTAGAAGACAATAGCAGAAGCCCAGTCACATTTTGAAAATGGCTATATAGCCCACTCCTCCAGAGCATATATTCCTAGATTATTTAGATCATCTGTTAGTGAATTGTGGGTAGAACATCAGCTTGCCTTGGTGATCGTGTCAACTGATCTTTCTGTCTAGGCCTGGGTTCCAATATACTTTCCTCCCTGGATTTCTCCTTATCAGACTCTGTGTTACTGAACAGGTAACCCCTGCCAGAATCTCTACACCTCACTCCTACTGTCCAGTTTGGGAATGATAAATAGAATTAGTCATTTCTCCTAGAAAGGCTATATTAGCCTAGATCTCTATGGCTCCTATCACCATGCAACTTTCCAAAACAAAATATCCCTCCATGGCAACTGATGCTCTATATGCATAGTCCACCTATCCTATAAAAATGTAAGCTTTTTGAGGGCAGGGTCCAGTTTCCATTTTGTATATGTATCCCCAAAGTTTAACATTGATTGGCATTTAATAAATATTGTTGACTTGATTAATCTGTTCCATTAATCTACTTTTCTATTTTTTGCTTATTCATTGATTGATTTACTCATAGACCATGAAAAGGCATGGATTCAGGCAATGGATATAAATTCATATGTGAAATTCAGCAAAGAGGCTAATTTCACTGATGACATGGAGAGAAAGTGCAAGAATAATGGAAAAGAAGGAATGGGGTAGGTTTTGAAAATTTTTAAAAGCCAAGTGAAAGATATAATATTCAAACTAGAAAGTAATAAGGAGACATAAGTATTGAGTAAGATCTGGGTGAGGCTAGTCAGACAGAAGAAAAGAGATCTCTTACTTGACTTGATAGTAATTCTGAGTCATTGAATGCAGGTGAGGGAGAGTTTTTATTCTGCCACTATCGAAGAAGGAGGCAGCCCTTTGATGTAGGCTTCTAAGAGGACAAATAATTTTATAAATTGTTCCTTTGATGTAGCTCTGGGAGGGGGGTGGTGCTTCTCAGTCTCTCTGATTGGAGGAGGTAGAGGATGGACATTAGAAAGCTTCTCCTAGATTCTCCTCCCTTGAATTAATGAGAGTGATGACTAGACATGGGCAAGGGGACCTTGTTCTAACCTTAACGTGATTATGGTAATGACTAAGAAAGAAGTCTCTTTGATTACTTAGATTACTGGCTAGTGGGACAGGGAATACTGAATGGGTGGTGGCACAAGGAGAGCCTTGAAGTCAACTTAGATCCCAAGATGGTTTGTTTGCAAGGGGCTTATGACCTCTTAGACCCTTTACTGTGGATGATCTTGATGTAGGATAAAGAATTGTTGACTGTACCAGAAGTGTCCCTGTAGAGACACTGATGCTCTCAGAGTTTTTCTGTTCATCATCACCACCTCACATCAAGAGAGAAATCTGTGACTAATACCGAAGTTGTCATCTTTGGCAAGGCACTGCTATTTCTGGAGTTGTTCTGGTTCATTATCACCATTTTGTATTAGGAGACCAACTTTGAACTTCAACGATGTGCCATCACCCATCATGTGGGCCAACCATACTGTGAGAATATGAAACTTAGTGTTTTTGAAGAAAGGAGGAAAATCTTAGGATTTCTGACCCCTATTTTTGTTTTGTTTTTGTTCATTTTCTTCTTTTCCTCTTTTCTCCCTTTCTTCCTCTCTTAGTACTACACAACAGGAACTGGGAGCACCTGGTTCCAGGCTAAAGTTAGAAGTATAGATAATTCTAAAATCAGGAATTGGTAATAATCCTCTTGTCTCAAGTTGGGTGGGTCTCAGAGTAATTGCAAGTCAGAGGCTCTAAGAAGCTGTTGCTGCCATCCTCTAAAACATAGGGCTCTCTGGGGCTCAGGACAAAACGAGAGCCCCACTTGCCTGTTTGTAAGGGTAGTACTGTCTGGGCTGCTAAGTCAATTCATTGATAGGCTGTGGTAACAGGGTAATCTAGTAGTTATGCTCGCTCCTTGAGTCTTAGGAGTCTGGTCGTTGTTGAGACCTTGGATAAATTTGAAAGCTCTCCTTGTCTGGGCCTGTTCATCTGATTTAATCTTTTGTGTGAATGTTCATTTCTTGATTAGCTTCTATGGAGTCATAAGTCCTTTTAGCTCCACAGCCAAGCAGTAGACATTTCATCATCACATGGTCATCCTTGGACAGAAAATATTTCCCCAAATTTTTAAATGTTGAATTGGCAGCAGACAGAGAATATTATAGCACACATACTATATAACCTAGTTAGAAGGGCAGATCCACATATATTCTAAGTATGAGGCCCTAGTGTATTACTCTTAGTGTATATAGAATGTATATAAAAGATACAAAGGGCAGTTTGGGGAGGGAGTGGACTAGTATCTTTAAACCCCATGAGAGGCTTCATGTAGAAGGTGGCACTTGAACTGTGTTTTAGGAAACCAAGCATTCTAAGAGGTGGAAATGAGGAGGCTGTGCATTCTGAGTGAGGGCTATAACAAATCAAAGACACAGTGATGTAGGATAGGGTATTTGGCATGCAGAACAATGAGTAAGCCAGGATGGTTGAGTCCCAGAGAATGAGGAGAGAGAAAAGTGTCAGAAGATTGGAAAGGTAGGAAGGTACCAGGCCATGAGACCTAAGTAACAAAAATAAGAAATTATATTTGATTGTAGAGACAAAGAGGGAAGCATAGGAATTAATTGATCAGGAAGATAAGGGTGACATGATCAGAAATACATTTAAAAGAAATTTACTTCAGTGGTTGTATAAAGATCTTGGGAAAGTAAAGCAGAGACCACATAGAATGCCATTGCAAGAAGGAAAGAGGTCACAAGGATTTGAATTAGGGTTGTGACTGTGTCCTTGGAGAGGAGAGAGGATATATTTGAGAGATGCTGTAGTGATAAACATGACAAGAGTTGTCATACAATTGAATATGTGGAATAAGAGTTAAAAAGCAAGGAAGACACAGATTATGAATGTGGATGACTAGAATCATGATGGTGCCCTAATAGATGGTGCCCTAATAGTAATAGTAATGTTAAGAAGAGAGTGGTTTTGAAGGGAAAGTTTTGTTTTGTGTGTGTTGAATTTGAAAGCCTTATAGGATCTCTAGTTGGAAACTTCCCATGGGCAGTTCATGCTCATTAATAGTGATGATGTGTATATTTATCAGAGAATGTTGCCAATATTATATGGAAAATATTTCAGCACTACTTTTCTTTAATTATTGTTGGACATTTAAAACTGGGAACATCCTAAATACAACATGTCTAAAATTAAATTAATGATCATTTTCCCTCAACCCCTTCTTTCTTCTAATCTTCCCTATTTCTTTTTAAAAGCATCATCATCTTTCTGTCACATTAGTTATGTAATCTTGACATTATCTTTGATTCCTCATTCTCCTTCACTCCACATGTACAATCAGTTGCCAAACCTCAACGTTTCTACTTTCACATCACTTGAATTCACCCAGATGCCTCCTTAATTTATAATCTTATCCCTTCACATAAATTGTTGTGATAGCTTCTCATTTGATTTCCTTGCCTCAAATCTCTTTCCACTGCAGTTCATCTTACATATTACTTACAATGCAGTTTTCCTTAAGCCTAGACCTGACCACGTGACTCACTTGCTCAAACAAGTCCAGTGGTTTCCTATTGTCTCTATAATAAAACATAAACTCATCTATTTAGCTGTTACAGTGCTACCCATCTTTGACTCATCTTTTCTGTTTCATGGATTTACCTTGATGTCCTTCTCCCTAAGATCCAGATTGAGTAGCCTCTTTCTGTTTCTCAAGCGGAACACTCCATGTTCTTTTTCATTGCCTTTGTATCATCTGTCCCTGTGGCCAGAATGTACTACTCTTTACCTTTGTCTCATAGAACTCTTCTTTTGAGACACAGCTCAAGCATTATCATTATCGTGATACTTCATGATCCACCCCAACCCCATACACACAATTTTCTAGTGGTCTCTCTCCAAAACTACCTTGTATTTGGATACTTTGTATCTAATTGTACCAATTCACTTTATATTAATTTCATTTATATATTTTATTATGTTCTTGTTGTATCCCTCATTGAGTAGAGAGAGCTTCAATCATTGTAAATGTATCCCTAGTGCTAAGCACAGTGACTGTCACCTACCAGGTATTTAAGTAATACTTGTTAACTGATTAATTGATCAAATGCCTTTGATTTGAATTGTGTCCTCTGGCTAAATAGTAACAGTGAACACATCAATGGAGGTTCTGAATGTTCCAGTCACCCACATTCATAATTGCACTGAACCTGAAAAAAAAACTTGTCTGAGAGATGAATTCTTTGAGTTGGGTCATACCTAAAGGTACGGTATGATAACAATTCTAATTACTGTTTAGATATTCTTACTGAATGTTTGATGCGCGAAATGCAATATAGGATTATGACAAGGGTCCCAGGCCTCAGTCAAATCCTGCCACTATCACATTGCTTTTTTGTGGTTCTGGGCAAATCATTTAACCTCTGTGTTTTTCCAATGAGATATTTCACACTATCTTCTATTTTTTTCATTCTTTCAGTTTTGTTTGATTGTTTCTTGATTTCTCATAAAGTCATTAGCTTCCACTTGCTCAATTCTAATTTTTAAGGAATTATTTTCTTTATTGAGCTTTTGTACCTCCTTTTCTATTTGGCCAATTCTACCTTTTAAGGAGATTTTTCTTCAGTTATTTTTTGTGCCTCTTTTCCTATTTGACCGATTCTGTTTTTCAAGGCATTTTTTCTCCTCATTTGTATCTCTTTTACCATTTGGCCTAGTCTGTTTTTAAGCTGTTATTATCTTTAGTACTTTTTGTGCCTCCTTTTCCAAGCTGTTGACTCTTTTTTCATGATTTTCTAGTATCACTCTCATTTCTCTTCCCAATTTTTCCTCTACCTGTCTTGGTTTTTAAAATCCTTTTTGAGCTCCTCCATGGCCTCAGACCAGTTCTTGGAGGTTTTGGATATAGAAGCCTTGACTTTGTTACCTTCTTTGAAGTGTGTGTTTTGATTTGCCTAGTCACCATAGTAACTTTTTATAGTCAATTTTTTTTTTCTGTTGTCTCTCCTTTTCCCCACGTATTTCTTGACTTTTAGTTCTTTGTTGGGGCTCTGGTTCAGGGTGGAGGGTGCACTGGCCTAAGCTTCAGGTATTTTGTGCAGCTGTTTCCAGAGACACTTCTAGGGATCTGTAAGTTTTCAGTTATTCCAAGGTGGTACCATCTAAGGAGAGGTGTGTTTACTATTCTCCTGGCAAGTCCTCTGGTCTTTGAGTGACCACAACCTCTCTTTTCTGCCCTGGAATTGTAATGAAGGTCCCATCTCTCCTAGAGCCACAAACTCTGGTGTGTTACTGCTCCTCCTCACCCTGGGACTGCCACACAGGTCTGTGACACGGATCTGAGCATAGGCGAAGGACAAGACTCCTGCCCCCAGTGCCTGCAAAGAGACCTTTGTAATCTCCTTCTGACCAGTTGTTCATCCTTACCATCTGTAGGCCAAGAGATCTGGAGGCAGCAGTTGCTGCTGCTGATTCAATAACTCCCAAGACTTGCACCTGGCTTGCTGGGACACAGTCTATGCTAGTGAAGCCTTCATTGGACTGCACTCCATTCTTACCCATGATGCAATAGACCTTTCCTGCCAAACTTCCAAGTTGTCTTGGGCTGGAAAATTCTTTCACCCCCTGCCTTTATATATTCTGCCCCTCCAGAATTTGTTTTAAGGCACTATTTAAATGTTTTTAGTGAGGTTTTGAGGAGAGTTCAGTAAATCCCTGCCTTCTTTCTACCATCTTGGCTCTTCTTCCCTACAATGTAAATTTGAAATAAACCTAAAAATTCAACGTACATATAGTGGACATTCATGGTTTTGTATGCAGTCCTATCTTTTCTTCTGGTATGGAGATTTGTTCATATGTACTAAAGTTTACTGAGTTAATTTTAGAAAAAAAAGATTTAAGAATACTATTTTGAGCTGAATTGAATAGACACTTCTGCTTTGGTTTGTGTGCGGGGTAGCTTCATTGATAATATTTAGGGAGGGATTGAACAAAGAGCCAAAGGATCCAGTAGTTATGCATTTTTGAAATATTTGACTTGTTTGGAGTAATACAGCTTCATTCAGTTAGTAATCTGGTGGGGCTTACATGATAATTGGGGAAGACACATAAAAGGGTGCTGTAAAGAAGGAGAGCTAAAAAGGGTACCTTCTAGGGCATGATGAGGAGACTCAAGAATTTGGGATTATAATTTGGCTTCCAAGAAGATAAGGCAATAGGCCCCTCTCTCAGAGGTTGATTGGGCCAGGAGTGGGGCCAAGATTCTGGTGGAGAGGAAATATTTCAAGGAGATTATCTTTTTTTTTTTTTTAACATTTTAATTACCATATTGCCCCATGTATAAGACACATCTTAGTTTTGTGGCCTGAACTTTGAAAAAAAATGTATTACATACATAAAGTTATTGAACTCAAGTTTTATTCATAATAAAATTCATACAATAATATGATGAAATTCAAGCTCATAGCTTTCAGGCATCTTTTGGGCAAATCTGGTGCATGTATGCATGCTTAGTCCATTCTGTTTCTTGAACCTGAAGCACCAATTGTGTCCATCTTTGAAATCAGTAACTTCTTTGTCATCAACAATTCTTCTTGCCTTATGCTGAACTATCTTTGTGGACACAGGAATTCTAATTGCCCTTTGCTCTTCAATCCATATCTTCAATTCCCTCTCTAAATAAGGCCATTTTGCTGACTTGTCTTCTCATGGCTTTCTTCTGCCATGGCGTTTTCAGTAGGGTTTCTTCTTCCTATAGCCATTCTTGGATTGTTTTCTCAGTTGGAGGAGCACCAAACTTATGTTCAGCAGCACAATTTCCATTCACTTTTGCAAACTGGATCACATTTAACTTGAATTCCGCATTGTACAAAAATAGTTTCTGAGCCATTCCTGGGCAGAACATGGCAAAACAAGTACTGGTAAAACAATGAGCACAAAGACAAGCATGAAAAAGCAGGAAATAAAGTAAAAATCTATGACAGTGAGCAAAAAAAAACAAGTGGGAAAAGTAGGAAATGCAAGTAAAATAATCTACAACCGCTATTTAAGATGCACCTAGTTTTCAGATGCCAAATGTTTCGAAAAAGGGTGCATCTTACACATGGAGAAATACAGTAATTTATTTTTAGTTTTTAACATTCATTTCCACAAGATTTTGAGTTCCAAATTTTCACCCCATCTCTCCCCTCCCCACACTCCAAGATGTCAAGCATTCCAATTACCTTTGCCCCAGTCTGCCCTCCCTTTTATCAGCCTCCCTCCTTGTCCCTTTTCCTCCTGCTTTCTTGTAGGGTAAGATAGATTATTATGCTTCATTGTCTGAATATCTTATTTCTCAGTTGTATGTAAAAACTATTTTAACATTTTTTTAAACTTTGGGCTCCAAATTCTCTCCCTTCTTCCCTCCCCACCCATGTTAATTGAGAAGGCAAGCAATTTGATTTAGGTTATATATGTGTAGTTATGCAAAACACTTCCATAATTGTCATATTGTGAAAGACTATATTTCCTTCAACCCATTTATTCTATTCTTTCCTTTGACCCTGTCCCTCCTCAAAAGTGACTACCCTCTCCCCGAATCTGCCCTCCCTTCTTTCATCCTCCCTCTTTTGTCCCCCCACTTTCCCGTATGGCAAGATAGATTTCCATGCCCAATTGTGTGTATGTTATTCCCTCCTTAAGTCAAATTCGATGAAAGTAAGGTTCACTCATTCACTCTCACCTCCCCCCTCTTTCCCTCCGTTATAAAAGCTCTTTCTCATCTCTTTGATGTGAGATAATTTACCCCATTCTACCTCTTCCTTTCTCCTTCTCCCAATACATTCCTCTCCCCCACCCTTAATTTTATTTTGTAGATATCATACCTTCCTCCTCCAACTATCCTAATACTGAAAAAGGTCTCAGGAGTTAGAAATATTATGCTTCCATGTAGAAATATAAACAATTCAACTTTAATAAGTCTCTTATGATTTCTCTTTCCTGTTCACTTTTTCATGTTTCTCTTGATTCTTGTATTTAAAAGTCAAATTTTCTATTCAGCTCCAGTCTTTTCATTAATAATTCTTGAAAGTCCTCTATTTCATTGAACATCTATTTCTTCCCCTTAAGGATTATACTTGCTTTCACTAGGTAGATTATTTTTGACCTCTGGAATGTCACATTCCAAACCCTCTGATCCCTTAATGTAGAAGCTGCTAAATCTTGTGTTATCCTGATTGTTTTTCCACAATACCTGAATTGTTTCTTTCTGGCTGCTTGCAATATTTTTTCCTTGACCTGGGAACTCTGGAACTTAGTTAACAATATTTCTAGGAGTTTTCCTTCTGGGATCTCTTTCAGGAGGTGATTGGTGGGTTCTTTCAATTTCTATTTTACCTTCTGGGGTATCAAGGCAGTTTTCCTTGGTAATTTCTTCAAAGATGATGTCTAGGCTCTTTTTTTGATCATAGCTTACAGGTAGTCCAATAATTACCAAATTATCTCTCCTGGATCTATTTTCTAGGGCTGTGGTTTTTTCCAATGAGATATTTCACATCCTCTTTTTTGTTTTCATTCTTTTGGTTCTGTTTTAAAGTTTCATGATTTTTCACAGAGTCATTAGCTTCCATTTGCTCCATTCTAATTTTCCAAGAATTATTTTATTCAGTGAACTTTTGGACCTCCTATTCTGTTTGAACAATTCTGCCTTTTAAGACATTCTTCTCCTCATTGGCGTTTTGGACCCCCTTTGCCATTTGGTTAGGCTATTTTAAGGTGTTATTTTCTTCAGTATTTTTGGGATCTCCATTAGCAAGCTGCTGACTAGTTTTTCAGGATTTTCTTGTCACTCTCATTTGTCTACTCAATTTTTCCTCTACTTCTCTTGCTTGATTTTCAAAATACTTTTTGAGCTCTTCCATGGCCTGAAACCAATTCATATTTTTCATGGAGGCTTTTGATGTGGGAGCTTTGACTTTGTCAAAGGTTTGTCTTTGTCTTCCAGTTGTATGTTTTCATCTTCTTTGTCACCAAAGTAAGATTTTCTAGTGTAAGTTTTTTTTACACTTTTTGCTCATTTTCCCATCCAAATACATGACTTTTTAACTCTTTGTTAAGGTAGGACTCTGCTTACAGTGTGAAGGGTGTACTTCAGGGCATGTGTGCAGCTATTTTCAGAGATATATCTAGGGGGCTGTAAATTTTCAGTCCTTTCAGGATGGTATGATCAAACAAGATGTATTTGCCCCTTTCCTGGCCTCTACTCTGGTTTTTGAGTAACCACAAGCACTCTTTTCTGCCTTGGAACTGCGAGGAAGATTCCCTTACCACAACAGCCACAAGTTCCTCCTCAATCCAGGACTGCCACCCAGGACTGTGACCCAGATCCAAGCAGGGCAAAGCAAGAGAATCCTGCCTCCATGCCAGCAAAGAAATCCTTGCAATCCACCTCTGATCAACCACTCAATACCCCCACCATCTGTGGGCAGAGAGCTCTGAAAGCAGCTACTGCTGCTTCCACCACACCAGGGCTGGGGCTGGACCACACTCCTTTCTCAGCTAGGTTGGGACAGACCTTTCCAACTGACCTTCGATGTTGTCTTTGGCATTTGTGGGTTGAGAAATCTGTTAACCACCACAGCTGCCAGTGATTCAGTCCCCTGTCTATGCTGCATGGCCCATGCTGGACTGTATTTCTCTCCCAGCTCAGTGCAATAGACATTTCCTGTTGATCTTCCAGGTTGTCTTTAGATGGAAATTTGTTTCACTCCATCATTTTGTGGGTTCTGCAGCTCTAGAATTTGGTTAGAGTCATTCTTTACAGGTAGTTGGAAGGGTTTGGGGCAGAGCTCAAGTAAGTCCCTACTTTTACTCCACTATCTTGGCTCCACCACAAGATTATCTTTCTAAGCATAATTGGCATTGTAGTGACTAATAGTGGTACTTGTGTAACCTACTTTGTAGGGTTGTTATAAAAAGCAAATTTAAAAAGAAATTTGAAAATGCTTTATAAACCATGAATTGTTATATACATACACAAACACAACCATACACATATTTGGTATCCCATGGCTCATGAAATGTACTCCTAGTGTTGAAAGGGAGCTCAGGCCACTGTAGGTCATATCAAAAGGTAGGCTTTTTTGTTAATTAATTTATTTTTAGTTTTCAACATTCACTTCCACAAGATTTTGAGTTCCAAATTTTCTCCCCCTCTCTCCTCTCCTTCCACCCGAAGACAGTGTGCATTCTGATCACTCCTTCCCCTAGTCTGCCCTCCTTCTATCACCCTCTTTTCTTTTATCCCCTTCTCTTCTATTTTTCTGTAGGGCAGGTTAGTTGCATGTAAAAACAATTTTTAACACTCATTTTTAAAACTTTGAGTTACAAATTCTCTCCCTTCTTCCCTCCCCACCCACTCTCATTGAGAAAGCAAGCGATTCAAAATAGGGTATATGTGTGTAGTTATGCAAAACTCTCCCATAATAGTTATGTTGTGAAAGACTAACTACATTTCCTTCCATCCTATCCCACTCCCCATTTATTCTGTTCTCTCCTTTGACCCTGTCCCTCCTCAAAAGTGTTTGTTTCTGACTACCCCTCCCCCACTCTGCCCTCTCTTCTATCATCCTCCCTTCTCTTATCCTCTTTTCCCCTACTTTCCTATAGGGGAAGATAGATTTCCATACCCAATTGAGTGTGTGTGTGTGTGTGTGTGTGTTATTTCTTCCTTAATCCAAATTCGATGAGAGTGAGTTTCACTCCTTCCCTCTCACCTCCTTCCTTTTGCACTCCACCGTAAAAACGTTTTCTTGCCTCTTCTATGTGAGATAATTTACTCCTTCTACCTTTCCTTTTCTACTTCTCCCAGTTCATTCTTATCTTTCTCCCCTTAATTTCATTTTTTAGATATCATTCCTTCCAACTACCCTAATACTGAGAAAGGTCTCATGAGTTACAAACATTATGTTTCCATGCTGGAATGTAAACAGTTCAACTTTAATAAATCCCTCATGGTTTCTCTTTCCTGTTCACAAAAGGTAGGCTTCTTAATGGTCCTGTCCACTAGGATACACAATTGTGTAGGAACTTATGATGAGAATTGCTAAGAAAAGAGACATACTTTATCCTTGAGAGGTTCTCTTTTCAGGTATCCTAATTAATCTCCCCATTTATGTGCCTGGCAGATACAACAACGTTACACCAAATGCCAGCTTTGTAGGACTGGATAAAAATGACCTGAGTGGAGAATCTAAGCACCTTTGCAGATTTTAGGAAGACATGCTTATTCTATGTACCACCCCCACTGCATGGCTTGCCACACACTGTGACAATTATGCCTTAGGGGCAGTTAGATCCTGTTTTCTGGGCAGAATCCCCATTAAATGGCTTCATCATTTAGCTATGAGTCTCCTCCAAAATAATGATGTGTAGGAGGGGACTGACAAACTGGTAAAATTTGGTTAGGAGGTAATGAAAGCTGTAGCTTGGGCAAATACTTCTAACAATCAAAATACTTGCTTTGGGGATGGTGGTGGGTAGTTGGAGAGGGTGTGCAGAGTTCTGGGAATGGGGAGGTGAGAAGGCATAGAGCCTGGTAGCTACCTAAGTATTCAGAGGATGATGACACCATCTCTTGGAAGGCATTTAGGATGTGACTCCTGAAATATAGGGTTGATAACAAAGCAAACATAAGCCAAATTTTAGAAGTTCTAATAAAATTGTTCTATGAGATACAGCACCAAAGCATTCATGAGTCACCCTGTTGAGCAGCTAAGTATCCATATAGGTAGAAGAAGGATCAGGTTCATCCAGGTTAAATGCTGGAGTATCCTTGTAGGATATCCTTTCTATGTTATGGCTAGGCAATACTTCTTTTCTATTATTGTGTGTGGCTCAAGTTGTACCTCCAGAGAGGGCACTATATCAAAGTTTTATGTCATGTATATCTGCTTTGTTGGGGATCTCTTGTCATCCACTGTTAAGTCCTGCACTGTTTTGGAACCATGATACAGAAAAGAGCACATCAACGAGTAGATTTGATCAATGATTCTATTTTCTATAGATTTGTCTTAGATTAATGTAAGGGATTCTTCCAGTCTGAATTCAATTCTTGTCACTGGGAAAGCTTGCTCTGAAATGGGCACCTTTCTGACAGGCCAAGTCATAGAGCAAATTAGAAAATGGGTCCAGATTGTTAGGTGTGGTTAGGGTTTGTCAGCATTGCAGATAACATCTAAGAATCATTTGTTACCAAGACTCAGATGGAGTACTTGCAAATATTTTATTCTAAAAGCTGATTGATACTAGTAAAGTTACAGAAAAGGCCATAATGTCAAAGTAGAAAGTGCATATTAGAACTAATTCTTCATCCAGGAGAGAAGCAACTTGCATAGAGACTGATAACCTTTTTTTTCTATTTTGTTCTTTGAAAACAGTTTTCATAGTTAGCTCAGGACCAGAGTAGTTGTGATCTCAGGAACTTAGAGTGATGCATATTGCTGAATTGCAAACACATTTTCAATCCATTGATTTTTGCAAAGAACACCATTATTATAAAAAATTTTAAAAAGCAAGTTATCATAGTTTGTGCTCATTTTCATATTACTGACCTAGAAATTTAAAGCTAGAAAATAACAGTGGTTTTAAATTTTTTTTTTAATTTCAGTGAGTCAGTGTAAGACATCATTTATAGGACATGTGCAAACCCCTGAATGATTTGATGAAAAGAAACTGATGCCCAGGATTAAATGACACATTAATTTCTGAAACTAATTAGGAATAGTATCTTGCGGCTTCACTGTAAGCATGTTATAATTTTTTAAAATAATTGCTAGTGTTACTGCGTTCTAATTATCCTCTTGATGGAAGCAAATTTCCAATAAGAAGCTTAATAGATTTTATCGGCGCATTGACAGGAAGCCTTGCAATGCTCCTTGACAGTTGGATGTTTGCAGGAATATTGTTTTTTCAGTTCAGCACAGTTCGAAGCACCATCAGCATATGAACAAGGATTAGCTGAAATTGAAGAAAACATTGAAAATTTTTCAGATTCATTCTCCTTCCCAATATAGGCTACGCCAACCCATCCTATAATTTAACAGATAACCAATTCAGCAAGAAATAATTTTGGCAGACCTTTCGGGGTTGCAAAGTACAGGATATCCAAACTATGACTAGAGGGCCACACACATCCTGTCAGTCCCACATGAAGCCTTTGAATCAAACATATAGCAGAGAAATGCCTTATAAAAGGTTTTAATACTGCGACTAAAGGTAACATATTAACCTTTGCAAAATTCAAGGCAACACGATTACTTAGAGACACATGGGATTTTTATTTTCTTCCATGTAATACATGGGCTAGGCGTGGATAATTTGACATTTTCTTGTGGGCCATGATCATGTGGATAAATGTTACTTAATAGTCTGCCTTTATTGTATTTTAGTTTTGAAAATGCCCAGAAACTGAGTGTGGCTATGTCTCTTAATTCACATGGTATAACATTATTTTTCATTGTAGCCTGATCATCAAGGTGCAGATACAATGAACTGAAATACTGAGATCACTTAGAGCAGCTTTAGTCATTTGGTCAAACGAACCATCTGTAACTGGTCATAATTAAATGGTTTCAATCAATACATTACCTCTCCAAAATAAACATTGAAATTACTTTTGAATTCCCACGGTGAGTAAATTAATTCCCTCAAACTTACTGCACAAGTTGTTGCTACAAGACTTTGCGCACTTGGCACATGATCTTCCTGTATCATAAGGGTAATTTTTTCTAGGCGGAACATTTCCACTGGAATATAAAAGAAGAGAGAAGACATTCAAGTCATTTTTTGACCTTGTTCTCAAGTATTTTCTTTTACAATATGTTGCCACAATGACATTAGCTATCAGTTTTATAGCTCCTTAATTAACTTTTCTAAAAAGTTACTGCTAAAGTAACCTGATTTTGACAATGAATAGAGACTGAATGAATAGAGAGACTTGAGGAAAGAGACTGATCTTGAACCCTGTAAGGACTTTTGGGAATGAGAAAATGAAAGCTGTCAAAAGGGCAGGACACAATAGACTCATTTCACTTTGCATTAATTCATGTAAGTCTTTCCAGGTTTTTCTCAGAGTATCCTGCTCATTAAATCTTATAGCACAATAGTATTCCATTACAGTTATATGCCACAGCTTGTTCAGCCATTCTCAAATTAATGAGCATCACCTCAATTTTCAATTCTTTGCCACTAGAAGAGAGCTACTATACATATTTTTGTAAATAGAGGTGCTTTTCCTTTTTGTTTTTTATCTCTTTTGGAATACAGACCTAGTAGTGGTATTGCTTAGTCAAAGGGTATGCATGGTTTTATAGGCTTTTGAGCACTGTTCCAAATGGCTTTACACAATGGTTGAATCAGTTCACAACTCCACCAACAGTAGATTAATGTCTTAATTTTCCCACATCCCCTCTAAAATTTGCCATTTTCTATCCTATTAGTTAATCTAATAGGTGTGAGATGGTATCTCAGAATTGTTTTAATTTGCATGTCTATAATCAATAGTAATTTGGATCATATTTTTCATGTGACTATAGATGACTCATTACTTCATCTGAAAACTAACTGTTCATATCTTCTAATCATTTATCAATTGGGGAATGGCTCTTATTTTTATAAATTTGTCTCAGTTCTCTATACATTTAAAAAATGAGGCCTTTATCAGATAAACTTTCTTCAATTTTTTTCTGAGTTATGATTGCCAATTGTATTTATCTCCATCCTATTTTCCCCTGCATATTCTATTCTCTCTCCATTTTCATCCCATCCCTCCTCAAAACTGCTTTGCTAGGACATAAACAGGCAATTTTAAGACAAAGAAATCAAAGCTAACTATAATCATGTAAAAATGCTTGGAATCATTATTGGTTAGATAAATACAAATTAAAGCAACTCTGAGCTACCACCTCAGACATATCAGATTGGCTAATATGACAAAAAGGTGAAATTTATATATTGGAGAGAATGTGGGGAAAACTGGGATACTAATTCACTATCAGTGTAGTTGTAAACTGATCCAACCATTCTGGAGAATAAGAAGGAACTATGCCCAAAGGGCTATCCAACTGTAATACAGCTTTGATATAGCAATACCACTGCTGGGACTACATCCCAAAGACATACCCCCAACCCCCCCCCCCAAAAAAAAGAAAAATAGAACTGTTTATACAAAAAATATTTATAGCCCCCCCCCCTTTTGTGATGGTTAAGAATTGGAAATCAAAGAGATACCCATCAATTGGAGAATAACTAAAGTAGCTATGGTACATGATTGTAATAGAATAGAATATTTTAAAAATGACAAGCAGGAATATTTCAGAAAAACCCTGGAAAGACTTACATAAACTGATACATAGTGAAGTGAACAGAACAAGGAGAATGTTGTACATAGTAACAGCAACATTGTACAATTAAGAACTATGAATGACTTAGCAATTCTGAGTAATACAATGATCTAAGGCAATCCCAAAGGCCAAATGATGAAGCATACTGTCTCTCTTTAGAGAAAGAACTGATATTATTTGAAAACATACCGAAGTGTACTATTTTTCACTTTCTTTTTCTTTTATTCAAGTCTTCTTGTACACAATGACTAATAGGGAAATGTTCTACATAATTGACCATGTGTACTCTATATATGATTGTTTACCATCTCAGGGAAGGGGGAGGGGAGAAGAGGAGGGAGAAGGGATAGAATTTGGAACTCAAAACTTTCAAAAATATTAAAATTGTTTTAACATGTAATTGGGGGAAAATAAAACATATTAAAAAAGAATTTTGCTTCTCACCACCATCTACCTTAATCTGTCTTCCCTCCTATCACCTGCTTCCCCTTCTTTTATCTCCTTCCCCTCCTACTTCCCTGTAGTTTAAGATAGCTTTCTATACCCAGTTGAGTGTGTACATTATTCTGTCTCTGAGCCTATGCTGATGAGAGTAAGATTCAAGTTTTCCCCACTACTTCCCCTAGTTTCCCCTCCATTGGAAAAGTTTTTTCTTGCCTCTTTTATGTGAGATAGTTTACCCTATCCCATCTATCTCATTCCCTTTCTCCCAGTGCATTCCTTTTTCTCATGCTTTAAGTTACTTTTTCTTTAGCTATCATTCCCTCATATTCAACTCACACCTGTATCCCTCTGTCTATATGTATTCCTTTTAACCGACTTAATAATGGGAAAGATTTTAAGAGTTATAAGTTTGCCAGTCAATGAGAGCCAGAGTGATTTGGGTTTAGAGCACAGTCCTTTAGAACTAAATCTAGTCCATAAACCTCATATTATCTTGTGAAATTTAAGCCATCAAATTAATATTCCTTTGGGCATGACACTGGAGGAGCAAATGAGGCTGATGACTGCACAGCCTTCCTTCACTTAAATCCAATTCATTTGCATGTCATGGCGTCACTTCCCTGATGTCATGGTCATGAAGGACAAACAACAACAACAGCAACAACAATGAGTTACAAGTATCATCTTCCCATTTAGGAATGTAAACAGGTTAACCTTAGTAAGTCCTTTATGATCTCCCTTTCCTGTTTACCTTTTTATTCTTCTTTTGGGTCTTGTATTTGACAGTTAAATTTTCTATTCCGCTCTGGTCTTTTCATAAAAAATGCTTGAAAGTACTCTATTTCTTTGAATATCCATTTTCCCCTGAAGGATTATACTCAGTTTTGCTGGGTAGGTGATTCTTGGTTATCATCATAGCTCCTTTGCCCTCTGTATTGTCATATAACAGGCCTTCTGATTTGTTGATGTAGAAGCTGGTAAATCTTGTGATATCCTGACTGTGGCTCCATGATTCTTAACTTGTTTCTTCCTAACTGCTTGCAGTATTTTCTCTTTGACCTGGGAGCTCTGGAATTTGGCTATAATATTCCTGGAAGTTTTCATTTTTCAAACTTTTTTTTCATTGCTTAAAACTTCCCCAATTATTCTTCTTCCTACCTTGTCAGCTGAAAACCTTGCCTTATATTTCACTGAAAAAACTTTGCGATCATTCATCCTTTTTCTTCCATTCCTCATCACATATCACTCAAATGTCTTCTATCATTATCTCCTTCATGCTTTTTTCATATGGAGAGATTTCTCTTCTCCTTGCCTAGACAATCCCCTATATAAGTAAATGATCACATTCCATCTTATATCCTTTTGCAATTTGACCCTCTTTTATCCCTACTGTCATTAATCTTCAATCTCTCCCCATCTACAGACTGCTTCTCTATGCCCATGTCTCTTCCATATTCACTTGACTGATCCATCCCCACTAATTATCATCCTATATATTGTCTCTTTTTTTGGTCTAAACTCCTTGAGAATGTTGTATGCAATTGATGTTTCTACTTCCTTTTCCTCCACTCTCTTCTTAAACTATTTTAGTCTGGCTTTCAGTCTCAGTGTTCAACAAAAATATTCTGTCCAAGGTTACTAATGATTTCTTATTTTCCATATCTCATTACCTTTTTTTCAATCTTCATATTTCTTGAGCTCTTAGTAGCCTCTGATACTGTCAATCTCCCTCTTTTCCTTGACAATAAGTTTTCCTCTAGGTTTTCATGCTCTCTTTCAGTTCTGATTGCTCTTTCTCTGTCTCCTTTGCTCATCCTTCCTTCATCAAAATCACACCTGATAACCATGAATGTCCCCCAGAGCTTTGTCCTGGGCACTCTTCTCTTATTCTTCTAACTATTTTACTTGGTGATCTTATCAATTCCCATGACTCCAAAGATCATAGCTATGTTGATGACTCTAAGATCTACTTATCCAGCCCTAATGTCTCTCCCAATCTCCATTCTTCCATCTCTAAGTGCCTATTGTTGTTCAGTCATTTCAGTCACGCGTGACTCTTTGTTACCCTATTTAGGGTTCTCTTGGTAGGGAGTCAGAATAGTTTGCCATTTCTTTCTTCAGCTTATTTTACAGATGATGAACTGGGGCAAATAGTGTTAAATGACTTGCCTGGGGTCACATAGCTAGTAAGTGTCTGAAGCCAGATTTAAACTCAGGAAGATAAGTCTTCCTGACTCCAGGACCGGCACACTATCCACTGTACCACCTAACTGTCCGTAATTGCCTATTAGACATCTCAAACTGGATGTCCCCTAGTCATATTAAAATCAACACGTCCCAAAGCAAACCTATCTTTCCCTCCAAACTTTTCTCCCTTGTTAGCTTTATTATTGCTCTTTTTAATTAATTTAATTTAAATTTATCTTCAAGTTCAAATTCTTTCCCTCTCTCAGCTACTGAGAATGCAAGGAATATAAAAATTACATGTATGAAGTCATGAAAAATAAATTTTGGAATTAGTCAAGTTCTGAAAAAAAGAAAGAAAAAGAAAGAGAAAAAAATACACTTCATTCTGCATATTGAGTTTATCAGTTCACTAACTGAAGATGGACAGCATTTTTTATTATGCGTCCTTGGGAATTGGGGTGGGTCATCATTGTGTTGATTAGGGTTACAAAGTCAATCAAGCAATCATTCAATAAACCTTTATTAAGCACCTAAAATGTACTAAGTACTGTGCTGTGGATACCAAGAGGCAAAAGACAGTTCCTGCCATCAAGGAGCTAATTTGAGAGTCAGC
>CM053627.1:186870776-186885910 GCA_028646595.1 Phalanger gymnotis | reverse complement strand
CAAAAAAAAAAAGTCAAGAAGCAGAGAGGAAAAATGAGCAAACAACCACAAAGAACTTGACCACAAAAAGTTACTGTGCTGACAGGGAAGATCAAAACACAGACTCAGAAGAAGACAATGAGATCAAAGAAACTCTATGCAAAGCCTCAAAGATAAATGTGAATTGGTTTCAGGCCTTGAAAAAACTCAAAAAGGATTTTAAAATCAAATAGCAGAGGCAGAGAAAAAAATGGTGAAAGAAATGAGAGTGATGCAAGAAAATCATGAAATAAGAGTGAACAGTTTGACAAAGGAAGCACAAAAGTACTGAAGAAAATAACAGCTTAAAAAACAAAATAGGCCAAATGGTAAAAGAAACACAAAGATCCGCTGAAGAGAATTTCTTAAAAAGCAGAATTGGTGAAATAGAAAAGGAAGTACAAAAGCTCATTGAAGAAAATAAGTAGTTAAAAATTGGAATTGGGCATGTGAAAGCTAATGACTCCATGAGACATGAAAAAACAATAAAACAAAATCAAAGGGTGAAAAAATAGAAGAAAATGTGAACTATCACGTTGAAAAAAACAACTGACCTGGAAAATAGATGGAAAAGAGATAATTTAAGAATTATTGGGTTGCACGAAAACCATGATCAGAAAAGAGCCTAGACATAATCTTTCAAGTAATTATCAAGAAACATTTCCCTAATATCCTAGAACCAAAGGGTAAAATAGAAATTGAATGAATCCACCAACCACCTCATGGAAGATATCCCAAAATGAAAACTCTCAGGAAATAGCCAAATTCAGAGCAACCAAGTCAAAGATAAAATACTGAAAGCAGCCAGAAACAATCCCAATAGCATGGAGACATAGTTAGGATAGCATAAGATTTAGCAGCTTTTACCTTAAAAGATCAGAAAGCTTGGGCTAAGATCATCTATCCAAGAATCATCTGTTCATCAAAACTGAATATCACCCTTAAAGGGGAAAAAAAATGGAAGTTTAATGCAATTGAGGACTTTTAAGTATTTCCGATGAAAAGACTAGAGCTGCATAGAACATATGACTTTCAAAAACAAGACTCAAGAGAAGAATAAAAAGATTAACAGGATAGAGAATCATTGAGGATTCCGTAAAGTAAAACCATTTAAATTCCTACATGGGAAGATGATCCTTGTAACTCCTAAGAACTTTGTCATTGTTAGGGTATTTGAGAGTCTACATAGGCAGAGGGCATGTGAGTTGCCTATGACAGGATGAAATCTAATTAATTAATTAATTAAGGGGTGAAAAAGAGGGATGCACTGGGAGACAGGGGAAGGGAAAGGAAGAATGGGCTAAATTATCTCACATAAAAGAGACACAAAAGAATGGAGGGTAGATGAGGGTTGGCAAATAATGCTTGAACCTTACTCTCTTCAGAGTTGGCTCAAAGAGGGAATAACATGCATGCACAATTGGGTATAGAAATCTGTCTTACATACAGAGAAGTAAAAAGGAAAGGAGATGCTAGAAGGGAGTGGGGCTGATTGCAAGAAGGTTAGATTGGGATAGGTGGTGGTCAGAAGCAAAACATTTGAGGACAGAAAGAGTGATAGGAGATAGAAAGAAGGATAAGTGTAGGGAAGGAAACTGGATGCAGGGAAATACACATTAATCAAAACTGTGAAAACAATTCTACAGCAAGTTTCTCTGATAAAGGCCTCATTTCTCAAATATATAGAGAACTGAGTCACATTTATAAAGACACAATTGATTACTCAGTTGATAAATTGGTCAAAGGATATGAACAGGTACTTCTTAGATGAAGAAATAAAGATACGTCTAGATAGGGAAAAAAATACAGCCTATTATTCATGTTCCTACATAACACCGATTAACCTGCACAGTTCTATATCCCTCTTCATACTGCCCAATGTCTAATACCCTCTATTTGAGCTAGCCTATTCTTAATGCTTCTACATCTGTAACATCTCACAATAGACAATAAAGTAACATCAATACTATATACATGCACACATATATTACATATATATGTATTATACACATTACATATATGTATACATATATACATATTAATACTAAACATATATAAAATACTGTATATACATAAACATAAAAATATATGTATACATATATTTCTATATATAGATGCAAAAATATTTATAGATCTTTTTATTTTTCAATTCAGTCAATTGAATAATAATGTTAATAAATATAATTATTTTACATTAAGTATAATCAATACATATGTGAATCAACTATTAAATTTTTTATCAAATAGAATTACTTGTTCATTAGTTTAATTAATTTAGTTATAATAGTGGCTCACATTTACATAGGACTTCAAAAAGTAAAAGCTATAATAATCCTATGAGGTATGTAGATCAAGTATTATATTATCAACACTATTTTATAGATGAGGAAACTGAGAGTCAAAGAGATTAAATGACATAAAATACCATGAAACTGGAAAATGTCAAGGACAGGAACAAAATTTCTTTTCATTGCATTATGCTTTCAGGATTAAGGGTTTGGTGATGACAGGAGAGGCAGTGGGAAGCCAAGAGGGCTGGTCAGTATGGATGTCAGTATTTGGGAATTTCATCTGTATCCAGACATTTCTCAATGCGTTTCAATTTTTTCCCTCCTTCCTGCATACTTTCTTTTGTACTCTTTCTTACCTTATAGTTTTTTCTCCTTGTCTTTTCTTTCACATAGATATTAGAGAATGACAAATTGAGAAGAGGTCTCAGAGATTACACAATTATCATTTCTGTCACAGAAGGGAAAGCGAGGCCTGTAGAGAATAGGTAAATTGTCCACGACTACAGTCAGGGCTACAACCCAGATTTCCTGATTCTCAGTCCAGACATTATATTTTCTGCTTTGACACAGTGCATCTTTCATATAGATAGATAAATACATACATATATATGTATATATACATACATGCATACACATACATAAATACACATATATACATACATACACAACTCTATACATATATGTATATATATATACACACACACAGACACAGCTTTTTAAACATTAAGGAATTATGTAAATACTAGTTATTGCTGTGAATAAAATAGCAAAACTCAAATTTTAAAAAAAATTATAAAGTCATAGAATGTTAATACTTAGTTCTTAGTTAGCAATCCCTAATTTTGCAAAAAAAAAAAAAATCAATTAGGTATCTACTTTTTGACTCCACTCCTGGCTGAGTATGTCCTGATATAAGATAAACAAGAAGGCAGGGCTGAAATGCCCTTTAGTGAACAAAGCTTCCTTTCACTTCTATTGATGATTCTGACATGTAAGGGCCATGATTCAGTCTATTGAGTTAAACTAGAGATACTATCCTGGAAGATTCTGTGCAGCGTGACTCTCTTACAGAATTAAGAATTGTCTTCCTCGTAGCTTCTATTTCCATAAGAAAAAGAATCCTTTTTTTACATTCAGGGTTAACACTGCTGTAGCACGTTGTGGGTGGCAGATACTTCCTAGTTAGCATCCGCAAGCATTAGCTGTTTGTCTGCTTCTATCTAATGCTGGCCTTTAAGTGCACAGTTAGGTTTAATGCTATGCTTGGCTTCATTTGAATCATATTAGATCAGAAAAATAAATAATTATATAAGTCAAAAGAAAGTAATGTGTGTGGGTGTTCCCTCTCCCACTTTTGAGGCTAGTTGGGGGGGGGGGGGAGGGATTCTTCCAATGAATGGGAAATGGAATGGTAGTTCGAACTACTTGGGGATAGGGGGGTGGCAGAGAGAAAGTTTAAAAAAAAGCCTGGGCTGGTCATTCAGATACTTTTTTTGTTCCTGGCTCTAACTCTAATTAGTTGTGTGGCAACCTCTTGGGGTTTCAATTTTGTTGCTGTTGTTGTTCACTCATTTCAGTTTGTCCAACTCTTGGGGTTTTCTTGGTAGAGAAACTAGAGTGGTTTGCCCCTTCCTTCTCTAGCTTATTTTACGAATGAGGAAACTGAAGCAAACAGGGTTAAATAACTTGTACAGGGTCACATAACTAGTAAGTTTTTGAGGCCAGATTTGAACTCTTCTTGACTCTAGGCCCAGTGCTCTGTCCACTGGACCACCTATCTGCCTGCTTTCAATTTTATCATCCCTCAAATGAGGATTTAGTACCATGACCACATGTGGGTAATAACTCAACTTTATACAGCACTTTAGTAATCTTCTCTGATACACGTAGAGTTCTTTATGGTTTTCAACTGTCTTTTCATTAATTATCTCATATGTTCCTCGCAATAACCCTGTGAAGAAAGTACTATAGGTATTTTGTATGGTACTATAGGTAACATTTTGGAAATGAAGAATTTGAGCCTTGAAGAAGTTGTCTTTTGCCTGTAGTTATACCATTTAATAAGCATTAGAAATGGGATTCCAAATATATCTTTTCTGATTTCAAGTTCAAAACTCTTTCCATGACTCTAGACTGTTTCACAGATAATATAAATGTAACCCAAGCTCCCAAACCCATTATTAGGGGGAATAATGCCCCACACCTGTGTGAGGGATAAGTCGAGATGGTAAGAGTTAGGAGAAAAGAGATCTGGTCTCTTTGGGTTCTTGTGGCCTCCAGCCTTGAGAAAAAAGTTATGTAGGATTCCAACCTCTCTTGGGGTCCATAAAGGAAGAAAAAGATTCTTGGAAGGAGCTGGCAGGATAGAGGTTGCCACCTCCTCTACATGTTGGTTTTTTAATGCCCTGCACCTGCATGAGGATTAGACAATGTTGATGAGTGAGAAAGAGAAATCTGGTCTCTTTCTGAGATCTGATCCACCTTTAAGAGAATCTTTTTATCCCTTCATAGGCATAAAAGAGAGATTAGGATTCCATATATCTTTTCTCTCAGGGCTGTAGGCCAGAAAAACCCAACAAGCCTGAAGAGACCACTTTTCTCTTCTCTCCTGCTCTTATTAATTCCACCCACACCTCATACAAGTGCAGGACATAGATGTCCACCAATGAGGAGAGAGTCTCATACTCCTGGGTTTGGGGGCTTAAGTTACACAAACACTATTATTGGAATTTTAGATGAAGAAACTGAAGGGCAAAACATTTAAATTACTTTCCCTGACTCAAACAGCTAGTAAGTGCCACAATTCGGTTTTAAACTCAGGTGTACCTAATCTATGACCAGGGGTCTTTCTATGGTATTCCATTGCCTCAACAAACACCAGATAGAAACAGGAAATGGCAAAAAATAAGATTTTTTTCAAAAAGCAGCAGGAATCTTACAGGAGAAATGAGGATTCCTATGGAGAAATTCCCCATTCAGGGACGATAAATTCTCAAAGATCCTATTTTAAGGGATCTCTCCTTTCTTTTCATTTTCTTTGAATAGATATGATAAAATATTTTTCTTCAGTAGGGAATGAGGACGAGGGGGATTTATTATGTATATATATATGCACATATGTACATGAAGTATAATCCACTATGGTAGATATAAAAACAAGAGCTCCTAACACATTTGTGTTATGAAACCTTTTGGAAATTTGGGGAAGGCTATAGACCACTTCTTAGAATTCTGTTTTAATATATGGAACAAAATAAATAGATTCAAAAAGCAAACCAACCACATTAAAATAGTTTTTTCTTAAATATGGACCCCAGGTAAAGAGCTCCTGCATTGTAAGAGTATAAAATAAATGTTAAGCTCTTTCTGATCATGTGAATAATTAGAGAACTAGACATTTTCTCTGATCTCCATAACCTCTCAAATCTTTCCAAAATAGAAATTATACACTAAAGATAAAGAAACTTCAGCTTTCTCCTTCATCTAGATATCAAGAATCCAAAAGAAATATTTTTTTAAAAAATAAACTAACATTTACAGACCCTGAGCTCACCCAGCACATTCTCTCCCCATCTCCCATGCCATTAGCAGCAAGGGTGCACTTGGCAAATCCAAGGTAACAACCCAGACTTACAATATAATCCATCTGAAAACATAGTACCCCTCCCTTTTTACAAGGCTGTGGAAATCACGGCTCCAAGACTGCAGAAATTTACTCAGGCTGCAACAGGCAGCCAGGCAGACACAACCCATTAGAAGCAAAAGTCTATCAGGAGCCACAACCCTGTTGCACCAGCATGGCAAATGCCTAACCTGCTGGTACCAGGGTAGACAACTCTGTTGCACCAGCAGAGGTTAGGAATGGGCAAAAAAAACCTTGTTACAACAGCAGAGCCTGGAGCCAGGGTGAACAACCTTATAGCATCAGAACTGCAAAGCTCTGAACTACTGGTGCCAGGTCAGAGAACTAAGGAATGGAAGTTGCAAGACAGGATCCCAGGACAGGACACTATGTGTGTGGTGGAAGTGGCACTGTACAGCACTCCATCTAGCTTTAGGGAAGGAACATGGCTCTAAAACATTCATTCTCTTTCTTGATGGTGAGAAAGGATGGACGGAGGTGGTGGGGAGAATGTAAGTATAGTTTACTTCCCAAGAAGACATTGTAAATAGAATAAATAAATCATCTCTATTGGAACAGTGGCTCCAAGAAGACACATCTTGTATCTCCTTTGTATCTGCCTAATGGGTAGCAAAATCCTCTGCACACAGTGTTTAGTAACTATTAAATTGTATTTCTTGAATTAAAAAGAAAAAAAAATTAAAGGTGCAAAGGCATATGGGAGACACTGTGGAGGTATCAAACTATTGGCCACGAACAGCCTGCAAAACTCCCTAGTGTGGGCAGAATCAGAATAGAATGTAATTGGGAAATGTTTAACAAAAATAAAAACAAAAACACAATATAGATATTGTTAATTTGTGTTTTTTTGAGTTTGACACCAACTGCTGTAGATGGTTCAAAGAATATCAGACAAGACCTTGAAAGTCATCTAATCAAACCTTTATATTGATAGTGAATCACTTTTATGAAGTCCCTAGCAAATGGCCACTTTGTATCTATTTCAGTAGTTTATCATATCACTCTTCTGTTTAAAATATCCAATGGTCCCCTGTGTCCTACTGTATCAAATCCACTCTCTGGTTATCAAGGCCTTCCTGTTCACAGAATCATAAAATCTCAAAGTAGGAGAGACATCATGGTCACCTATTCCCCTCATTCCTGAATAAGAATTCAAACTCTAGCTAAATTCATTCCTTTAAAAGCACTCTCAGTTCTAGTCAAGCTAGCAAATATGCCTTCCTGGTTCCCTCCTCAAAAACTCCTTTTCTGCTTTTCCCTGTATAGGACGCCCTTTTTTTCTCTTCTGGTTCCACAAATCTGTGATTTAATAATAATAATAATAATCTGTGCAATTAGCTCTGATCACTTTACTTTCCATTGAACTAACTCTCTTTTAAATTCCACCATTCACCACCTAATTTGCTACCTAATCCCCAGGTGCTACAGCCAACTCCAGGGGACAGCAAGCACTAGACACCACATACTACAAAATTAGAACTATATTTTTAAAATTGCCATACCCTTGTATAAGACCGTGGTGTGTTCGTAACTGGAAAGCTGTGTGTCATCCAGGTTTGTCACTACAGCTCAAATAAGATAGAAAAAACCTGGAGAATGTTGTATGTGTATGTGTGTGCATATGTGTGTGTGTGTGTTATAGTTGTTGTTATGTGTTTATCGGTCTATTTGTCTCTGTGTGTCCATGTGTCTGTGGCAGGGTGGAAAAGATGGAATGCTGTCGTTTAAAGATATACTGAAAAGATTAAAATTGTTCAGTACTGATATCAAAAGTGGAAAGAGAAAATGATCAAAGAAAAGGATGAATAAGTTCACAAAACATTGTAATATTAAAATTCAAGGGAACTCTGATGAGCCTAGCATCAATAAAATGAGGCACTGGCTTACTTGACATGCCAAGTAATCAATACAATGAACACTTGATCTCATGAGTTGGTAAATGTTGTAATTATGTTTTCAAAAAACATAGATAACATTCTTGAAATAATAGCTCACATTTCTCAAATACTTCACTCTTTAACAAGCTCTTCACAATTTTGGTGCAAGGTATGTGAGGTGGGAGGTGAAAATATTTTTATTCACATTTTTCTTTTTATAGCTGAAGAAACTGAGATAACCATACTAGAATCAGTTGCCACTACTAAATTTGGTGGTGGTGGTGGTGGTGGTGGTGGTGGTGGTGGTGAGGATGATGATGATGACTGTTAAGACTTGGGCTAAGAGACTTCCTAGGGTCACGCCTCTGCTGTTGTCTGAGCCTGATTTTGAATTCCGTTCTTCATGACTTCAGGTCAAGCATTCTTTCCACTACTTCCTGACAATCTGGCAAAACACTGAATTTTGTGATGATGATGATGATGATGATGATAATGATGATGATGATAATGATGGCAAGAACAGAAGTTTACGTGTCTTTATTTTTATTTTTCAGCAATGATTTTACTACCCGTGCTGTTCTCCTTAACTGCCATACTGTTCCCATCTTGTGGTGATGCACAGGTATGACTATAGTTCAATAACTTCCTTCAATCATGCTAGGAATTTTCCCATACCTGGCTAAGTGAGCCTTCCAGGAAATGCCATTTCTACATAATATACCCTTAGCTTTCTTATCTAAGCCCACTTTAAGTGAAAGACGTTAGTCTAGGAATTCTTATGATTTTTATAGGTAGAAACAAAGTTAGATATCAATGATTCCTTTCATTATCCTTCCATACATCTTCTCAATTCCTTCCTACTCATCTGCTACATTTATCCCTTCTTTCTAATGCCAAAACTCTCTTTTTCACCAAACTGTTGTTTAAATGACTATAGGTGAAGATCATTGACTGGAGTCAGTGCCAATGATATCGGTCTTGTCTTCCAGACAAATACCTACGAACTTAAAGGTGATTTACATCTGTATCACCACCACTTGGCCTATGCTTTTTGTATCATGCATGTTAAGCAAATTATTCATTTGTTCTTTTGTTACGGTGCTTTTCTCACCTTCGATTTGCTCAGTTCTGGGTCTTATGGACCAGGTTAATCCAGGGCCAGAAGAACTTGCTTATAGTTATTTACAGAGCACTTTAAGGTTTTCAAAGCACTTTATATATAACTGGCAGCTAGGTGACACAGTAGATAGAACACTGGACCTGTAATCAGGAAGATGCATCTTCACGAGTTCAAATCAAGGCTCAAATGTGACCTTGGGCAAGTCATTTAGCTCAGTTTCTTCATCTGTAAAATGAGCTAGAGAAGGAAATAGCAAATCCCTCCAGTATTTTTGACAAGAAAAGTCCCAAATGAGGTCACATATAGGCAAGTGATTCAACAACAAAATATATGTGTATATGTATGTGTGTGTATATATACATACATATATGTGTGTATACATACATGCACACACATATATACATATATATTTTACCTTCACAACAACCCTGGGATGCAGATGAAGTCATTAGTCCTATTATGTAGATGAGGAAACCAAGGCTGACAGAGATTGTTATTTCCCTAGGTTCACACAGTTAGTAAGCATATTAGGAGACTAAAATCTTGTTATTACTTCAGATATTTCATATTCAATATATTGTATTATTTTCAATATCCTATATATTCAGTGATTCCAAATGAGTTCAAATGAGATGGAGCTGGTCTTGATTAGGATAAATAGTAAATGCCCTGAAACAGTTGTGTATATTGTATTACTTGAAGTTTTAGTTATTAAAAAATATCATTAGTTATAGACCAATGCAAATATAATGAATATATTGAATAATGAAATCACTTCACAGTATTATCATTTGTACTAATAGGGACTTAGATGTATATAGTAGATTATCATTGCCTTGGGAATAATGGTAAGACTAAGGGAGATGAGCAAATAAGATCACTAAAAATGAAGTATATGAGTCTGAATATTAACACTTCTCTACTATTGCTAATATTATTAAATGGATGAGAATAAAGATAGTCCCAGTCCCAGAATCATTTCTGTTGCTCTGTAAAAAAAATTCCCATATATTCCCCTATAAAACCCAATCTCCCTACCCATCCGTTATTACCCCTATACCTTCCCTAATATTCAGGAGTCCTCCCTCCTCAATTTTTCTACCTCTCTTGACCTATTGATGATTTTTATTAAATAGAGCTTTGTATACCTTACCTGGGACATAGACTTGGTCACTGGTGAGAGATGACCATCTGTTTCATCAGTGGGGTTTATATTCTTAAGGTTAGGACAGGCAGGTACATAGAATCAGATGTGTTCTATTCTAGGATAATACCCCATGAACGAAAGAAAGAATTGTCACTTATATTCCCCCTTTAGAATTTATATCAATGGTTTTAAAACACTACACCAACATAACATCATAGAGAAAGAGACCAGATCTGTGATTCCATTTATACTGGTAACACCTGTGTAACACCCTTTATCAATTCAGGTGAGCACCTGCTCTGCAACTCAGTCTTAAAAAGTATAAAGGAATTGGTCAAGATGAGACAGAAGTAAATGTCAGAAGCAAGGCTTAAACCCCATAATCCAGGCTCTGAAGGGCAGATCATCTTCCATTATTCAATAAATTCATAGTAGGTATTTTGTACTTTCTAATTAATACCAGTCCTTGAACTTGATAAAACCCTAGACTGAAAGTAAATTGCAATACAGGCCAAGCATGCATACTGTTGAGTAGAAATGGTGGAAACTTATCTTAAATATTCCAGTGAAGAACCCATATTTTGAAAGATGTTAATAATATGGTAGACATTTATCTTTCTGAATTTATTTCGGCTCAGCCTCTCTGTGGCTTAGGAGTTGTTTACATGAGATAAGGATACTTCTTCTACGATTCTATTTTACATCTGCTTAGCCTATCTTGGAGCTAATAACATTAGTTAGTGATATCTTGGGGTTTTAAATCGTATTTTCCTATTTTATAAGTTTTCTATAACAGAGAATAAAAGAAATCTCCTGTATTGTTAATGATATTTTATAGTAACTTAATAAAATAACTTCTTAAAATATTTTAAGGAATCAGATTGGAAAGGATTGGAAAGGATATTCAGTTTTGAGGATTAACCATGGTGAGGTATCTCTTCTTATTTTTTTTTCCATAGCGTGTATCCTTTGAATCTCTATCAACCAAACTTGAAAAAGTCCAGCATGAAATAGTGGACAAGCACAATGCACTGCGATCACAAGCCTCACCCCCTGCCACCAACATGCTAAAGATGGTAAGTTTCAATCATGGAATGAGGGAGGAATAGAATATGGATCAAAGAATATAGCTTGCAATGATGATATCTTACTTCAGAATTAATTATTTTGTCAGCAATAATTATATTTTTTATTTTATAATATAATACATAATTATACAATGACATACCTTCTATATCATTCCAATAGAAATATTAAGTATCTACTATGCTAGAAGACCTAGGAGTAATGCAAAGCTGAGAGAAGATACAATCTTTTCACTTATGGAGTTTAGGGTCTAGGAGGGGAACAACACAAACACAGATAACTCTAATAGAACATATCATAAATACATGATGAAAGTTCAAAGTCTTTGTGGAGCCCAAGGGGGAAGGTTTCTAGGGAAAAAAATGGGCTCATGGAAGAAGTGTCATTTATATGGTACTTTTTAGTTTTCCAAGTGGATTTTAAGTGATTTGTACAATAACACTGTGAGCTAGACAGACCAGGAATTATTAATCCTTCTTCCACCTCCCCACTATATAGAAGAGGAGAAAAGTTTTGGACAGGCTATATAATCTGCCACAGATCACATAGCTACTAACTTGCAAAATGCAAAGTCTTCTAACAATTCAATTCAACTCAGTAAAATTTTTAAATTAAGTTTAAAGTGTATTGAGATAAAGTTGTGACACAGGGTGTTGTGCCAAGCACACTCAGACTTCTCCATACTATACCATGGTTACCTCATGTCACTGCACAGCGAACATCTGGGTTGACTACAGAAAGGCTAAGGGGTGGGGAGGATAGTTAATCATTATACTCTGATACATTTGTCTTCACTTAATTGCTTTATTTCCCTCAATACTAGCTCTTTTTGTGGTGGCAAAGAACTGGAAATTGAGGGGACACACATCAATCTGGGAATGGCTGAATGAGTTGTGGTATATGAATGTAATGAAATACTATTGTGCTATAAGAAATGATGAGCAGTCAGGCTTCAGAAAAATCTGGAAAGACTTATATGAACTGATACTGAGTGAGGGGAACAGAACCAAGAGAACATTATAGACAGTTGCAGCCTCACTATGTGATGACTAACTTTGATAGGCTTGGCTCTTCTCAGCAATGCAAAGCCTAAGACAACTCCAAAAGGCTCATGATGGAAAATGCTATCCACATCCAGAGAAAGAATTACAGAGTCTGAACACAGATCGAAGCATACTATTTGCTCTCCCTCTTTGTTTTGTTTTGCTTTGTTTCTTCTTTCTCATGGTTCATTGCATTGGTTATTATTCTTCTTTACAACATGACTAATGTAAAAATGTGTTATATGTAGAGCCTATATCAGATTGCACATCATCTTAGAGAGGGGTGAAGGGAGAGGGGGGGAGGAAATTGAAAACTCAAAAGCTTGTGGAACCAAATGTTGTAAACTAAAAATAAATAAATAATTTTTTAAAAGAGAAAGAAAATTGCCTGGGACCCGAAGAGCTTAAATGATTCCCCACGGTCACGCAACTAAATATCAGAGACAAGCCAATAGTCCAGGTCTTCTTCATTCCAGGTCTAGCTTTCTTTTGCTGCATTGCCTTTTCAGTCTATGATTATGACCTACTTATATTTTTTAAAGAGAAATGAGTTCAAATCTTGGTTCTAATGTTTTCTAGCTATGTAGACTTAAAAATTTTATTAACCTCAGAAATATTTTTAAAGAAAAAATAAAATTTGTATTTTTGACACATGAGATTATGAAGAAAGTTGCTTATAAATAGTAAAATGTCATACAAATTATATGTCATCATCATTGTTGAATATTTGAAGGTTGACCATTACTAAAATAAGATACTGTTATTGAATACACAATTTATTATTATTGTACCTTTTACATCTTTCCCCTCTGGTAGACTATAATAATCTCCATGAGGGCAGATTTAGTACCTAATGTAATTATTTTGTGTTCTACATGATACTTGAACTAATTTCTCTCATTATAACAGATAATTATAAATGTTTGAAGTGGACTGAGTCAAAATTTGGACTTAAATTTTCAATCAAGCTATGTATATATTTTTCTTTTTCTTTAAGCAATGGAGCAAAGAAGCACAAAAAACAGCCCAGGCCTGGGCAGATAAATGTACTTTAGAACATAGTTTACAAAAGGACAGAACAATTGGTAAGTAAAAAAAAAAAACTTAGCTCCACATACTGTGTTACTCTGGATTTGCCATCAGAGGACCTAGCTTTGAACCAAGTTTAATCAGTTATCTTCTGTGTGCTCTTAATCAAGTTACTTAAATTCTTTGGTCTCAGTTTCCTCATTTCTAAAAATAGGTTGTTTGGACTTCTCCAAGGTTACATACACACACACACACACACACACTATATGTATACATGTATGCACACATACATATACATATATACCACATACATATATATGCATATGCATCTAATGTATATGTGCATGTATGCTTACATGTGTATATATACATATATGTATTGTGTGGATGGACACATATATGTGTATATATGTTTTATATGTGATTTACACAATCAGTAAAAATCTATTTTCTCTAACTCCCCCCGAGAAGGAAAACAAAACTTTTAAAAAAAAAAAGTACAGTTAAGCAAAACAAATTGATTATACACATATATATTTATATGTTTATGTACATATATATGAACACGTATATTCTTATTCTATGCTTTGAGTCACTGAACTTTCTATGAGAAAGTTGGTACCATATTTCATCATTACTACTCTGAAATTGTTGTTGGTCATTACATTAGTCAGAATTTTTATTTCTTTCAAATTTTTGTTTTTATATGTTATTGTATTTGTATAAATTGTTCTGCTTCTGATCACTTCACTTTGCATCACATAAGTCTCTGCAGGTTTCTTTGAAAACATCCCCTTCATCTTTCTTATACCACAGTAATTTTCCATTACATTTATATACCATAATTTCATCAGCCATTCTCAAGCTGAAGGGCATCTCCTTACATTCCCACCATTTACTACCTCTGAAAGAGATATAAATAATTTTATCATCTTTAGGATTTGTTTTTCTTGGCACTATTCCCTGTCTTAAGTAATCCTCCCCCTAATTTCAATATTCAGAAAATTTAACTAAAAGATAACCTACTCCAGAGGAACTGCAGTTCTGCTGCAGAAGGGCAGATTCAAGTTGAGTCTTGACTAAAGCTGGGAAAGCTAAAGGGCAGAAGAGAAGAAGGAGAACATTCTAGACATTAGAGACAGCCAATGTAAAGGCCTGGAGTCAAGAACTGACTAGTTGGTGAGAGGAACAAAAGTCCGATAATGGAACTAGAATATAGAGTATATCCAGAGGAGTAAACTATAAGAAGGTTATACAATAGACAACTTTTCTGTTTTGTGTCCAGCTATGATCAGAGAAGGTCTGAACCAGGGTGACTGAAGGGTGGATTTTTTTTCCTTTTTGGCCACAGCAACTCTCAAGAATGGTCTCCTAAATCATTGGGCTGGGGGAGTATTATGAACTGGGATAGTGGAAATAATACTCTTGTCAACAAAGTCACAGAGTTTTGAAGCTGAATTTATTTCTCAGTACCCTAACCTCCTCAAGCCCAAGAAACTCTATCCACCTCAGTTCAGCCAAATATTAATATAACCATACATTAGACTTCAGCATGTCTTCTTCCACTGCCAACATCTGGAACTTTGATGTCCCATTCTCAGATCCCACCCTCCCATTTGTTCCATCTCTTTGACACTATCATTCACAGTAAATATTCTGATGACTTCCATTATTTCTAAGACTATGTCATTCATCTTTATCTCTTACACTCATAACTTTAGGGTTATGTTAGCTCTTCTCATCATTCACATCTTAGATCCAAATATTTATGCAGTCCCACTGCTTTGAACTCATACAACATTAAATTCATTTGTTCACTCTTAATTCTGAAAAGCACTATCTCAAAGGGATTTCATCGCTGCCTAGTGAATTACCTCAAT
>CM053627.1:186845967-186870276 GCA_028646595.1 Phalanger gymnotis | reverse complement strand
AAAGCATTATTAATTAAAATATCTTTGCTGTCCTATTCATATGATACTGTTTGTTCCCTGACTTTTATCTACCATAATACATACTTGTGACATATATATGCATGTATACATATTAGTGTCATAATCAAGCCAGTCTGATTATGTCGCTTTCCTACTCCATAATTCATCAACCATCAATGAGCACATACATAGACATGTATATCTAGATGTGTGTTGGTATATAGTTACACACAAGCATGTGTACACAAACAGAGAAAGAAAGAAATAAGGCATTCAGTGATGCTGTATCTCCTGGAAGAACATTTCCTTTCAGATATGAACACTTACACAGCTTCTTAGTAATTTCTTTCAACATTATCTTATCGAAACAACAATTAAAAAAACCTAAAGCTGAAATACCTTTCTTGGAACAGGTTGAACCAGTGGTGGTTCCATATGAAACAGTTTCAACTAAAGCTGTGAATGCCCAGGAAGAAATCGTCGGCAAACACAACGCTCTCAGAAGGGGAGTAATTCCCAAAGCCAGAAACATGCTGAAAATGGTAAGATATGAACTACAAAGTGAGTGAAATGTAACCCTTCTCCATCAGTAGGAATCTGCTAAGGTTCCTGGCCCCAGGCACATGAGACATACTGATTGTGTGACCATACAGTAGCAAAAGGCATGTATCTTTTAGAGTTCTTAAACAAAAATAGAAAGACGTGTCCTACCCCAACTGTTTCTGAGTAAAGAAAATTCCAAAAGAAAAAAAAAATTAAAGAAAACACTTTGGGAGGAGTTGTAAGTTGATTAACCACAGATTCTTCTCTTCCAGAAACAGGAATTAGGGTGCATTGGGCATAGGAATTCCCTTGAAATTCTGACTAATTACCCTAAGAAAGAAAAATGGAATTGAGGAAGATCTAGAAGCCTCTTTCCCTTCATTCTCCTCTATTCTATTGAGAGGAGAATTAAGTGCAGGAGGCCATGCTAGAGTATGGTAAAGTTTTGGTCTAAAACCCACGTCCCCAGAAATATTAAGAATTTTGTTTCACTAAAAGCAATACAAAACTAAATTCAATCCAATCAATAGGAAATAACTAAACAATTACCAATTATTCTCCCAGCCATGTGGGGGGCTGTCACATATAGAGAACTGTTCAACATGCTTTTTCCCCTAAAGCACATTTTTTTTTTCTGTATAAATCCCCCTACCCACCCATCCCCAGTCTAGGGGATTAGGGTGGAACAGAGGGATGTTTCACAAAGGGCATTGGTAGTAGGGGAATGTCATTAAGGCAGTAAAAGATTCTGTGTAAAATGGTTAAGGATTTGGGAAGGGGGGCATTGTAGTAAGGACAAAGGCGTCAGGTGATTTGATGTCTCACGCAAGAAACAAGATCAACATTGCTGAATCATAGGGTACATGGAGGGGAGTAGAGTTTAAGAAGCTTCTAAAGGTAGGAAAGTGTTTGTGAATGATTTTAACTGCCAAGGAGATTTCATATTTAATCTTGGAGGTAAACAGGAGGCACTAGAGTTTATTGAGGTGGCAGGAGGAGGGTAGTCTGGCACAGACTTTCGAATTAAGAAAATCATTTCCACAGCTCAGTGAATAATAGATTAAAATAGGAAGCTAGATGAGAACAACCGGAAAGATACTGCGATAGTACGAGCATGAGATGATGTGAAATTGCACCATGTTTGTGGCTGATTGAGTGGAAAGAAGAAATATGAGAGAAAATGTGAAAGTAAAAATGACCATACTTGGCAACAGATTGTTTATCTGGGATGAGTAAAAGAGAATCATTGAAGATGACACTAAAGTTGAAAATTAAGGTGATTGGGACTATGGTGACATCAAAAATGTTAGGTAAATTTGGAAGAGGGGAGATTTGGTGGGAAAATAATAACTTTCATTTTGGACATGTCAAGTTATACCTATGGGGCACCCAAATGGAGATGTGTAAAAGGCAGTTGGTGATGCAAACTAGAAGTTAGGGCTAGACATAAAGGTCTGAGAATCATTGCCTAGAGATAATAATTTAATTCATGGGAGCTAATGAACTCACCAAGAGAGATAGTCCAGAGAGAGAAAAGAAGAAGAATGAAGAGATGAGTTAATTGAGTGAAAAACAGAATGAGTTGGTCTGACCTAGATGAAGATTTAGACAAAAAAAGACTAAGAATAAGAGGCCAAATAGACAGGAGGAAAAGAAAGAGAGAGATGCATCATGAAAACCTAGAGGAAAGAGTATTTAGGGGAATATGATAATCAAAAGTTGCAAATGGTTCAGAAAGGATGAAAAGAGAAAAAGTCATTAGAGTGGTCAATTAATAGATCACTGATAACTTTGGAGATAGAAGTTTCACTTGTCCTATTCTTAGTGTATTTCAGAAGAGATGAGACTAATGCATGTGAAACAAACAGTCCAAATTAATTTTTCTCTTTGGTATCCCTTGTCTTCAATGGGCATCAGAGTGGAAGACACAACCCATGTTCTTAATGTCTTCAGTTTCTTGCCCAAGCCTTCATAGTCATTAGTCATACCTTTTAGATTACTTCTGGTAGTATGCTTTTCTTCTTCTTGTTGTCGAAATTAATCACCAAAGTGTCGTATTTGTCATATGTTTGGATGTCTTTGAAGTTTAATTCCTATTGCTTGGATATAACCTGGAAATCATAAGATTTCTTGATTTTTTATTAATTATGCATATTTTTATATATACCTTAATATCACAGGTTGAGGAACCATTAACTACTTCTGCTATTTTTCACTTCTTCAAGCTACTTGACTTGATAGCCTCTGTGCCTCCATTCACTGTTTACATACACATATGTGAAAATTAAGTGTATGTGTCTATTTGTGTATACATACTTAATTATTCAGTCACTACCTTCAGACGTAGATAATTCACATACATAAAATCATATGTATATATTATAAAAATAGCCTATGCATATATATGCATAGTTGTCTAGAAAGTTCACAGAAGAGTCAGAACATAGGATAAGCCTGAAAAAAGAATAAACATTTAAATAAGTATAGACAAGGAGAATAGGATTTTTCATATTAGAAAATAACAAAAATAAAGGCGCATGTAGCTGACAGAAGGGAAAATAGCCAGCCTACAATGAATGGTTCATATTGAAGAACAAAATTACAGAATTAGGATGGCTCTAGATTATAAAGACTCTTGAATGGCAAGATAAGAAAATTGGGCTCGATCCAATGAAAAATAGAAAGTTTTTGAACATGAAAGTAATATGAGAAAAAAAAACATTTTAGGAAGATTGACATGGTGGTCAAATTCAAGATGGATCAACTCTAAAGCCAAAAAACTCCAAATAAAGAGCTGATTTGGGCCTAAGATATATTTTAGGAAAGCTTGAGGGTTTTCTGAATTTACTGCAATTATAAAATCATTTTACAAATGATGCAGTTAGGTACATGGTACATAAGATAAGATGGTATGAACGGCTTCATAAAAATTTTAGAGTTGGAAGGACAATTTTGGATGCTGTATTTGAGTACTCACATTTCATAGGTGAGGCTACTGAAGTCAGAGATACTGAAGAAATAACTCTTTATAGGACATGTGGCTCATTAGTGACTGTACAGGGACAAGAACTAAGGCCTCTTTGCTCTTGGCCCAGAGAGATTAGGACAACATAAAAAATAATGTCAGTAGTAGTTCCTCTAATGTTTTGAGTTGCTTCTCCAATAATGGGGACATATTTTATTTTAAGTATGTATTCTCTATAACTGCATCTATTCGTAAATTTTAAATGGCCATGGGATATAATTTTAATCCATATGAAATTGAATGGCTTAAGCAGGAATGTATTCTTTCATCTTTCTTTTCTTATCATTGTGTCCTAAGGAGCTGTATTACCTGGACTGTATTGTGCTGGACTAACCAGTTTAAAAAAAGACACCAAATAGTATTAAATATAAAATGAGATGGGTACTTAAAAGTAATTCACCCAAATTACCACAAGATGGGAGCATATGCCCATAATTTTAGTTTAAGGATGTCTGTTCTTTGTTCTAAAATATATTTTGATAGGTCTTTCAGTCACCTGCCAAAGGGAATCCCCAAATCTCTTTTGGGAATATCTTGCATTGATATTACATTATTTTAGGAAGATATAAATTATGTGGCTGTCCTCTGGAGGTTCTTGGACAAGAATCTCATAAGTTAAGTAGGCATGGATGATTTGCAACCTACATTGTTGGAGGGAATCCTTGCATCGTTGAAATTACAGAGACATTAACTTATCAAATTATGAAGCTTAATCTTTGGGAGTCATTAGAATTATAAAGATTTCATCTAGATGGTACCATAAAGATTTCTAACTTGATGGAAATATAAACAGAGACACAACATGTTTCAGTGAATAGAGAACTGGCTTTGGAGGTAAGAAAATGATGATTTGAAACCTGCCTCTGCTATACAGACTCTGAGATGAGGCCCTGTGTAAGTTACTAAGCTTTTCAGTGTCTGAGGCAACTCTCTCAGACTATAAATTGAAGAATAGGTACCATTTTGCATTGATAGAAGGAGTTTTCTCATCCAGAAGTCCATACGTCAGTGAAATAACAGGTCCTGTAAAAAAACAAAACAGATCTACAGAAATGACGGTGCTTGCAGTTAGTTAATACCAGACTAAAAATTTAAACCCACGTTCATAGTCATAGAATATTATATTTAGACTTATAATATGCCTTTGTAATGCTTCTCCAAATTCTTTCACATATCTCCCCACAGAAGACACCTTTGTGTAAGTTTTTTATATGTCATGTTGTCCTTCTGTCTTAGCATATGACTGGTACACCTCTTTTTCTAATCATACATTTCTATATCCTTAGCTACTTCTTGCACATAGTTTATCACTGACGAGGCCTATTTCACCATCTATCTTCCTACTTGATCTCAGTTTACCTACAACTTTGATTCCATAGAGATTGTGTAATTGCAAGAATGCATAGTATTACATGGAGAAAATCTGTGTTTAAAAATAAGATGGGTTTTTGCATGGGGGAGTAATTTGAGCATGTTAAAATTATTGCCCAGTTCCCCCAAATGTTGCTCCAAGTATTGCATTGGAAAGATTTAATACAATATTATATATATATATATATATATATATATATATATATATATATATACATATATATATATATATAATATTATTTTTTAGCTATTCCAAAACTATGAGAATGTTTCATGGATTAGAATTAATGAATATGCTAAGTTGACTTTAATTATCAAGAAAACATGTTATAAGCTAGTTACAACATTATGTAACAGATTCTTAATCTTTGACTTAGGAATGGAACGAAAATGCTGCACAAAATGCCAGAAATTGGTCAAAGGAGTGTAAGCAGGAACATAGTCCCCAATTTAAGAGGGTGATTACAGGTAGGTATATTGTTATAGCTTTCCTAAAGGGATTCTCAGCAACTCCAAGGTTTAGCAATTCAGCAGTACTTTTCATACTACATATGCAATTAGACCCTAAGGATATTCTCCAGAGTTATTTCCTTTTTTGTCACCAGTAAATAAATATTACTTACATGATATATTACATATGCAATTGACAGTCTTAGAATATTCTATGTTAATGTTGGCTGAACAAGTTGAAATGGATCTATTTTATAAAAGGATTATGCCCCAAGAGGAATTTGGCAGACGCCACCTTTTATAAATGCACAAATTATCCTCCTGGCACTTACATGCCAGGAAGAGATAATTACTGTTCTTCTATGACTACATAGAAGTTGAGTTGGCAAGTTATACCTGTCATTCTTTGGCTTTTTCCAGAAAGCCATACAGTAGAAATATACCAGAAGCACATGCTCTCTCTCTGCAACCACAGCCAGTTTTTTTCGACTTTCTCTCTGAAAGTAAATGAAATTCAGTATTCATTTAATAAATCTCCACTGTATATCAGATATAATAGATATCAGATATTCTGTTGGGTACCAAGACTATAATTGGCAAAACTTAAGTAGTTCCTTCTTTCGAAGAACTCGTATACAGATAAAACTAAGTAAGATGATTTATGCTTAAGTAGTATAAAAGTATACTGCCTCTTCACTATAGTCAAAAAGTACAACAGTAGAATAATTATCATAATAAAGTCACCATAATAATAATGGTAAACAAAGCTGAAAAATAGTTTTAGAGAAAATTTGATATATAGATTCAGTCGACATATGCTAGGATTGGGTTTACTCACATAACATGGAAAGTTCTAATACAGTAAATGATGCTTTCCCTTAAAACCGTACTGAAATAAAAGGACTTGAGTTCATCTTAAGGCACATATGTACTCAGAGGCTAGATAAACAGAGACAGAACAGATAGAGTTAGAGAGAGATAGATATAGACTAACCAAGTCCCAGGTCTAGCAATTCAGAAGGAGCAGTGTGGTACTGAGGAAAGTGTGCTGAACCTGGAGTGACAGAATCTGAATTTGAATCTGCACTTTGTCTCATAACACCTGAGTGACTTCGGGCAAACCACATCATTTCTCCAGTCTTCAATTTCATTATCTATAAAAATGAATGGATTGACCTAGGTAATATCTAAAATCCTTTCCAGATTTAGATCTTAGTTGTTATGATTGGACACCTTAGTATTCTCTAACAGTTTTATTTTGCTACGGAGATCTACTTTCTCTAATTCCAATTTCTAAATATCTAACGTTATAGAATATAATAACATATTATAAAATTTAATTTATATATAAATAATAAATATATTTATATAACTTACTTATATTTTCCATGTAATATACTTTATATGATAATATATCATCCATAATATGTTATATTCCCTATTGTATATTTATATGTTTCTAGATTTTACACATATATATCTAAATGTATATATGTATGTGTATATACACACAAACATACACATACACAATTATATTTGCATGGTGAGTTGGGTCCTCTGGGCTATGAACTACAAAACTGGAGGATTGCATGGTCGGTCCATGGGAGCACATGGAGATTAGCCACTAAAAACAGAAAACTGAACCAATAATCAGTAATGTGACCTATTTGGTCATATCACATGTTACTTTTTCAATAATATCAGTAAGGTAGAATATTTTCAAAATAAGAAGGAAAAATATATGGTTGATTTGCTTTAAACCCAACCACAAAAGGATTTATTAAGGACCAAATACTGTATGCAAGTCATGGGATTAGACAAAATTAAATAACAGCCTTGCTCCCAAATAGATTACATTCTATTTCCAACTGTATAATGAATGACCCTGAGATTTCTATACTTCCAGACAGTTTATGTGGAGAAAATTTGTTGTTTGCCTCTCATCCTCTGTCATGGTCTGATGTAATCCAGATGTGGTATGATGAGTCAAAAAACTTCACATATGGATCTGGACCAACAAAACCAGAATCAGTTGTTGGCCACTATACTCAGGTAAGATGTGCATTGATATTTCTTTTTGTTTTTAAAAGTGCAATTAGGTAAAACATTTCCATATCAGTCATTTTATACAAAAAGATGAAAATAAAAGAAGAAAATTAAAGAAAGAAAGTAACATACTTCAGGCTGTATTTGAATAATATCAGTTCTTCCTCCGGAGGCAGACAGATCATCATTAGTCCTTTGGGATTGTCTTAGATCATTGTATTGCTGACCATAACTAAACCATCCACAATTCTTCACCAAAAAAAATATTGCTGTTACTGTGTACAGCATTCTCCTGGTTCTGTTCACTTCACTCAGCTTCAGTTCATGTAAGTCTTTCCAGGGTTTTCTGAAATTATCCTGCTTGTCATTTCTTCATCTTTTTTTTAAAGAGAGATAATGTTTTATCAATAGTACTTTCCAGACATAAAGCATTATTATTAGTGCTATTTTGTTGTTATTGTCCTTCTTTGTTGCCGGCTAGCTGCCTCTTTAACATCTTCTTTTAAAACTTTGAGGTCCAAATTCTCTCCATTCTTCCCTCCCCACCCTTCTCCCTAAGAAAGCAAGCAATTCAACATAGGCCACATATATATCATTATGCAAAACCCTTCCACAATACCATGTTGTGAAAGACTGACTATATTTTGCTCCTTGCTATCCTATCCACCTTTATTCACTTTTCTCCCTTGACTCTGCCTCTTTTCAAAAGTGTTTGCTTTTGATTAATGCCTCCCCCTATCTGCCTTCCCTTCTATCATCCCCCCTTTTTATCTCCTTCCTCTTTCTTTCCTGTGTGGTAGTGTGTATGGTATTCTCTCCTCAGGACAAATCTGATGAGAGCAAGATTCACTCATTCCCCCTCACCTGCCCACTCTTCCCTTCCTACAGAACTGCTTTTTCTTGCCACTTTTATGCAAGATAATTTACCCCATTCTATCTCTCCCTTTCTCCCTCTCTCAATATATTTCTCTCTCATCCCTTAATTTTATTTTATTTTTTTAGATATCATACCTTCATATTCAACTCACCCTGCACCCTCTGTCTATATATACATGTATGTATATTCCCTTCAGCTACCCTAATACTGAGGTTTTGTGAATTATACACATCATCTTTTCATGTAGGAATGTAAACAAAACAGTTCCACTTCAGTAAGTCCCTTATGATTTGTCTTTCTTGTTTACCTTTTCATGCTTCTCTTGATTCTTGTGTTTGAAAGTCAAATTTTCTGTTCAGCTCTGGTCTTTTCACTGAGAAAGCTTGAAAGTCCTCTATTTTATTAAAAATCCATATTTTGCCTTGGAGCATGATACTCAGTTTTGCTGGGTAGGTGATTCTTGGTTTTAATCCTAGCTCCATTGACCTCCGGAATATTGTATTCCAAGCCCTTTGATCCCTTAATGTAGAGGCTGCTAGATCTTGTGTTATTCTGATTATGTTTCCACAATACTCAAAATGCTCTTTCTGGCTGCTTGAAGTATTTTCTCCTTGATCTGGGAGCTCTGGAATTTGGCGACAATATTTCTAGGAATTTTCTTTTCTTTTTGGGATATTTTTCAGGAGGCAATCCGTGGATTCTTTCAATTTCTATTTTACCCTCCTGCTCTGATCTGCCACTTAATTCCTCTCATCAGGTGAGCCTGGGGCCAGAAGCAACTGCAGCTGTAGCTCTGTAGCTGCACCTCCTCTGCTGCCCCTGGGGTGGTGGCTGAACAGGGAACTCCTTTCACTTTGTACCTCGCAGTTTTTCCCGCCTTCCTTTTCTATTGTCCTTGGTGTTTGTGGGTTGAGAAGTCTGATAACTGCCACAGCTCACTGATTCAGGGCTCTAGGGGCTGTTCTGCTCTGCTCCCAGTCTGGTTGGTCCTGGCACCACCTACACTGGGCTCTGCTCCACTCAGCAACTGGCTCTGGGCAATAGACCCTACCCAACGACCATCCAGGCTCTCCTGGGCTAAAGCCCTGCTTCCCTCCACTATTCTGTGGGTTCTGCAGTTCTAGAATTTGTTCAGAGCCATTTTTGATCGGTGGGGGGTCCTGAGAGAGAGCCCTAGGCAAGTCTCTGCTTTTCAGCCACCATCTTGGATCTGCTCCCCTGCATTGGTATTTCATACAGAGTAGCAATGTATCTTTAATTATATCATGACAAGACTAAATAAGGGAAAGTTAAGTGGCATAGCTGATAAGGTACCAGGCCAGGAAGAATCAACTTCCTGAGTTCAAATCTAGCCTCAGACACTGAGTTAGGTATGTGACACTACAGAGTGATGCCATTTCAGTCCTCTTTGAGACTGAAGGACAACCAATCTGTTTCTCAACTTGATCATTCTTAATAGATTTTCTGTATATTAATGTCTATACTGGGGCAAGCCCAGTGCTATGCAACTATGTATTATGTACAATACAAGAGAAATATGACACATACACAACCCCCCCCCACCCCGAAGAAGTTTATCTTTGAACTAATAAGATGGTACAATGAAACACTCAGAGAACAATTGCAAAGTAAAACATACGGGATTTACTGCAGGAAAGTGAATTAGGTAGCCCTATAACATCCAGAGATGCCCCCTGAACATTTTTGCTAGTTATATGGCTTTCTGCTTTTGTTCAATATAATCCTGGAATAACTGAGAGAGAAAACCAATGGCTGCTATGGAATTTTATATTTCTACTTTCAGAATCCTACTTTTATGTTGTGCCTAGTTTATATGTATGTTCCCACCTAACTCAAGAAGTACAAACTTGTTTGCCGTATGTTTTGACAATTAATCCAATGGCACTTCTGTGATTTCATTAGTGAGGGTAATCCCTCATCAGAAGAAAACTGAATCTTCTTCATGATTCTGTTCTCATCAATGTTTTCATGCATAAATATTTTGTAGATGATTCTCCCATAATTGTAGAAAAGTCCCTTTCTTGTACACTGGAGAGAATTTCTAGCATAGGCTGTTGTTTCCTATTCTCACTGAGAGTGGCCTGCCTCCTTTTCTTGTTATATATGTCCTTGATAAAATGTTTTAGGGTACTTTTAATATGCAGATCATTCTTGGCAACACACATCCTGTAGCCCACTTATAGCTGCTATATGTCTTTCCTTTATCCTTCAATTATTCCTAATTTTAGTTCAGAAATTGTGTTCTGTGCTTTTCCCCCATATGGTATCATCAGAAGAATATTGGTTTTAAAGAAATAGTAATCTGCATCAATGAGATTGGAATTTTTTAAAGTCTTAGACACTTTCCCAAACAAGATATAAATTAATTTTTTTACTTCATCCTGGGAACAGATCATTGTCTCTCTAAACAGTCAGCCTACATAAAATAGTCTGGGCAAAATGCATTTTTCATCTATTTATATAACAAATGCAACGAATTAATCAATTGATAAATATTCATTAAAGCACCTATAATGTTCCAAGCTCTGTGTTAAACCTAAAGGTACAAAAAAAAGGTAAGAGATGTTCTCTTCTCTTAAGTAGTTTACAATCAACATGCAAACAAGTATAGACAAAGTGAACTGTCTATAGGATTAATAGGAAATAAGGATTTGAGGCAGGCAGACCCACCAGCAGGATATTGCAGTAATCCATGAGGGACTGCACCAGAGTGGTGGCAGTGTCAGAAGACAGAAAGGGGTGTATTGAACAGATGCAGCAAAGTTTAAATTAACAGAAGGAAGACATCAGAATTGAAAAGGGTTGGGAAAAGCTTCTAGTAAAAGACATGATTTTATTTGAGATTTTAAAGAAGCCAGTAGGCAGAGTTATGGAGGGAGAGCATTGCAAGCAAGGGACAACCAGAGAAAATGTCTGGAGCTGAGATATGGAATGTCTTGTTTGTGAAACATATAGGAGGTCGGTGTCATTGGATGGAATAGCATGTGGCAAGGAATAAGATATAAAAAGATTGGAAAGGTAGGAGGGGGTGGTTATTAAGGGTTTTGAATGGCAAACAGAGCATTTTGTATTTAATCCTGGAGGAGATAGGGAGCTACTGGAGCTTGAATAGTGTAGTGACATGGTCAAACTTGAACATGAGGAAAATCACTTTGGTGGCTGAATGAAGGATAGATTGGAGTGGAGAGAGACTTGAGGCAGGCAGACCCACTGGCAGGATATTGAAATAATCCATGAGAGACTGCGCCAGAGTGGTGGCAGTATCAGAAGAGAGAAGGGGGCGTATTCAGCAGGTGCAGCAGACTTTAAATTAACAGGCATTCACAATGGCTTAGATATGGAGGCTGAGAGATAATGAGGAATCCAGGATGACCCTTAGGTTGTGAGCCTAAAAGGACAGTGTTCAGCTCCATAGCAATAGGAAAGTGTAAGGTTTATGGGGAAAGATTGTAATAATGAGCTCTGTTCTAGACATGTCTAGCTAAAGATGTCTACTGTACGTACCTTTTGAGATGTTTGAAAGGAAATTGGAGATGAGATTTTGGAGATCAGAAGAGAGACTGGAGCAGGACTGTAGATTTGGGAATCGTCATCATAGTTACTAAACGTATGGGAATTGATGGGATTGCCAAGTTAAGTAGTATGGGGGAAGAAGAGAAGAGAATGCAGGACAGAACCATGGGGGATATCTACAGAGTTAGAAGGAATGATGTGGATGAGGATCCTGGAAAGGAGACTGACAAAAAGCAGTAAGATAGGCAAGAGTAGAACCAGCAAATAGCAGCATCCTGAAAATCCAGAGAGAGTAGAATATCAAGGAGGAGATGGTGATTAACAGTGTCAAATGCTCCAGAGAGATTGAGGAAAAAGAGGATTGAGAAAAGGCCATTTGATATGGCAACTATGAGATCACTGGTAACTTTGGAAAGTTATTATATTACTCACTATGTCTGGATATTTTCCATATTTTCTCACATCTATGGTTTTGCTCACATTAATGTCTTATGTGTAGCATGTCTTCTTACCTATGTCTGTTTACATCCATTCTTTATGACCCGGTTCAAAGGCCTCTTCCATTATGATTTTCTTCTATCAAGACAGAAATTATATTTTCTTTTTTCAAAATTATGTAACATGGGCATAGTTTTAGACCTGCCCATGTGGGCAGTGGAAGGCACATATTCTTTCTCTCTCTCTGAGCTGGCTCACTAGCCACAACTGATCCTTATATAAGCAGCTCTGAGTCTCTCCATCCTATGCCACAAAATAGAGAGGATGACCACAGGACCCCGACACACAGGTAATACTGTCAATTCTACAATTCTGCAATTTGAGGGGTGACTGCTGCAGGAGAAATATACTCCTACTATTCTCCAATGTATCTCCTGTGATGGCAAGCAGAGTAGGACTTTTTGCCTTTGTTTTTTTTTTTTTCTTTAGGAGTGCTTCTCAGCACTCAGGAAGTCAAGTACCTTTGATGAGTCTTGCCTTTCAAATGTAATGGCAAACAAAGTGAGACTTTTTGTTTTCTTTTGTTCTGAATGCTTCTCAGCACTGAGGTAATCACATGCCTTTGATGAGTCTTGCCTTTGTTTCAATGGGGAGTCTTTGATTGAATCAAGAGTCTTCATGACCTGCTTAAGAAACAAAATACCCCAGGCCCCAGGCCTTTGAGAAGGATATATGATCTAAGGTTGGCGTTTTATTTTGGGGGCTTACTCATAGGAAGAGAGTTTATGTGACTTGGCAAGACAAGACTCTGGGTAGCCGATGTTGGAACTTCCCAGCTTTGAAAACCCATCGGTGTCAGTGCCGGTGTTTCTTTCTCTGGTAACTGTATTCATTGCTATAGTTACAAGGTTAGAAGCCTATCTACTGATTTGTGCTCATTTGCTTATATTTGTTTATATAATGTATTCTTGTAATTTCTGTTTATATTCTCTCTGGAGTTCAGGGTGCTGCCTTTTTCCCCTGAACTAAGTGAATGATGTGTGTATGTTTAGTTAAAATAAGATAGTTAACCACCTAAAATTGCTTTTCTTAGAAAAGTAGATCAAAGAACCTGTGCTAGCAGCCCTCCTGTGTGCTGGTGCTTTTGGTCTTACACAGCCATAGTAGCTGCAAGCAGCATTGTTGTTACACCTCCTCAGCCTTCCCTTGTGTGCTTCCTATTCACACAAAATCTGTTACCATGTCATGTTTGATTCATCTTAAAATATTCACTAAGCAACATGATAAAAGAAATGGTAACCATAAAATTTATTCAATAAAAGGGAAAATAAGAATAATCATAAACTAACAATCCAGCAATATATCTGGGTCATATTCTCCCTCTAACACACAAATTATCCATGGGAAAGTTGGTGTAACTTTACAGAAACCTAACAGGAATTTAAATAAGTAGGGAAACCCCTGTGCCTAGGAAAACTCATAACTCCTGAATCTAGGTTTCAAGACCCTTGGCCCTTCAAGAACAATCTGCATCAAACAAAGCTTCTTTGTTAGGGGCTTCCCTTGATAGTCTTAATTTCTCTGTGGGTAGAGAAGACCACTCTTATTCTCACAAATTGATGAAGTAATAACATTCTTTTTTCACTTGTAACTGCCTCTGGTAAGATGCTGAGAGAGAAAAAAAGTTACTCATTTTCAATGATAAACAGTTCCTTTAGCCAGAGAACTTTTAATTTCTTTAGATCTGGAAGCAGCAGATGATTCTGCTTTTCACAGCAAATTGTAAGTATAGTGCCTGGCTTTTTCCACTCTGCTTTCCCTCCCAAAGCAGTGTGGACAGTAGAAGGCATCATAGGCACCTCTGAGAGTTTTTGCCTCCCTCAGGTTATATATGTGTATATATATATATATATATATGTGTGTGTGTGTGTGTGTGTGTGTGTGTGTGTGTGTGTGTGTGTGTGTGTATGTATATATATATATATATATATATATATATATTACTTAGAAGTAATAAACTTTTACAGCTCTTCATATAGCAAGGGAAATCAACACTTCCAATGGGCTTTCACTAGCTGCTTCAGACTCTCTCCAGATAATCCACAACACAATGATTCTCTTCCAGTTAGCAAATACTTGGCAAATCCAGGCCTCTTTTCCAATCAGCAAGTTCCCAGCAAAGCAGCTAAATAGTCAGATGTCTCATATGGAAGTCTTCTAAGTCTTCTCTTTACTGCTTCTTATAAATCTTCCTGCTCTCAGTTTATTCTTCCTGCTATTTTCCTTCTGTCTATCTTTTCCTAAAGCTCCTTTTCAAAGGTTTCTTATCTCTTCCAATAACTCAAATCATAGTTGCCTATTGACTCATCAATACTTTATGAGTTAAAAACTCAAAAAATTCATATTTTTCTTCCATTACAACTCAGTAGTTATAACCTCCTCATAGTCCCCAATACTGTGATTTCTAATTTTGATACTTATAATTTTTAAGCCTTTGGAGCAATCATGTGCAAATAATTTGATGGACCACAATGTCCTAAACCCATCAATCATTGCTCTGCCTTCAAGCTGGTAATCTCAAAATATTTATCTGAGAGAACGTTATCTAAATTCTCAAAACAGAGAGACCTGTCTTGCTGCTGAACTTGGATGATTCTAGAGGAGGCTAGTGTGAGGCTGATTATTGCACCTCACTCAAATCCAATTCAATCAAAAGTCAAGACAGAATGCTTGTGATGTCATTGGTCCTCTTTGAGACAGAGGATGAACAATAACACCAACAAACATTCTGCATGAGGTCTCTACACAGAGAGAAAGACATCCAGAGGAGATGATGGGAGTTAAACCCCGTCACACATATTTCTTATATGTGTGCCTCACTACTCTTATGGTCATGGCTTCTGTGTGTATTTGTGGGAAGGGATAAACCGGCTTCTTAATAGAAAACTTTGTATTAACAATCTTTACCAGGTTGTCTGAGAGTATTAGTAGCTGCCTTCTGGGGACTCAACCTGACAATTCCAACAAAAGTTGGAAATGCAGCTATTATTCCTTCCTTCCTTCCTCCCTCTTTCCCTTCCTTCTTTCCTTCCCTCCTTCTTTCCTTCCTTCTTTTCTTTCTTTCTCCTCCTCCTGCTCTTTCTCCTCCTTCTTCAGAAAGTTGGAACAGTTTTCATTCTTTATTTCTTTAAACATAGCTCTGAAAAACAGACTTTTAAAAAAAGTCATTTTGTTTTAAATGGTAGTATTTGACTAAACTTTTAAAACCAAGTCATTCTGGCTTTCGTTGGATGGCCAATAATAGGCCCAGTCCAAACCTTTGTGGTTCATTGTTTAGATTTCAATGTCTTAGGATAAATGTAAATAGCAACTGTTTTCTTTTCTGGCCAGAAATTTCCTCTCAAAGACTGACATCTTTAGGATAGTAAATTAGGCCATCTTTTGTTTCAATTCTTACCTAACCCTTAATCATTGAATGGTTGTAGCCCCATACAAACTGAGATATGGGAAAGAATTTAGAAAGGGAAAGGTCACCCACTGCATCCTGGGCCATTGCCAATCATCTCAACCTTTGTCTTGCCACTGGACTCCAATGACTCTGGAGAGAATGAGACTGACAACTTTGCACAGCTCAGCCTCACTCAAATCAAATTCACTCAAAAGTCAAGACATCACATTTGGGATATCATCTGATCCTCTTCAAGAACAAAAGATGAACAGTGATAGCAATTTGAGAGACTATATTTATTCATGAGTCAATTTTTACCTATTTTGCTTAAATAGATGTTCTTTTTCTGTCACCTCAAGCAAATGGACTGTTTATATATAAAAGAGATGGCACCTTTATTTTGCATAAAATGTTGCACTTGTGAATTATAATTTTTTTTCTATTTTATATTATGATCATTAGTGTATGCATCTTAACTAGTCTTAAAGGTTATCTTATTTAACTTATTTAAGTAGTACCTAGTGTTGTGTACATCCAGAGTATTTAGCATTTGTCTGTTCAGGTTAATTTGAGGGAGTAAAGTGACCAGAAAGAATGCCATCAATAATGCAATTAACAGACATTTACTATGTGCCAGGCATTGTGCTAAGCACAAAGAAGAAGTGAACTTTATCACTGACATCAAGGATTCTGCATTCTAATGGGGAAAACATTTTGAATATCCAGAAATATGTAAAACATTTATTCAAGGTAAATTGAAGGTAATCATAGAGAGAAAAGCACTAGCAATTAGGGGAATTAGGAAAAGGTCCTCTGCATTTCCAGACCTTCGTCTCTCCTAGCACAGCACCAAGTGAGTGTCTATGCCCCTGAGGCACCAACAAAACACCAGACTATCAGCCAGGGCCTGAAGTCCCCAGCACAAGAAGCTTGAGACAGTGCCCCTTTCACCCAGCAGCAGAGCTAAACTTTAAAAGTAATGAAATAGCCTGGGGAAAAATGAGCAAAAAAAAAAGAAACAAGAAAAGAACCTACCCATAGAAGGTTATTATGGTGATAGATGATCAAAATACAAATTCAGAAAAGGGCAATAGTGTGAAAACTCCTTTATTCAAAGCCTCAAAGAAAAATGAGAATTGGTCTCAGTCCCAAAAAGAACTCCTAGAAGAGCTCAGAAAGAACTTTAAACATCAAATAAGGTAGAAGAAAAATTGGGAGAAGAAATGAGAATGATGCAAGAAAATCATGAAAAAAGAGACAACGGCTCAAGTCAACAGCTTGATAAAGGAAACACAAAAAAATGGAAAAAGATGTAGAAAAATTTACTGAAAAATGAAGTTTAAGGAAAAATGATGATGGTAGGGGAACCATAGGTTTTTAGGGGTGCTCATAACCCCAAAATACCAACACACTGGGTCTTGCCAAAAGAATTCGACTCAAGCCTTCTTAGCCGAGGGAAAAAGACAAAGTTTATTAGGGATTCACCATAATGGGCTGTCTTAAGAAATCTCATCTTTTGTGACACCTGTATTCACAAGCAGGCTAGATTCAATCTACTGAGCTAGATTGACTCTGAGCACCTTCGTGGAGGCAAGCTGGAGATTATATACTCAAAGATTGTAGGAGGGATTGAGGGGTGGTCTGGGGTGACTAGAGGAGGGCTTTAGGGAGGGTCTTGTGGAGGAGTCTAAGGAGGACAAGATGAGGTCAGACTCCAGGAACCAAGAGAATGGGATTAAGGGTAGGAAACAGCTGAAGGCATGGATATTGATAGTATCAAGGGTGGGAAGCAGCTGGACAATAAAGGGCAAGGCTAGGTAGAGATTTGGGCCTAATGATAATGTAAGGCTTATGGCCTTAGGGGAAGGCCAGATCTAGTTGGAAGATTCAAAAAGAGTTCAAGGGGGCTCCCAGAGACTGTATTCCAGATTCAAAGGGTTTCCCATCAAAGAAAACAACTCCTTAAAAAGCAGAATTGACCAAATCGAAATGAGGCAAAGAAGCTGACCAAAGAAAATTGCTCTTAAAAAATTAGGGCTGGACAAGTGGAAGCTGATGACTCCACAGGGCTTTAAGAATCAATCAAACAAAACCAAAAGAATAAAAAAATAGAAGAAAATGCAAAATACTTCCTTGGAAAATTGAGCCCCAACACAACCTATATGGCTGAACAGAAGAGGTAATTTTCTGTGGAAACCAATTTGGACTCCTTTATGTTTCCTACTGGGCATAGGAAGAGAAGTACGTGGCTAGTATCTCCTGTCTTCTACTTCTCAGCAGAATATCACCTCTCTTTGCTCTTCTCTGATGACTATAGTAGGTCTGCTGGGTCCAGGATAAGTATCAATTGGTAATAACTTTCCATTGTCTTTTCAGGGATACTTGGGTGCTATCGTTAAAGATTAGACTCTTGAGTTACAGAAATCATATTAGTAAGTTAGTGTATTCATCAATGAGACAGAAATATCCCTCATAGCCCACATGCTGGATAATTATCATTAAATGGTTTTCTGTTGAGTGAAATGTGTGCTTATTTATTGATAATTACCTGAAGAACTGTCATCTTGTCTATTAACAAAAAGGGGTTGGAGTTTTTGATGAGGGCACAGTCTCTGGGAACCCCCTTAAATCTGCAATACAGTCTCCGGGAGCCCCCTTGAATTCTCCTTGAATCTTCCAACTAGATCTGGCCTTCCCCTGGATACTATAGCCTCACATTATCATGAGGCCCTCTACCTAAACCTTGCCCTCTATTGTTACTATAGATATGCATGCCTTCAGTTACTTCCCAACTCTGATATTATCAATATCCATGCCTTCAGCTACTTCCCACCCTTAATCCCATTCTCTTGGTTCCTGGACTGTGACCTCATCTGGTCCTCCTTGGACTCCTCCTCAGGACCCTCCCTAAAGCGCTAAACCCCAGACCACCCCTCAATCCCTCCTGCAACCTTTGTGTATGTAATCTCCATCTTGCCTCCATGAAGGTGTTCAGATTCAATCTAGCTCAGCTCATATTGAATCTGTCCGGCTTGTGAAAACAGGCATCACAAAGGGTGGGATTTCTTAAGACAGCCCATTGCAGTGAATCCCTAATAAACTTTGTTTTTTCCCTTGGCTGAGAAGGCTTGAGTCGAATTCTTTTGGCAGGACCCGGTGTGTGGGTATTTTGGGGTCTCGAGCACCCCTAGAAACCTATGGTTCCCCTACCATCATCATTTTTCTTTAAACCTCTTCATTTTGAGTGCCTAAGCTTTAACATATATGGTTCATTTTATTTTCTAATTGTCCAGGAAGAAAATCAGGCATTATCTTCCAAAAACTTGGAAATAGAGGTCCATAAAATTGCCATAAAAATATAAAAGAAAATTTTAAAGAGATGAATCATCAAATTCTTTTTTGGCTTCCAGGTTGTTTTCTTTTTTTCTGCTTGATTTCCTTTGGTTCAAGCTAAATGGTTTGTAAGGCCTGAGAATGTGAGCAAAGACCAATTTTCATGACATCTTCATATAGGCTTTTTTTAAAGCATCTGAAGACTCAAAATAATTAGTATAAGGATTCGTGCTTTTAAAAATGTGTTTAAAAATATAACTTAAATTTGATAACCATGTTGTTTTTTTTTTTTCCTTTCAGACTGTTTGGGCCACTTCTTATATGATTGGCTGTGGTGTCGCTCATTGCCCCAATCAGGAGACATTTAAATATTTCTATACATGTCACTATTGCCATGGGTATGTATAAATCTATACTTAGATGTTCTTAATAATATATCTACTTAAAGCATCATAATTTACCCTTTTAATTGTTGCAAAAGTGAAATTCAAATCAACATTTCCTTTAGGGGTTATTTTCATAAAGCATGCATTGATATTCAATAGCTAACAAATAGACTTCCTAGGATGCTTAATCATGATTATTCTACTTCTTGGCTATTAAATTTACCTTTAAATAGGTTCATATTGCTAGGGATAGTTTGGACTTTAGGGATTATCTTCTCACACTTAGTCATTTTCCTGCCAATGAAACCGAGAAACAGAGAGGTTAGTGACTTCCCCAAGATCTCACAAATAGTAAGTGTCAAAACTTGGATTCAAACTCAGGTCCTCAAGTCCCAAATACAGATAACAGCAATTCCCAGAAGTTATTAATATTGCTAATAAAATATTTATAACATCATCACTATTGTTTTTCTTTTAGGTTTTGTAGTATAGAAAGACAAAGGGGAGCTATATCAAGACATGTAGATATACATGTTATTTAGCCTAGTAATAAAGAATTAGGTATGTTTATGGTCTAGAGAAACAAGGATTCTCTCCTTTCTTCACTTCCCCCTTGTACCTCAGGATACCCACCCTACTCCCAGATAGTATCTTCTGTCCTAAAGAAACTCAGTCAGACACATATAAAAGATCCTGACCAAGAGATCTTCCATAACAGACCTCTGGCAGCCCAAATATATTTTTATTCTGTCTAGTGATGTGTTTCCCAGGCCAAATAAAAGAAGGCACCAGGTGCATTGTCTAAATAGTCTGTGGCAGGGGTGGGGAACTGGAGCCTGGAGGCCACATGTGGTCAACCTAAGGGTAATTTCTAATCTCTCCATTTGCCCTGGGGCAAATTGACCCTAGAGTGAAAATTTGTGAAATGAGCAAGATTGGTTTTCTGTATTCTTCCATATGTTGTATCACTGCCACACTCACCAATTGGCCACTATTGGGTAGATTGTGTGGGAAGAGTACTTCTATGTCATCATGTTGTCCTACCAACTCAAAAGACATATGGATTTCATTCTATAAACTATTCTCACCCCCCCCCTCACAACTTACCTAATTTTCATTTCATACTCTCCTAATCAATGCTTTGTTCTGGTTAAGCCATTAGTTTTTGTTTTTGTTATTGTTGTAGTTGTTTTCCTAAGGTGTGGGAGTGGTAGGGGTGGGATGGGAAAAGATGAACATGCTGTCTTCTGCCATGGAGAAAATGCCAGAAGTGAATCCACTGCTATTGTTCCTTTTGCTGCAAGTGTGTTGATGCTATTAATGCTTTCCAAGCTTCTATATCATTTTGCATGACTGGGATTCATAGGCGTTAAAAGAACCAAGAAGAGAAATATTGGTGCTTAGCTCAAAGCTTGGGAAAACAAACAAAAACTCTGATCCATTCTCTCCTATTCAATAAACTTCAGTGGCTTCCCATTAATTCCAGGAGCATATGCAAAATGTTCTGTTTGGCATTCATAGCCCTTCATAACCTAGACCTCTCCTACCTTTCCAGTCTTCTGGACTCCCTTTTTCCCTGACACAAACTCTTTGATCCAGTAACACTGCCCTCCTGGCTATCCTGTGAACAAGACCTTCTATCCCTTGACTACAGGAATTGTCTCTGGCTTTCCCTCATGCCTAGAATGGTCTCCCTCCTCTTCTCTGACTTTAGACCTCCCTGGCTTCCTTTACATCCCAATTAAAATATCACCTTCTGCAATTACCTAACCTCTTAATTGCAGTGCCTTCCCTCTGTAAACTATTTCCTATTTATCCTTTATATGGCTTGCTTTGTATGTATGTTGTCTCTCTCATTAGAGGTTGTTGTTTGTCCTTCCTTCTCTAAGAGGACCATATCAACAGAAAGGTGGTGCCATGATATGCTCATGAATTCAATTTACATGAGGGAGGGCTGTGCAAAGTCACCAGCCTCATTTTTTCTTCCATAGACATCTGGGTCCAGTGGCCATATATAGATCACAACAACTGAAGATGGTCCAGGATGCAGTGGGGGACCTTGACTTTTTCAAGCAAAAATCTTTAGCTCAGTTTGACTGAGGCAAAGCCCATTCAGTGATTAAGGCTTAATAAGAATGCAAAGAATGTTCGCTAAAAAAAATAGATCTTGGAGTGGAAGGATTTCTGGCCAAAACAAGAAACAAATGCTATTTACATTCTCTCTGGGCCATCAGGGCTCAAATAATGACCACTAAGTGGGGCTTGAACTGGGACCTCATGTTGGCCAATCGACGAGAGGCAGAATGATTTGGAGAGTCAGAATGATTTGGGGTTAAGTCTGGTCTTTAAGAGAAAAGTAAAAAAGAAATTCTCAGAAATCAAAATTTACATTATCTTTGGGCAGAGCACCTGTAAGTAAGGCCCATTTAGTGGAGCTTAGTTTGAAAAGTCCAAGGTTCCCCACTACATCCTGGGACATCTCCAGTTGTCCTGATTGATATCTGGCCACCAGACCCAGATGGTTCTGGAGGTAAAAATGAGGCTGGTGACATGCACAGTCCTCCCTCACTAAAACCAATTCACTAAATCTTGCACATAGTTGGCCGTAATAGATGTCGAGTGATTGATTATTACTCTGAAGCCAGAAAGAGTCAATAGAAATATGCCCTAAACCCAGATAACTGAGCAAGTGTCTGTGAATCCTTGTCTTTGCTTTTTCTCCTCATTTCTGAGGAAAATTTCTCTTCCCCTACCTGTATACTCTATGGACATATTACCTTTTTTGCCATTGGATCAAGAGTCTGTTGGAAAGAATTGTTTTCCATTGGTTTATACAGATGGTTATCATTGCATTGCATAGTTTTCTGTTTATTAACACAATAAACTGTTAAAGCACTGAAGGCTAGTGAATGGGGATGCTGAGCTTGGAACTAGGAAGAATCAGGTTCACATCCTATTACTGCTGACTTTTATTAGGTAACTGAACAAGTTACCTAAACTATGTGCCTAAGGTGGACTCATCTATTAATTTACATAGTTTTATGATCTTTTGTGGTAGAGAAAGTACTCATGCCAGGGCTTCCCTAATCATGACAAAATAGGACAGTCTTCATGTATTTTCATATTTGTGTGTTTTTGTGAGTAAAATTCCATCAAATACTTTCTTATTTGATTAGGTAGGGGGTAATTTGTCTGGTTTGTACATAAGTTTTGCATTGGATTGGAACTAAACACAAAATATGTTTTCTTCACCCCATGTTGAACCTAAGCATAGTATGAGGACCTTTATTTTAGGTATTAGGTCTCCCAGTAGCTTTACAGATAACAAATTGCTGTATTTCCATTTTAACAGGGGGCTTCAAAGCTTACACCAAAAGAGTAAGACAAGACTTAGATTCCTAGAAAGGGCATTGGTCAGAAGTATATTTCCTTTTGAAAAAGAATATTTTTATTGCTATCTTTTGTTCTTACATTACCTTGAAATCAGAGATTTCAAACTCACAGCCCCTTCCCACTGCCAGATTAAAATGTAATTGGGAAATGCTTTAAAAATAAAAAATACAATAAAATACTGATGTTAATTTGTGCTTTTCCTAGTCAATATGGAGCCAACAGGGATTTGTTTCTATTTGAGTTTGATTCTACTGTCTCCTTGTTTCTTTCTCTCCTTCCCACAGCACCATCCCACAACGCAAATTTCTAAGGGGTAGGGGAGGGGAAAGAGGAAGAAAAGGGAGAAACTCACCAAAAAACTATCAACACATATAAAAATTCAGATATTACATACAGTACTACACATCTCTGAACTGCAAAGAATGATTCTTTTTTTTCATATTTCCTAGGATTATTTTTTATACTTTTACAACATTCAGTTTACGTTGTTTTGTGGGGGCTGTTTTTTGTTTGTTTTTACTATTTACATTATTATATTCAGAGGATATGTTGTTTTCTTGGTTCACTTCACTTTATATCTGTCCTTGTAAATCTTTCCATAATTTTCTATATTAATATTTGTTTCTTATAGCAAAGTAATACGTTAAGATGGAGGCTGGAAAGCAGGGACTAGCATGAGCTCCCCACCAAGTCCCTCCAAAAACCTATAAAAATGCCTCTGAACCAATTCTAGAACTGCAGAAACCACGAAATAGCATAGGGAAGCAAGGCTCTAGCCCAGTACAGCCTGGATGGTCTCTGGGTAAGGTCTATGCCACACCAAGCTGGGAGCGGAGGGGAGTGGAGCCCAGTGTGGGTGGTGCGGACTGACCAGACTGGGAGCCGGGCGGAGCATGCACCCGGAATCAGTGAGCTGTGGCAGTTACCAGACTTCTCAACCCACAAACACCAAGGACAACAGAGTAGGTTAGTGGGAAAAGCTGTTGGGGACTGGGATAAAGTTTGCTGTTAGGCCACCGCCCCCAGGGGCAGCAGAGGTGGGACAGCTACAGAACTACAGCTGCAGTTGCTTCTGGCCCCAGGCCCACCTGGTGGGAGGAATTAAGTGGAGGATCAGAGGAGGAATGAAGAGCCTGCTGAAGATCTAAGTCCAGTCCAGGTTGGGGGTTCTTGGGGGTGGAGAAGTGCTGGTGTGGCAGAGCAGGTGCATCCCCCCAAGCTTGGAACATAGAACTCTTTAGTCTACAAGCATTCATACCCCACTGAAAAACTCAAAGGTCAAGTGAATTGGCTGGGAGCATGTCCAGGCAGTGAAAACGCACCCAGATTCAGTCTCAGACTCTGGAATCTTTCTTTGGTGACAAAGAAGACCAAAATATACAGCCAGAAGAAGTCAACAAGGTAAAAAAGCCTACAACAAAAGCCTCCAAGAAAAACATGAACTGGTCTTAGGCCATGGAAGAGC
>CM053627.1:186827615-186845467 GCA_028646595.1 Phalanger gymnotis | reverse complement strand
TGGCCGAACCACAAACTCAGTCCCTGCAGCTTTTCCCACTAACCTTCTCTGTTGTCTTTGCTGTTTGTGGGTTGCGAGATCTGGTAAATGCCACAGCTCAGTAATTCAGGATGCTAGGGCACTCTCCGCTCGGCTTCTGGTCTGCTTGGTCTGCGGTCTGGTCGGTCCACGCCGTGCACGCTGGGCTCTGCTCGGCTCAGCTCCGCTCTCCTCAGCTAGAAGCAGGGAGCTGGGAGCTTCATGCGGGACGGACCTTACCCAGAGACCATCCAGGCTGTCTTGGCCTGGAGCCCTGCTTTCCTCTGCCACTTTGTGGGTTCTGCAGTTCTAGAATTGGTTCAGAGCCATTTTTTTATAGGTTTTTGGAGGGACTTGGTGGGGAGCTCATGCCAGTCACTGCTTTCCAGCCACCATCTTGGCTCTGCCCCCTGAGGAATTTACATTCTAATGGAAGAAGATCATACATAACAGAGTGATGGAACACCTGGGAAGGAAGTAGGGTGTTAAGTGTTAGAGTACAGCTAAGGAAGTGATATTTCAGATAGTAGCATGGGGACCTGGTTCCTGATAAGAGAACACAAAAGTTCTATCATTGTTTGTTTGTTCGTTGTCTTTCATTCTCAAAGAGGAGCAAAATGACATCACTTTGTCAGAGTCAAGTTACAGTGTGTCTGACTGTGGAAGATCAGATCAATATTAGCTTGGCATGCTCTACCACAGGTTGCACACAAATAATCCGTGTGAACATTTGGTCTGGATTCTCTAAATTTGTGCATCTCATGTTTCTTTTGAACTACTTCAGTTTTGCTTTGCTCATAGAACACAGCACATTCTCTGATGTGGGCATGTCAGGCTGGGAGGTCCTTTACCAGTGTCTCCCATGTAACACAATTAACTCCTAAGTGCTTAAGAGAGACCTTAAGAGTATCCTTGTGTCACTTTTTCTGACCACCATGTGAGGGTTTGCCCTGTGAGAGCTCTCTATAAAATAGTCTTTTTGGCAAGCATACATTTGACATTTGAACAACCTGGCCAACCCATTGGTATTGAAGTCTCTGCAGTAGAGTTTGAATGCTTTGAAGGAAATTGTGAGAGAGAAGAGGTATTAGACTGACTACCAAACTGAAGGTCTACAGAGCTGTTGTGCTGAATTCATTGTTGTATGCCTGTGACACCTGAACAGTATACCAATGTCATGCCAGCAAAGTGATTGCTTCAATTTGAATTGTCTTAATAAGTTTCTGAAAATCACCTAGAAGGATATCATACAAACGATGAGGTCCTGTCTCAAACTAAACTGCCAAGCATCATTGCTAGTGATAGCCAGGAGTGGTTTGGATTGTACATTAGAGCAGGGCCATGGTGAAGACATGGAGGCCTGGTTCCAAAGTAACATCATAAGAAATACAAAATGCAATGGTACACATCATAATCATAGATAGGGAAAATTTATAACAATATACAGGAGACTGGAGTGAATACAAACAATTTAAATTGTACTAATATTTACAGTGGTTCCAATTTAAAGGTGCTTAAAATGCTAGTCTCTGGGATTCTATTTCTACCCATCTCAGGAATGGATAAAGTTATCATGCTGTCAAAATTGGAGGGCAGAATTTTCTTCTAGATTAGCAGTTTTTTTTTTGAATAACTCTGGAGAGATATGCAAAGAGGATAATGGGAGAGAATGAATAAGGGAGATGGACAATCACACAGAGACAGAAATAGGCAGAAACAGAGACAGAGTGACAGATGAAAGATGTTGTCAAAAAGTCCAATTCTAAACTTTGTAGTGGCAGGAACACCAGTGGTGAGCCTTGTAGGTGGCCCGAAGTAGCAACAGTAGCAGCTGCAGCAACAGTGTTGGGAGCTCTTAGACCAGAGGCATTGAAGCAACCAGATAGCTGGTGATGACTGGCAATTCTCCCGAAAGCAGTACTAGATCACAGTTCCAGGGCTGAGAGGAGAAATTGTGATTGATCACAAGGAAACAGGGGTTCTGGTCCCAATTGTTGGGCCAAGAAGAGCGCTATTACTTATGGCTGTAGGAGAACCGGGCTCTTCCTGGGTAGAAACAAGAGCAAAGACCAAGAGAGCAGTGACCACACCTCTACCAAGATAACAGCAAATAGAAAATAACAAAAATTTGCAGATCCCCTAGAACTATCTCTAAAAACAAAAAGAAAAAACCTAAGCTTGGGATAGTGCCTCCCCAGGAAAGCAAAGTCAAATTTTCTATAAACTTCAATGAAGAAATAGACTGGGAAAAAAGCAAAGAGAAAAAAAAAGAACTTGACCATAAAAAGTTATTATGGTGGAAGGGAAGACCAAGACATAAGCTTAGAAGAAGAGAACAATGTGAAAACAGGTACCAACAAAGCCTCAGGTAGAAGTGCTAAATGGACCCAAGACTAGCAAGAATTCCTAGAAGAGTTTAAAAAGAGACAAAAGAGTGGCAGAAGAAAAAAATAAGAAAAGTAATGAGAGTGATGGAAGAAAATTACAAAAGGAGAATTAAAAGCTTGGGGAAAGAAACATAAGAAATACTGAAGAAAATAACTCCTGAAAAAAAATGGAATTGACTTAATGGTGCAAGAGAATTTAAAAAAAGTTACTGAACAAAAGAACTACTTTAAAAGTAGAATAGGAAAAAAATGAGAAGGAGGTAATTACCTTCCTGAAGAAAATAATTACATAAAAATTAGAAATTGGCAAATGAAAGCTAATAACTCCATGAGATATCAAAAAACAATAAAAGAAAGTCAGAAGAATGAAAAAAAATTAAAGGCAATTTGAAATATCTCATTGGAAAAACAAGTGACCTGGAAAATAGGTCCAGGAGAGATAATTTCTAAAAATTATTGGATTTTCTGACAGTCAAGATAAAAAATAAAATAAAAGAGAGGAACTAGATATAATATTTCAAGAAATTATAAAGGAAAACTGCCCTGATGATCTAGAGGGTAAAATAGAAATTGAAAGAATCCACTCATCATCCCCTGAAAGAGATCTTAAAATGATAAGTCCCAAGAATATTATAGCCAAATTCTAGGTCCCCCAGGTCAATGAAAAAAATAGTGCAAGGATCAGAAGGAAACAATTCAAATATCATGGAGCCACAGGATCACATAAGATTTAGCCACTTCCACATTAAGGGAGCAATGCACTTTTAATAAGAAATTCCAGAAGAGAAGGGAGCTAGGAATAAAACCAAGAATCACCTACTTAGCAAAACTGAACATAATCCTTCAGAGGGGAAATGAACGTTTAATGAAATAGAAGACTTCCAAGCTTTTCCTGATAAACAGACCAGAGTTAAATAGAAAATTTGACATTGAAACAGACAATTCAAGAGAAGCATAAAAAGATAAACATTAAAGCATAATCATTAAGAACTAAACAACATTAAACTATTTACATTCTTAACAAGAAAATGACACATGTAATGTCTAAGAACTTTATCATTTTAGGGCAGTTAGAAGGAGTCTAAGACCTAGGGCATAGGTGTGAGTTGATCAAATTGTGATGATCTCTAAAAAAAAAAAAAGCAAAACACAGGGTTAAAAGGGATGTTCTGGGAGAAGGGGAAAGGGAGAGAATGGGGAAAGTTTCTTACATAAAAGGCACATAAGAAAAATTTTTTGTAGTAAAGAGGGCAAATGGGAGGGTGGCATACATTGATAGAGCCTCACTCTCATTGGAATTCATTTAAAGAGGGAAGAACACACACACACACACACACACACACACACACACACACACAGAGTTGTGTATAGAAAGCTTTCTTACTCACCAGGGAAGTAGGAAGGGAAAGAGATAAGAGATATATATTGAAGTGTGAGAAAAGAGAGGGCAAATTAAAGGAGGCAGGGGTCAGAAGCAAAACAGAATAAAAAGAGCCATAATCAAGAACCTAGAAGGCTACATGTGTTCTTGAGGCTGCAGGTTCCCCACCCTGTCTCAGACAAATCTAAAGCAAAAATAGACCTCATTAAAAGAAATTTTGCTTATTTTTTGCTTAAAAGTACCACAGACGATTATATAACACAAAAAGATTTATAGCAAGTTGCTATGATAAACATCTCATTTACCTAATATATAGGTAACTGAATCAAATTTATGAAAAAATAAGAACCACTCCTCAATTGATAAATGCTCGAAGAATATGAAAAGGAATTTTCAGAAGAAGAAATCAAAGTTATATATAACCATATGAAAAATGCTCTAAATTACTGCTGATTAGAGAAAGACAAATAAAAACAACTCTGAGGTACCTACTCACACTTATCAGAAATGATAAATGCTGGACAGAATGTGGAAAAATTGGGACATTAATGCATTGTTGTTGTAGTTGTGAACTGGTCCAATCATTCTGGAGAACAATGTGGAACTTTAACTACATCATTATAAAACTATGCATAACCTTTGATTCAGTAATACTATTACTAGGTCTCTACCACAAAGAGATGAAATTTTAAAAAAGACCTATATGTACAAAAATGTTTATAGTAGCTCTTTTTTGTGGTGGCAAAGAATTGGAAATTTAGGGGATTCTCATCAATTGGGGAATACCTGAACAAACTGTGATATGTAAATGTAATGGAGTACTATTGTATTATAAAAGCAATGGGGGCGGGGGTCCAGAAAAATGTGGCTAGGCCTATATTGAACTGATGCAAAGTGAAGGGAGCAGAACCAAAAGATCATTGTGCACAGTAACGATAACATTGTAATTATGATCAACTGTGAAATATTTGGCTACTGTGATCAACACAATGACAAAATATAATTCCAAAGGACTCATAATAAACTCTGAGTGCAAATCGAAGTATAACTTTCTCACTTTATTTTTTTTCCTTTTTCGTGATATGGCTAATATGGAAATATGTTTTGCATTATTTCAGATGTATAACTGATATCTCTTCTCAGGGAGTGGAGGAGGAATAGGACAAAAGGAGGATTCTGAAACTCAAAATTTAAAAGGAAAAGAATGTGGAAGTAAATAAATAATACATTCTAGAAAAATAAAAAAATGGCTAATCTACACCACTCTGTTTCTCACTTCTGTTTTATTGCCACAAGCAACAGGCCACATGGCTAGGTGTTTCTTTGCTATTGACTACTTTGTTTACTGATTATGTATAATTTAGCAGTTTTTTTTAAACCAGGTAATGACAAGATAATTTCAATGTTATTCTGAGTTTATATTTTTACTGTAAAAAAGTATGATGAATGGAAAGAAATTTGTAGATAACTGATTATACCAACCTCATCTATCTGAGAGACTACACTCCTATATCTTCAATAAAGTAATTGATGGCCATTCTACATCTTATGAATTTCATTTATACTCTGTAGTTTCAAGCTTTTTCTGGATTTGCAGAGAAAGGAGGCCAGGTACAACTAGATTTCTTGCCTTAGACTAAAATTCTAATATTATTGCTGTTCAGTATTTCAGTCATGTCTGACTTTTTTTGATACTATTGACTGTCTCATGCCAGGCATGTCTATCCTCTACTATCTCTATGAGTCTCTACAAGCTCATATTTGTTGTTTGTATGACACTATCTATCCATGTCATCCTTTGAAGTCCTCTTTTCCTTTCAACTTCAATCTTTCTCAGCATCTGGATCTTTTCCTATGAGTCTTGACTTTTCATAATGTGGTCAAAGTTTTTAAGTTTCAGTTTCAGTATTAGACCTTCCAGTGAATAGTCTGAATTAATTTCTTTACATATTGACCAATTTGATCACCTTGCTGTCCAAGAGACTCTCAAAAGTCTTCTCCAGCACCACAATTTGAAAGCATTGATTCTTCAACACTCAGCTTTCCTTATAATCCAACTATCTTAGCCATACATTTCTACCAGAAAAACCATACTTTTGATTACACAGACCTTTGTTGACAAGGTGATGTCTCTGATTTATATTATGATGTCCATATTTGTCATAGCTTTCCGTCCAAGGAGCAAGTGTCCTTTAATTTCATGGCTGCAGTTGCTGTCTGCAGTGATTCTTGAGCCTCAGAATATAAAATCTAACAATGCTTCTGTTTCTTCCTGCTCTATTTGCCAGGAAGTGATGGCACCAGTTTCCAAGACGTTAAGGATTTTTGTGTGTTAAGCTTCAATCCAGCTTTCTTCCTCTTTCACTCTCATCAAGGTATTTCTTAATTCTTCTTCACTTTCTGCCATCAGAGTGGTATTGTCTCCCTATCTGATATTGTTGATCTTTGTCTAGACAACATTAATTCTGGCTTATTTTATTTTCTCTAATTAGTATAGGCCACTTTGTACCACAGGTCTTTGTGCTGTTTGTCACTTCTATTCTCTAAGGTTTTAAAGGCAAAGAGGTGGCTGATTGCCAGTGAAGAGATTGTTCTCAAAATATTCAATTTCTCTAATTATGACCTTGATCCCATCCCCCCCCCCATTTTCAGATTGCTTTACTCTTGTCCTCTCTCACTCTATCCTTCAATCTCTCTTTATCAACTAGTTCCTTCCATGATAACTAAAAACATCTTTTATCTTCAAAACAGAAGCAATAGCAACAACAACTCTTCATTAGACCCCACCATCCCTTATAGCAACCATCCTATATATCTCCTCCCTGTCTTAGCCATCTGCACTTAGGGTCTCCATTCCCTCAATTCTCGCTCTTTTTGAAACTATCCAAATTACATGGCTCTGGCTTCGTCATTCAAATGAAACTCTTGTCTTCAAAATGACCAATGATCTCTAAGTTTCTAAATTTAATAGGCTTCATGTTATCCTCACTTGCCCTCTTTACATCCTTGTTGACCACCTTCTTCTCTTGGACAGTCTCTTCTCTGTGTGTTTTCACATCACTGCTTTCTTCTCATTCTCCTACTATTTGTCATCCATTTCACACCATTAAATATTGGAATACACTAAGGCATTGTCCTGGCTCTCTCTCTCTCTCTTTCTCTCTCTCTCTCTCCCTCTCTCCCTCCATCACTCCATATACATATATATATACACACACACATATATACACATATATATGTGTATACATACATACATATACATGTATATATGTATATACACATATATGTGTATATATGCATGTATGTGTGCATATATATATGTACATATATATGTATATATGTCATGTGTGTGTAAATATATATGTGTGTGTGTATACGTATGTGTATACATGGTGTAACTAGTCTCTAGACTGAGTTCCTATGCCACATCAACAAATGTGAATTAGATATTATTAAATAGATTCCCATAGATATTTCAAATACTTCATTTCCAAAACAGAGATTACGTTTCCCTCAAAACTCACTCTGTTCTATATAACGTTTTACACTTTGCAAAGCACTATATATGTAGTAACTCACTTGAGTCTCTTAACGATTCAGAAAATGGACCCAGCTTAGCAAGATTCAGAGAGCCTCAGCACCAGTCAATCACAAGAAAGCACTTTTCATTCACAGAAGCTTATTACTTATATGTACATGGAAGGTTTAAGATCTGTTGTGTCAATAACAATATCACCCATATCAATGTAATCATGGATTTTTGTAATACTAAAGCATGCATCAGCATAGCATTACATGTCATATTACAGTGAAAAGAGTATAGACATTGAAGCCCGAGGATCTAGTTCAAATCCCAACATTTCTACGAATTTAGTGTAAACATGTGCAAGTCATATAAACTCTTTGGACTTGAATTTCCTTTTTCTTATAATCAGGGATTTTGGTCAGATATATCTGATTTCTTTTAGCTCTAAATATGTGATCTTCTTATCCCAAGACTAGGGAAAAATGCTGGGTCTGCCATTTATTTCCTCTATGAATTTAGATAGAGCACTTAGAACTCTCTAGGTCTCTTTTTCCTTATCTGTAAAAATAGGGGATTAGACTCGACCTCACACTCAGGTCTAAATATATGATCTCCTACTGTGATTTTGTTGGGGGATCTGTGTAATAGATACCTTATCTGTCTGTAAAAGCTTCAAGGTTGGAACAAACTCCAATTGTCTTTAGCAGAAAGCGTAAAAACCTACTGTCAGTTTAGAATGAAGCCTGATGGCCTGATGCTGTGCTGGTCTTTAGAGTAGGTGTTTCAGGGTCGCTAATGTTCTTTTATTTACACTTCCTGCTACTACCTACAATTTCAGCTGTCCATGCTATTTTGCCATCTGCTCCATTCCCCCTTGGTAACAGCTGCTGTTCCTGCTTTGGCACCATCTGCAGGGCTCTCTCGATGGTCTCTCTTTGCACGCCATCTGCACAACTCCTTGTCACTGCTAAAATAAAAACACATTTTCACCCTCTCCTATTAAATGGAGGAATCCTTTAAGTCTTTCTTCTTTTAGTTTTAGGGAAATCCTTTGTGGCAACATCTATAGAATGGGTTTAAAGATTCTCCCTTTTCCACCTGCCTAATTCAAGTAACTATTGTCACTTTGGGGGCATATTTATGACTATTTTTATGACTCCAAAGGAAACACTCCTTTTTTATCACACTAGTGCTTCACAAATACATTCATCATAAAAACAAATTAATATCAATACAATTCTTTAAACTTTTCTGAGCATTTTACATGCATCATATGATTTCCTATGAACTACATCTATTCTTATTCCCAGTTTTACAAATGAGGAAATAAGGCTGTGATAGGTTAAATGACTTGCCCAGAGGCACATAGCTTCTAAGTATACAGGACAGGATTCAAATCTTGCTCTTCCTCATGCCAAGTACAACACCCTCTCCATTATGCCACCATTTTTAGGAGAGTAGATTGAGGTAAAGGTGCCAAATTACTTGCCCAGGGTCACACAGTCAATAAGTACTAACTCAAGCAGAATTTGAATTCACATCTTTCTGACTCAACATCTACTTCTCCAAGTAGACTCTCAATAGTGAATAATACTTTTTATTTGAACAGTTTTACAGAAAGCTTAAAACATATAGTGCTAACAGTAAAATTCATTCAGAGACCAGCAAATTGGAATCTGTGGTAATTGGGAAGTTGTAATTTGTCTCTAGAGAAAGGATTTACTAGAAGATTGAGAGTGTGAGATATGAAGGAAGGGAAACATATTTTACCCATTTAAGAGAATTAACCATTTTAAGGACTTTGGCAGAGGATCAGAGCATCATTAGATGTAGGCCTTGAATGGGTTTTACCCATCATGGATTACAACTTCTTCATTTTACAGATAAGAAAAAAGAGGATCATAGAGGTTGAATGACTTGCCCATTGTTTTTTCTACCCAAGTGACTGATACTAATAATAAGTTAGTTATTTATAAAAGTTTATATGTTAGTTATGTAAGTTATAAGTAAGTTATATAAGTTAGTTATAATGATAAATTAGTTATACATAGTAAGTAGAGTCACAAAAAAGGAAAATACAACACGGTTTTTATTCTAGGATATCACATTCAGAGAACCTTGTCAGCACTTGTAGTCCTTTGGGAGTATCAGCCTCCAGTTAGCAGCAATAGTTTAAACAAAAAAAAAATTATCAGCTAGCACAGTGGGGTAGGTTTCTGCTCTGTTGCTTCTGCAAAACTTTAGCCATACTTATTGTTATTTTCTCATGGCACAGTTTTTGGTCTTTGCCTAACGTACAAATAATTCTAGTTATAACTCTGACAAGAAGTAATTTAGCACTGAAAACCTCCTGATGTGAAAGATATGCTCCTAAATATTTGTCTTTAAAACTTTTGTATTTCTATTTTATTTGTGCTTTTATTTTTAATTTTTTTTTTGCAAATTACATGTGTAAGGGCACCACATTACTTATAACTTAAAGAATTCTACAATGCAAACATTGGACTTTTTACTGAAGGTTTACAAAAAGTGTATGAGTCGATTTTGGTAACACTGTGGTAATTGTCCTTTTCATGTCCCCTGGAAAAATTGCAAAATCAATGAAGTACGTCTTTGGCACCTACCCACCTCTCTTTCTGGGCCTTTTGCCCACCATTCCATTGAGTGTTTTTTTAGCCCTCTTCAGTCATCTAAAGTCTTCATTTTGTTGTCTCATTTTCTTAAAGATATTCACTGAGAAACATCATCCTGTCCTTGCCTCCTCATAAGTGTCACAATTCAAAAGCCTTTCTTCCCTTTTTACTGTCCCTCTTCTCAATAAAATCTTCTGACTAGTCTCAGTTTAAAAGGAAATCAGAAACCCAAATATCTGATATATGATCCATAGGAAGTTAGTATAAAACAATACTAGGTAGTTGCAATTTTAGTTATTTTAATACAAAATACTCTCTAGTATTTTAGAACATGGTTGAGTGTATTTTTTTAGTTTTCCAATTTATTTCAATTAACAAATTTTTTCTTATGAGATACATTTAAATTTAAAGTGTTATTAAGTTATTATCCAATCTCCTTTAAAAATAATTCATAACACTGCTTCTCTGTTAAGAAATCTTCAGTAGGTGAACAATGAAAGACTGCTTATTGCAATGATCCCTGTTTCAAAAGTACAAATAATTGTTTTCACAAGCATATAATAAACACTTGACTTGCTCCAGAGAGGGATAAATAATTAGGTTGACTGAACCAAATGAATACGTTAAAATCCTATTACAACTATTTAATTCAAGGTGTACAATATCTCTATTTTCTTCCAATCAAGTCCTAAGGAAAGAGAATTTTTGAAATGCTTTTTTTTAAATGAGTTGCCCAATTGGCTTACCAATCAAAGCATAAGGGTGTTGCAGAAAAGATAAGAAACTTCTGAATCCTTGCTTCCAATATGCACTAATCTGATTAGTTTAATTCTTCTTTGGTTATGCTTAAATTATCTGGAACTAGCTCTTGTTCTAAGATTTACTGGAAATGCTAAGGCAATCCTTGCTTTTATTTTCAAAAAAACAAAACAAAACAAAAAACAAACCAAAAAAAAAAACCCAGCAGCAACAACAACAAAAACCCAGCATTGGTAGTGATTGTGGGAATCAGTTGCATTGGCCTAAATTGTTGCATTATGTTTTTGGGAGAAAAACTATTATGAATTCAATAAAAGATTTAAAATTTCTGTGAATCATAAATTTAAAGCTAGAAGGTACCTTAATCATCTAGTTCATGCCCCCACTTGTTTTAAAAATGAAGAAACTAATTCTATGTAATGTTAAGTAACTCCCCAATGTAACTCTGTTAATAACTAGAAAATTCAGCATCTGAACCCATAGACTTTGATCCCAAATCCAGGATCATTTCAACTTCATCATTCTCTATGATGCTCTTAAAAATGTTTTCTTCTAATTATACAATCATAAATTCCTTGGCATCTCATCAAGGTATAATGCTTAGAAAAGTATGGTCCTAGTGAGAAGTGGTGTTTATATAGTAATATCATATTTACCTAATTGTCAGACTTTTGGCAACCAAAATAATCCAAATCTCAAATTATTGAATTTTCTATTATCTCCAATAAGCTGTGAAGAAAGGTACTGTGGTGGAGTAAATAGATACCTGTCCTCTCCTTCAGGAATACCTGAGTTCTAGTGTCATATTTGGGACATACTGACTCTATTACATTGGGAAAGCAACTTAAGCTCTTAACTTAAGACTTAATTCATAAGATCACAGAGTGGAACATTCTTTGGATGTCATTGATTCCAACCCATTATTTAATGGAAGAGGAAACTGATAGGCTTGGAGAGGCTAACCAGATTCACACAGCTAGCCAGTGTCTAAAGTGATACTCACTTTGAACCCAGGCTTTCCTGATTCCAAGTTCAATAGTGCAAGTACTGTCATGAAAGCGGTAGGGGCAGTTAATCACTGAAAATGCCTTATTCCAGTGAAATTTTAAGTAAAAAATAAACAAACAGAAACCATAAGCATGAATGTGGGCACTGGAGAAATTGGCAATCACAAATCCTGTGAACTGCACTTTGTTGACAAAAATCACTCAGACCAAAGATTGTTGATTTAGAATTGTATGTGAAATTATGAATATTGATTTAATGTTATTAGGTATATGTTTTCCTTGGATATTTTGTACTATCTATGGCATAACTATATTTCATAATTATTTGTCACCTAAACAAAGTACTGGCTGACTATGAAAAAAGTGATATAATTGCTAATAATAATTCCCCTTATGCCTTCCCTCACCACCATCTTTTGAGTAAATAGCCATAATTTGTCTGATAGAAGGAATTTACTGACTGGAATCATGTCTATCAGTGATTCATAATTGAAATATTTTGATTATTCAATTATCAGAGACTAGCAGATGGCCAAAGGGTTCCCTTTCTGGGTGCTTATCTCTAGTTAATGAAGAAGTAACAATGATGCATCCCTAAAAAATATGTGGATCTCCAGCAGTAATTCACAATATTTGTGGACTTGGATAAGTTGTTTAATATTTCTGAGTTTCTTCATGTGCAAAATTATGAGACTGGGCTAGATGATCATTAATAGCCTTTTTATTTCCAAGTACTTTGATTTTATGAGGAAGGTACTATGTGCTAAGTCCCCAGACTAATGGTGTGAAATTACTGAGAATACCCATTGCTACAAAGAGATGTTAGAAGAATTCCAACCCTACTCTTTGCAGAAATGAGAGATCTATCGGTGTAGAAAGTTATATACATTTTAGACATTTTTGATGTGAAAACAATAGATAATAAATGTTGCCTTACAAAGAATATTAGATTATATCATAGTGCCATAGCTAGAAGGGAACTCAGAAGTCATTTAGCCCAACCTGCTTGTTTTAAAGAAGAAATGGAGGCCAAGGGAAATTATATGATTACCAATGATCATGACAATAAGTGTCAGGGGTGGAATTTGAACCCCAGTTTTCTTGTTACAGAGTAAGTACTCTTAAAAGAATGCAAAAGGGTAGAATCAAAATGGAGGAGTAAAGGCAGCAAATTGCCTGAGCTCTCCCAACTTCCCCTCCAAATAACCCTAAGATAATGCATCAAAACAAATTCTGGAGCAGCAGAACCAACAAAGGGATGGGGTGTAGCAACGTTTTAGCCCACAGCAACTTAGAAAGTTTGCAGGAAAAGTGGAGTCCAGGACAAACCACCACCACAACAAGCCAGCAGCAAGCCTTTGGGATAACTGAATTGGCAGCAGTGCTTTCTGGAGCTCTTAGCCCATAGACAGTAACAAAGTCAGACAATGTGTTTGAAGGGAATTATAGGAGACCCTTTGCTGGCATGGGAGCAAGACTCTGTTTCGTTGTCAATGTGCAGTTCCAGGTTATAGTCCTATAGACAGAAAGAAGCCCTGGCAGGTAAAAGGAAAGTTGCAGTATCAGGAATTTAAAAATTATTGGATTACATGAAAGCCATGATCAAAAAACAGCCTAGACATCATCTTTCAAGAAATTATCAAGGAAAACTGCCCTGATATTGTAGAACCAGAAAGTAAATAGAAATTGAAAGAATCCACCAATCACCTCCTGGAAGAGATCTCAAAAGGAAAACTCCTAGGAATATTGTAGCAAAATTGCAGAGTTCCCAGGTCACAGAGAAAATATTGGAAGCAGCCAGAAAGAACCAATTCTAGTATTGTGGAAACTCAATCAGGATATCACAAGGTCTAGCAGCTTCCACATTAAGGTATCTAAGGGCTTGGAATATGATATTCCAGAGGTCAAAGGACCTAGGATTAAAACCAAGAATCACCCACCCAGCAAAACAGAGTCTAATGTTTCAGGGGAAAATGGAATTGCAGTGAAATAGAGGACTTCCAAGGATTCTTGTTGAAAAGACCAGAACTGAATAGAAAATTTGACTTTCAAATACGTGAATCAAGAGAAACATGAAAAGATAAAAAGAAAAGAGAAGCCATAAGGGATTTAGTAAAGTTGAACTGTTTACATTTCCCCCACAAAAAAAGATAGAAAAAAGGCCAATTTAAGAAGGAGATAGAAAAACTCACTGAAGAAAATAATTTCTTAAAAAATAGAATTGGGCAACTGGAAGTTAATGACACCATGAGGCATCAAGAAAAAAATAAAAATTAAAAGAATGGAAAAAATTGAAGAAAATGTGAAATATCTCATTGGAAAAACAATTAACTTGGAAAGTAGCTCAAAGAGGAAAAATTTAATAATTATTGGACTACCTCAAAATCTGACCAGAAAAAAGGAGCCTAGATATCATATTCCAAAAATTTATCAAAAGATGCCCTGAAATCTTAGAACCAGAGAGTATAATAGATATTGAAAGAATCCACTGTTCACCTCCTAAAAAAAACCTAAAATGAAAACTCCCAGGAATATCATGGCCAAATTCCAGAGCCCCCATGACAAAGAGAAACTGTTGTAAACAGTCAGAAAGAAAACATTCAAATTTAATAGAATCATGGTCAAGATAACACAATATTTAGCAGCTTCTACAACAAAGGAATACAATCCTCAGAATACAATATTCCAGAGAGGAAAAGAGCTAGGATTACAATCAAAAATTGCCCAACCCAGGAAAACTGCATATAATCCTTTGGGGGTGGGGCATAGATTTTTAGTGAAATAGTGAACTTACAAGCATCCCTGATGAAACAACCAAAGCTGAACTGAAAATTTAACTTTCAAATACAATCCTTGAGAGGACGATAAAAAGGTAAGTAGGAAAGAGAAATCATAAGGGATTCAATAAGATTAAACTGTTTATACTTCTATGTGGAAAGATCATAGTTGTAACTAAAGAACTTTATCATTATTAGAGTAGTTAGAAGGATTGTACATAGACAGGGGCATGCATGTGAGTTGCTTATGACTGGAAGATATCAAAAAATTAAAATTAAAGAAAGATAAAGAGGGATCTTCTGAAAGAAGAGGGAGAAGAAAGGTAGGATGGGAAATATTATCTCATAAAAGAGGCAGGAAAGAGCTTTTACAGTGGGGAATGAAATAAAGGGGGAGGGTTTGTTGGACAATGTTTCGACCTTACTCTCATCAAAATTGATTCAACAATGGAATAGCATACATACTCACTTGGATATAGAAATCTGCTTTACCTTACAAGGAAGTAGGGCAAGATAAGAGAAGAGGATATTTGAAAGGAGGGAAGGTTGATTGGGGAGGCAATGGTCAGAAACAAAACACTTTTAGAGAGGGATGGAGTGAAAGGAGAGAGAGAAGGATTAACAGGGGGAAAGCAGGATGGAGGTAAATACACAATAAGTAATCATAGCTGTGAATCTGAAAGGAATTTACACACCCATAAAACAGAATGAAACAGAAGACCATAATAAAAAGCAATAGCCTACATATATAGTTTACAAGAAACACATTTAAAGCAGAGAGAAATACATAGAATAAAGATAACGGCTGGCACAAAATCTATTGTGTTTCAGCTGAAGTTAAAAAAGGAAGAGTAGCAAACATAATCTCAGACAAAGAAAAGCAAAAATAGGTCTAGTTAAATGAGATAAATGGGGGAAACAAGATTTTGCTAAAAGGTACCATAGACTATGAAGTAATATCATACAAAAATATATGCACTTGATGATATAGCATACAAATTCTTAAAGGAAAAGTTAAATAGGTTACAGGAGAAAATAGACAGTAAAGCTATACTAGTGAGGGGACTCAACCTTCCTATCTCAGAACTAGATAAATATAACTAAAAAAAGAGAAGTTAAGATGAATAGAATTTTGGAAAACTAAGATACAACAAATCTCTCAAGAAAATTAAGCAGGGGTATAAAGGAGTATGCGGTTTTTTTTTCCAGTGGCACATGGCACTTATACAAAAATTGACCATTTAGATTTAAAAACCTCACAGCCAAATGCCAAAAAGCAAAGATACTAAATACATTCTTTATAGATTATACTACAGTAAAAACTATATTCAGTAAATGGCCATGGAAACATAGATTAAAATTATTTGGAAACTAAATAATATAATCCTAATGAATGAGTGGGTCAAAGAAGAAATCATAGAAACAACAAATAATTTCATGAAAGAGAATGATAACAGTAACAATGAAACAACACACCAAAATTTATGGGATTCAGCTAAATCAATACTCAGGAGAAAATTGATACCTTGGGACACAATGCACTGTTAGAGGAGTTGTGAACTTAGGCAATCATTCTAGAGAGCAATTTGGAATTATGTTCAAAAGACTATAAAAATGGGTGTACAGTTTGACCCAATAGTATCACTACTAGGTCTATATCTCAAAGAAATATAAAAAGAACTATGTGTACAAAAATATTGATAAGTTCTTTTGTGGTGTCAAAGAATTGGAAACTGAAGAAATGTCCTTCAATCAGAGAATAGCTGAAAAACTTGTGGTATATGTTTGTGATTGAATACTATTGTGCTGCAAGAAATCAGAAAAAAAAGAAGAAAATCTTATGTGAGCTGATGAGAAGTGAAGCGAGCAGAATCGGAAGAACATTGTAAACAGTAAATACAATATTGCTATGATGACCGTGAGCAATGTAATTCTCATCAATACAATGACTTAAGACAATTCCAAAAGGCTCATAACAAAAAGTGCTATCCACCTCCAGATAAAGAAGTGATGGAGTATGAATGCAGATTTAAGGATCCTTTTTTAAAACTTTATTTTTCTTGTTGCTGTTGTTTGGTCTGTGTTTTCTTTTGTAACATAACTAATATGGAAATATGTTTTGCATGAATGCACATGTATAACCTAAATAAAATTGCTTGACATCTCTGGGATGGGGTAGGAGGAATAGCATTTGAAACCAAAAAAATTAAATGAATGTTAAAACATTTTCCCTTTAAGCAAAAAATACAAAATATATTTTTTTATAAAGAAGGCAGGAAAACATGGACAATGAATTAATATCAATGCTTATCACAGATCCATCAAAATTAACAACATCTGAGTACTTAAACTAAAATCTGGATGAGTTACAGGCAGAAACAGACAATAAAATTGTACCACTTCAACATACTCTTTCACAATTAGGAAAATCTTACAAAATTTAAGAAGTCATTCATCTGAATAGAATATAAGAACAATGGCAATAACTCCATGGGAATAGAAAGAAATATTCATATGACTCAGCACTAAGTGACATCCTTATAAACATTAACCATATATTATGGCACAACAGCCAAATAAATACAGAAAAATAAAATATTAGAGGAATTGTTTCATAACCAAAATACAACGGCACATATATTTAACTATAGAAAATAAGGTAGAGGGGGGCAGAGCCAAGATGGCAGCTGGAAAGCTGGGATTAGTGTGAGCTCCCTGCCAAGTCCCTCCAAAAACCTATAAAAATTGGCTCTGAACCAATTCTAGAACTGCAGAACCCACAAAATAGCAGAGGGAAGCAGTGCTCCAGCCCAGGACAGCCTGGATGGTCTATGGGTAAGGTCTATCCCGCATAGAGCTGGGAGCAGAGCAGAGCCCAGCTTGGCTGGTGCAGACCAACCAGACCAGGTGCCAGGCAGAGCGTACCCTAGTGCCTTGAATCAGTGAGCTGCGGCAGTTACCAGACTTCTCAACCCACAAACACCAAAGACAACAGAGAAGGTTAGTGGGAAAAGTTGCATGAGTGGAAGGAGTTCACAGTTCGGCCATGCCCCAAGGGCAGCGGAGGTGGTGCAGCTACAGAACTACAGCTGCAGTTGCTTTTGGCCCCAGGCTCACCTGGTGGGAGGAATTAAGTGGTAGATATGAGCAGGAGTGAAGAGCCTTCTGAAGATCTAAGTTCAGTCCAGGTTGGGGGTTTTTGGGGAAGGAGGAATGCTGGTGTGGCAGACCTGGCACATCCCCCCAAGCTTGGAACATAGTTCTCTTTACTCTACAATCAGTCATACCCCAATGAAAAACTCAAGGGTCAAGTTAGTTGGCTGGGAACATGGCCAGGCAGTGGAAACACACCCAGATTCACTCT
>CM053627.1:186807473-186827115 GCA_028646595.1 Phalanger gymnotis | reverse complement strand
GGGGGGGGGGGGAGAAAATGGGGAGAAAATTTGTAATTCAAATGCCTGTGAAAATCAATGCTGAAAACCAAACATGTCAAAAATAAATTAAAAAAAAATAATAAAAAAAATAAAATTAAAAAAAAACAAAAACAAAATGATGTATTAAACATTTTAAAGATGTGTTTTTGTGTCTGAGTATCAAGGAACATCTAGAGATTATGGTAAAAGTATCTACCAAATTCCCAAAGTTGTCCCAGGAAGGTGTCTTGATATTCCCATCCCTTCTCCAGAGAAATCCGTATTCTTGCTAACTAGGTATGTATCAGAGAATTTAAAAATAGGGACCTCTTCTCATTCATTACCTCTTTTTTTCTTTTGTGGCCTTCTATTCACCCCTTTTCTTCACATTTCTTTGCCAATTCCTTTACTCCTTTGTGATCATTCTGACTGCCCAGTGTAAGTGTTTCTTCTGTAAACATTAAATAATGGCCAAACCACCTTAACCAGTAGAGTACATGAACCCAGAAGCTTCATTGTTCAATGCTTTTGACATGATATTCAGTTAATTTTCCTTTATGAATCATGCACCCCCTACATTCCAATGATTTGGGAAATAAACAGTGACTTCTTTACTCCTAGACAATATTGAGATAAAGACAATCAATCTCGAATGTGCTCCCCATGACTATCAGGCTCTGTGATTATGCTCTTTGATTTGGTTTATAGTTGGAGTAGGATATGTTCAGGGCATTGTGGCAGAAAGAGCACTGGAACTGGAGTCTGAAGACACCACTTCACATTCTGATCCTGCTGTTTGTCATGTGTGAACTTACACATATCACTTAACCTCTCAAGGCCTTACTTGTATTATCTTCAAAATAAGGGGCTTGGACTACATGACCTCCAAGTTCTCTTCCAGATTTACATTCTACAGTCCTACATGGGAGATTGTCAAGGACCAGGAATACTTAGTATTGGTAAAGACCCAAAGTTAATGCTCAAAGCCATTAGCACTAGTGGGGCACTGAAGAAAATCGCATTGTGTTTTCTTCACCCTTTAAAAATGCAGAAATGAAATCAGGTTATATTATATGTCTAGGACAGACTGAGAAGACTGTGGGGAAGTGGTGATGGATATTATGTTTCCTTTGCCAAGCCGACATTGGTGAAGGGGTTTAATGTGCTGATGGTATACATGTACACACATGTATGTATGTATATATGTATATACACACATACATGTGTATATGTGTGTATCTACTTTCTTTATGGTACCAGTTGGAAGAATCACCTATTTTTTGCCTCCCTAAATCCAAGTCAACTTTCAATAACCTGGCCTACATTAATTCTCCTGACTGACAATACTTTAGGGAAAGCATTAGGGAAAGCTCAGAATTACTAAAGCCAATATGCTGCATTATATTCTTTATAAGAGACAATAATTAACAATTTTTATCTAAATAGGATTATCAGGGAAATATATTTAAAAAACAACTGGAATTTAAATGCGTATTATCTTGAAGTAGAAAGACTGAGAAGCAATTCAATCAAGTCTCAAGTATTTGATGGGATTATGAAAATGATATATACACTTCCCCTATGTAATGATGGTGTTCATCAATATTCATTCATGTACCTTAAGAATGTACCTTAGACACCTCCTAGTCTATCCAATCATTTCATTTTATATGTGAGAATTGAGAATGACAGTGAAAAAGCAAAATTCCCAAGATTACACATTTATTTAGTGACAAAGTCAGGGTTAGAACCCACATCACCTGATTTCCAGTCCAGTGTCCTCTTTTCACTATACTATTTTGTCTTTTTGTCTCCCTAACAAGGTTTAGTATGTAATAGTTTGATAATGTCCACTATTCTTTCAACTAATAGCAGAGAGGTTGGCTTATTTAAAGTGATGGAGAACAGACCTTCCAGTGTTTATTCAACCAGAAGAAAAGCCAACTTCATATTCTCCCCATCCCCTATTAAGAACTCAAACAATGTAAATCTTCAGGGTTCGACTACCTTTCTGGACCTTAATTTTTAGGAAGTTAAAGAGATTCATTCAGGTTGGGCTAGCATGCTCAGTTCTGGTATTTCTTTGGGTTATGTATTAGCATCTTCTGTTTTTCTCCTTCAATATTTCTCTAATCTAAAATTACAGTGATATAGAGAAACATGAGGCTATTGCTCTTGTGTTTCTTACTATGAGTTAACCTTTCTATCTTGGGTTTGAAATGGAATTGAAAGATTGAGGGGGAAAAGAGTGGAGAAAAAGAAATGAAGAACGAGTTTGGAAGTTCCTTTATTTCTTACTTGTCAATGTCTCAGTGGAGATAACGGAATAGGAAATTAAATGTCTAGATTGCAAATGATGTCCTTAATTGTAGACTTATGCACATAACTTTTTTTTCCATGAGAAGGAATTTCAAGAAAGGACCTTTTAACCATGAATATCGTATGTGTCGAAATTTATCATCCCAAGCAATTATTTTCCCATCCACTACCATTTGAAAACATAATTTTGCCAAGGATATTCTTACACTCTTGGCAGTTTATCAACTAAATGAATTTTTTCCTTGGAAAACACTTATTTAAGACATAATCTATATCACTTGCTATCCTCTTCTTCTTGCTGCTTGTCATCTTAAGTAGACAAAGCATCAATAAAAAAGTTATCTGTAGTGATAAATGAATAGTGATAATGATGACCATGATTTGCTTTGTTATAAGGTTCTGCTGACTCCCCCCCACACACACACACTTTTTGATCATAGCTTGGTAATTTATTTGATCCTAGAGCTTTAAACCTCTTAAGCTAGTTCCTCCTGACCTAGGACATTGTATAACAGAACAAAAAGGATGGTGAAAACTTTCTAGAGCTTCTTAATCATATTGAGAGACCATATGATTTGGTGTGAAAAAGCACTGATCTTAGAGTCCAGAAACTTGAGTTTAAGTCATGGCTCTGACACTAGTTGTATGACCATAGGCAATGAAACTGACTTCTCTGAGTCCCAATCCATTTATCTACAGACCGGGTATAGTAATATTCATTCTATCTACTTCACTGGGCTATGTTGAAGGAAGTGCTTCATAAACTTGAAAGAACTATTAAAATTTGAGCTATTATTCTTCCCACCTGACCTGATGGGAGACCTTATGTGCAATAGAATCTCTAGATTCTCTCAATTCCCTCCTACCTTTTGACATTTGATTTAAGATCACTTGACTCTGGTGCCTACCCATCAACTTTGTATTTAGAAATAGTAAGAGATTCTCAAGGACCAAAGATCTTGTTAGAAACTCCCCAGATATCAGGGTCCCTCTACATACTGTCTTGCTATCAGAGAACCTGTGAGAGTATCCGACTCTCCACTTGACATTCCAACAGAGAAGTACGAGACAACAAGGATGAGAATTGGTGGCTTAGTTTCATTGACTATGATGCTCATCAAATACAGGATACAAGGTCCAAAGCAAGGTAACAGTTCCTACTAGTGTCTGTGGTGCTGCAGTCACTCATGGAATTTCTGATCGATGATATCTTTCTTCATTATGCTTCTCAACATTTTTTCGAGAAAAACAACAGGTGCCATTCAACTGCGTGCAGGAACCACTTGCATATTCAAAATAAAGGCAGTTGTTTTTTCTACATTTGCCTTGCTTCAGCAGGCAGAGATATATGCTTCCAGGGCCACATGTGGCTGTTAAGAGAAAATAGCATATAGAACCACTGAGCCAGTATTCATGTCCTAGGGCCCTAGACTTAAGAGTAATGCTGGTCTCTGATGAGAATAAGGAAAGAAAATCTTCCCAAACTTGACTTGATTGTTAAGAAGTCTTATGGTAGATCACTTCTAGGAACATGCCACAGTCTGTTATTCTCTTTTCTGACCATGACTGGCCATGGTGAGACTGATAACACTGCATGAGGTGAAGGGGGTCACCTCCTCATCTATTATACAGTTGCTTTCCACCTTCCTACAACACCTACACACCAACAAATCTCCTATCCTGACACTTTAACAGCTACTTAATACTAGTTGAATACATGGCACAAAGAAATCACTATATTTCTATGAGATTTAAGATTATAAGTTTGAAGTTACCTTAGAGATAATTCAGTCTAACGTTCATATTTTACAGATGAGGAAATTGAGTCTAAGAAGGTTAAGTGATTTTGTGTAAAGTCACACAGGTAGTAAACAGGAGAGCTAGGATTTAAACCCAGTTTTTCCACACCAAGAAGGTGGCTATGAGAGTTTGAAATAAGCATGTTCACTCAAATCTGCATTCTGGTTATTAACCAATATCAAGTCTTGACATATTACAACAAATGTGTCATACTAGACTGATCTTGCACTCTCCCACAGAGCAGCATCAGCTGCTCCATTGGAATTTTGATCTTGTTGCCCCTCTCTCAACAGAGAGGAATTGATCTGATAAAAAGTAATCACGTACAGATATTCCTAGGCATTGCATATTACTCCCCTGCAGAGCATCTACATATTAAGAGAATAACAGTAAAACTGCAAATCTTCATGTCAAGCATGAGTTTATTAAGGCCCAGTGCTTAGCATTATGCTTGGCACAATAGGTGCTTAATGAATATTTATTGATTAATTCAGATTAAGGTATGATTTTAGTCATGAGTAGTGAAGATATTAGGACAGGGGTCTCTCTCTTTTGCTTGTGACTCTGCCATATAAAAGTTAGCCACTTTGATTCCATAGAAGTTTGGACCTTGGGAAGAAGATGAAGGATCTTAGGGAACCAACAAAATAATGTCTTCTACTTAGGAATCTACCGTAACAGAATATGCATGTGTGTATACATACATACACACGTATATATTTATATATATACATATATAAACATATGTACATATATACATGCATGCATATATATGTATATAGGCATATGTATATACACTGCATACCCATATGTATGTATGTATGCTCATAGATGAGTATATGTGCATATATGTAGATTATTTGTGCAAAATGTAATAGATTCCTACATAGGATACACTACTTTATTGGTTCCCTGAGAAACCTCATCTTACTTTCAAGGTCTAAATTTCTATGGACTTATAGTGGTTAGCCTTTATATGGTAGTATTACATACACAAAAGAAAGACCTTCGTTCTAATATCTTTACCATTTGTGTATGTATGTATGTGTGCGTGTGTGTGCATGTATGTGTGCATGTGTGTGTGCTCTGAACATTCTAATCTCTGTCTCCTACTCTAATTACTTTCATTCTTGTATTCCCAAAGAAAAAATAATGTGGCCCAATATGTACATGTATGTATGCATATAACTGTTCCATAGGTAGAACAATATGTTATAGAAGCTAGATTTTACTTCTATCTTAGAGTAGCTATGTCCAGTATTCACTTCTTTGTTGGGGGGTTTTTCAGCAGAGATTTACCCAGGGCAAGATAGTTCCATAGTCAGTTACAACTAGAGGTAGATTACTCCTTTTTTTTTACGATAGTCTAGAGTCTGAAGTTCCTATGTTTCACTGCCGTCTAGCAACATGTGCCCCCTTAGACCTGAGGACAAAGGCAGGTCCTGAGAGAGGGAAAGGACTTGGGTACATATGTCAGGGCACATTAGAGAGGAGAGAGAAGTGGGAACTTCCTCTGATGGGAATATCTATAGCCATGATCTATCTGCATAACCTTGTCCCCAGGTGCCAGAATGCCTAGCTACAGTACTGGTCTTTAGTCTCTGTTTCTGGGAAACTAGGTCCCATATGAGATTAAATACTTTTACTTGTGGGACAGGGCATAATGCTATTCTTAACTCAAGAAGGAATTGTATGACTTTATTCTATTAAAGGAATAATATCACTGAGACCACGTTATAGGTGAGACTATATTATAACAAGGTCCCTTCATTACTTCTGGTAACTAAATCTTCTTGGCCAGAGGCCAAGATGAATCATGCCACAGTGGGCTATATTACTACAATGCTCCAGTGTACATATTAGCAGTGTTTGCCTATTTATAATATCTAGAGAGATGTTATTTACTTCCTTTGATGCCAATGCGGAAAAAAAAAAATATCTCACCAACATATAGTGCATCCACAAATTATCCTGTCCTACATGCAGGGTGTATGTCAAGTTAATTGGAATTTACAAATAACAAGAGACGACAGCTGTCAAGCATCTGCATCAGGAAAAGAATAGCATAATTTGAGAAGGGATGATAACTTGGCTATTTTTTCCTCCAGTGGTATTGGGAAGAGTAAATAACATATCTCCAGATAACATGGATCTCATTGTATAAATATTCATAATTATGAGCAAGCCAAAGTTTCAAGTTCTTCAAATTTCAGATAAAACCACATACAAACACACACAGACACAGAAACACAAACTCTCTTGGGTTTCTGAAATGTCAAGAGGCCTTCATGTGAAGTAGATTTCAAGAATTAGTGATATAAGGGGAAAATGTAAAAGAAGGGTAAGATAAGCAAAAGTAACTTTTTGTACACCAAGTGTGAAGTGCCGTATTGTTCTTTGCATTAAAAAGTCTTGGTAGTGTTCCTATAAAAATAAACATATTTTTGGTTCTGTTTTTCTTTGCATTTGGAGTATCGAAAAATACAATTTTTTTGTTCCCTGAAATCCAGGAAATTTAATTAGGGGGCTATCAATATATTCAAGTTCTTGTGTCATTGTCCCATGTAGGTATATCTAAGCAAAAACTGGATATTCTAATTCCTGCCTTCCTCTACACTTTCATTTTTGTATTCTCCAATAAAAAATTCTGGAGCTCAAGCAGTGCAAAATTCCTGCATACAATCATGCTTAGCAGCCTGATTTTTTGGGGCTACACCTGAACTACCTGGGCTGTGGGAGAGGGTAAGAACCCAACTTTAGGCCTGTACTACTCCTGGTTCAAAGAATCATAGGTTTTCTAATAGCTTTTGTGGAAGTGTGTGTGTATGTGTTTGTGAACTAATTTTGCTCCAACTCTAGGGGCCTCCTAAAATAATAATACACAGATAATATTTAAATACCATTTTACTATATCCTACATTATTTCATTCCATTCTTGTAACAACTCTAACCTATTTAGGTAATCTCAGTGGCAGTGACCAACAAAGATGCTATAGCTGTCCAAATTTCTTCAGTTTCTAATCTTGTTTCTTAATGTGGCTCTTTAATTTAACTGACTGAGTGCTAGTTAATATGCTAATATTTTCACTAATAATAAATAGCTCACATTCCTTTGTATAGGAACAAGATCTTTGTTGATCACTGCCATTGATATTGACCCAATTGGGCGACATAATGCATTTTGTAGAATGAGGTTGTCAAAATGTATTTGGGCCCTTGATAGTGCCCATACTTAATATAACATTTCCAGTTTACAGAGTGTTTTTTTCATCTAAGAACATAGAAATATCATAGGAACATCTTATCATTTGATCCTCCAAAAAGATCTACAAGGAAAGTAGTATATGCACTACATCAATCTTACAAATGAAAACAATCAAAGAAACCAACTGAGCCTAGCAGAGAGAAAATGATTTACCCAAGGCCACACATAGGCAATGGCAGGGACAGGACTTGATCCCAGTTCTTCAGAAACCAGGTCCAATTCTCTTTCCACTGTAGCGTGCTGCCTCTGGAAATCTTATGCACTCCAAAGTTAGATGAAGGTGGGTTTTGTGGGACAACACAGGACTTTTAGTGGTGACCTTTAAAGTCCCATCATATAAATAGCTATTGAATTCTACCTCATAACAACTTTTGAATCAGTTGCCTCAATAATTAAGTGGTTTACCCCTGAATGGAGTTCACTCAGCTAAGCCTGAATAAGTAGTTAGCTGTTAGAGATGTAGAGGGAATCTTTAATCTTTTGAAGGTTAGATTAAATAGCTTTTCAGATTCTTGCTCACTCCATCTGGCTCTCATTCCGTGCTTTGATCTATGACTTGTGATCTCTGGCCTTCCCCTTAGACTATCCTCACCTCTAGGAAATTCTTTCACAGAAGAGAGAAATAAACTTCCAAAGGAAATCTTTCCAAAGGAAGGATTCACAGTCTCCACATGAGAAAGTTTGATTGGAAAGCACTGGTCACCTTCTTCCCAATCTATTTCCCTTTGAGCTCAGATGCCTGTTCTTGTTGTGCTGTTGGTCTAGAAACATAATTCCTGAGTTGGCCCTTGCTTGCTCCAGCTAGTCCCCGGGGGGGGGGGGGTCACAACAGACCATTTCTAACTTCCTTCCACCTCAGTTTTTTCCTCTGTGAAATTAGGAGGCTGAACTAGAGGATCTGTATAAGTCCTTTTTGATTCTCATTCCTATTATTCCCTCAGCATAAGAATCTCTTCCTTTTGGGGAATATTGTGTCTTTGAAAACACTCAGAGGGTGAGAGCCAGTGGAATGCCAGAGCTCAATTACCCTGACTAATATTACTATACTCTCTACAATTAAGAAACAAAGGGACAATTACCTATTCCAGAGAATGAGGGTTGGACAAATCAAACACATAATTTATGATTCTCTTAGCAATTCCTCCCTCCTTCTGGTTGTTCAGAAAATGCAGAATAGCACGTAATAGCTATATTTTATCTTTATTGAAGCCAGAAGATGGACAGGATGGACCTTGCTACTCAAACTCTTTAAAATCAGTCTGGCATGTTGGACAGAGCCCTGGATTTGGAATCCAAAGACATGGGATAAAGTCATTGGTCTACTATTTTGCCTCTCTTCGGCTGAATTGTTTCTTCTCTAAAATGAGGGGAGTTGAATTTGAACATTCCTAAGTCCCATTCCGGATCAAAATGTGGGCTTCTATATAAATGATAGTTCTCATGTGGGTTAGGGGTCAGGAGGTAGTATGCTTATTTTTTATGAGATTGTGTAAGGAAAAAAAAACCCATTTCCAACCCCCCCCCACACACACACACCCCTGCCAATGACATTCTTGATTGTTTCATAGGACCTGAGAGGATAGTGGAGTAATTACTATCAAAACAAAAGCAAACCAAAATAATGACAAAACAAAATCCTATAAAAGATAGCATACTGTAGAAGAACGAGCACTGAATTGAAGCTCAGATGTGAGTTCAAGTCACTGCTCTGTCACTTACTAGTTGTGTGACTTTGAACCAAGTCACCTCATCTCTTTGATTCTCAGTTTTTTCTTCTAGAAAATGAGGATAATCATGCTTACACTGATGGCTCCAGTGGGTAATTATGAAGAAAACACTCTCTAAACTGGAAATGCTGTATGTTAAGTATGGACAATGACAAGGGCCCAAACACATTTTGACAACCTCATTCTCCAAAATGTATTGTGTGGCCCAATTAGGTCAATATTAATGGCAGTAACCAACAAAGATGCTTTTGCTGTCCAAATTTCTTTGGTTTTCTAGAGTAATCAACTTTTAATCATGTTTCTTAATGTGGCTCCTTAATTTGACTGACTGATTGACTAACATTCTACAAAAACCATCCATTTAGTAGAGCTCATGAATTTCTTCCCTACAATGCCCCCAAACATCTTAAAATTTAATCTCATATCATGTCTCAACCCCATCCCCCTTTTCTTACTCCCAGGGAAGCACACCCAACCCACTTTATTGAGGCAGAATTTCTCTTTGTTCCTAGAAGTCATAATCCTAAAAAGCCTCATGATTTGTCTCCCTACCCTCCTCATGTTGCATGTCGCCAACATACCCAGCAAAAATTGTTTTACCTGGTGGAACTGGGGCCGAAAAGAAAATTAAAACAAAAAGAAAGAAAATGATCTTCATGACTGAAGGTGTTGCCCAAGAAAGTCGGCCAGGCCAGAGAGAAGATAGAAATCCTCTATAAGAGGAAGGCAAAGGTGCATCTTTTTATATTCGTACCCTGCATTGTTATGAGTTGAGCCAGTCATGTATATCAAAAGTTGACTCACATTCTTTTTTAGCAATGCCCCAGGCAAAAGAGTTAAATTTGTCTTCCCTCTTCATCAGAAAATGTAACAGACAGGCCAAAACTGTTCCCAAGATAGCATGCCTTTCCATTTCATAGTTTTGCAAGGGATGGTGTTTCATTAAAGATTCCAGCAATTGGTCAATAAGCAAGCTTTTATTAAGGAGTTTTAATGTGCCAGACACTATGTTAGGCCCCAGGAATGCAAAGATGTCCCTACTCTTATAGAGCTTATCTTTTACCAAGGGAGAAAGTACATACATGTTAAAGTATTTGTAAAATAGAAACAAAATAGTTGGGGAGGGGGCTGAGGAGAAAAGAAGTACAAGAAGCCTGTAAAGAAAAGGTTTATTCAGAAGGGGGAATTGGAATTGAGCTTTGAATGAATATAGGGATTCTAAGAGGTGGGAGGTAAAGCAATAGTACATTCCACCAATGAGATTAGCCAGTGTGAAGACATAGAGGTAAGAAATGAAATATTATGCTTGATGAATTAATTAATCAATAAAAATTATTAAGTATCTAGTGTGTGCCAGGCACCGTGCTTAGTGCTGGAGATAAAAAAAAGTCAAAATATAGTCCTCGCCCTTAAGGTGCTTAAGGGCAAGGGAGAATGGGGGAGAAAATATATGAACAAATATGGACAAAATAGGCTACTTACAGAATACATAGGAAATAATTAACAAAGGGAAGGCAGTAGAATTAAAAAGGGTTGGGAAAGGCTTCCAGTAAATGATGGGATTTTAATTGGGATTCTATATCAATAGGGTGGAGAAGGGAGAGACTTTTGGTATGGAAGGCAGAGAAAACACTTAGGGCCTAGAGATAAAGCGTTTTGTTGGTGGAGCAACCAGGCAGCCAGTGTCACAGTGTCATAAAGAATACATGTTGGGAAATAAGGTGTAAGAAGATTGGAAAAGTAGGAAGGGGCTAGGGAAAAGTATGAAGGGCTTTGAATGCCAAATGGAGCATTTTGTATTTGATCCTGGAGGTGATAGAGGGTGCAACTGGATTGTATGGAGTAAGGGGTTGACACTGTGGGAACTGTGCTTTAAGAAAATCACTTCAGTGGCTGAATGGACAATGAATTGGAATGGAGAGACTTGAGGCAGGCAGACCCATTTCAATAGTCCATCCAGAAGAAGTGAGGTGATGAGGGGCTGCATTACAGTGGTGGCAATGTCAAAAGAGAGAAAAGGACACATTTGAGGAACAAAAAAAATGTGACTGGTCCATAGAATGTTTATAGGAGAATAATGACTAGAAAGGTAGGAAGGAGTCCAGGTTGACAAAGATTTCAAATGTCAAACAGAAAAGTTAATATTTGTTCCAAGATTTAAAGAGTCATTGTTGTTTATTGAGAAGAGGTGTGTCATATGAATATCTATGTTTTTGAAGAAAAAAAATACTTTGCAATCTATGTGGAGGAAGGATTGGAGGGAAGAGAGATGTGAGACTGGGAGAACAATAAGAATTGATTACCATACATGGGAACAGAGGGAGTGAAAGAAGACACTGAAACAACCCATTGTGTGTGGGTCATCCATATGCAGCATTCCACTAAACCTGATGGAAAGAGTTCAGTATCCAGCTGAATGAAGCCTGTTATATTCCCCCCAAAGTCACTTAGGGGGAAAAAACCTTAGGCTGATGGCCCTTGAACAGCTCAGCATGACAGGAGAATGAGGTAATTTGATATCCAGCCCTCAAGTAAACTATATCAGATGGGGAGGAAATTGATAAACAATAGAGGAAACTAAGTTGGAGGGGGGATGAAATTACCAGAGATTTCGGGTAGATGAAAACTTAAAGTCCTTGAAAATAAGCAGATAAATCAAAAGGGGAAATATTATTAACATCAGAAGGAAATTTAACCTACAGATCCAGTAAATGAGTTCAGGTACCTATGAATAAATACTGCAAAGCAAAGGAAAACAATCCAACACGTAAGACATGGGACACTATTAATTTAAAGGGAACATGTAACCACAACACATTTTTCCTGGGTGGGTTAAAAAAAGAATTGGGAATTATGAAAGCAGAATTTATATCCTATGTAGCAAAAATAACGAGAAGAGTAGAAAAACTGGAACCTCCAAAGGCAACTCTCACCAAAGAAACAAAAGAGAGAACAATGGACCAGGAATACAAATATACAGAAGTCAAGGACAATCTAGAAGAAGAGAAACAAAAGAAAATCATATTTTTAAAAACATGCATAAAAAAAACATGCGGATATGGAAACCAAGCTATGTAGAGACAACCTAAGGATTATAGGTCTCTCAGAAGAACAGAACAAAAATCTTTTACACCATGATGCAGAAAATAATAGAAGAGTATTGCTCAGAACTTCTGAATCTAGAAAATGGAGTTCCAATTAAAAGAATTCATAGGTCATGTCCAGAAGAAGAATAGATTTTGGGGAAAAGATAAGAAGTTCTAACTTTAATATATCTATAGGACTTCCATTTAGAAATATCTAATAGGAAGTTGTTGATATGAGACAGAAAAGAAATAAAGGCTAAATTTATGGATCTGAGAGTTATCTGTGTAGAGATGAGCAAATGCACGTAAGCTGTTGAGTGCATTAAGAGAATATATAGAAAGACCAGAAACTACAGACTTGGTGTATTATTCATATCCTATTAAAAACACATTATCCTGCCTTATATTCTGTTAAAGGACACAATATGGATGATGATCCAATGAATCCCTAGGAGCTTAGAAATGTATATTTCAGCTCCCTTCTCTTCATTTTGAAATAACTAAAAAGACGTGAGTAAGTCACAGAACCAGAGAGGAAATAAGGTTCCTAACTTCTGTTCTAGAAATTTAGCTTTCTCCATTGTCCCAGTCTGCCATTATTATTAAAATGCTATTTAATGACTATTAAACCTTATTAGTATAAGGAAACATATATGGGGGCAGCTAGGTGGCACAGTGTGTAGAGCACTGGCCCAGAAGTCATTAGGACCTGAGTTCAAATCTGGCCTCAAGAACTTGACACACTTATCATCTGTTTGATCTTGGGCAAGTCACTTAACCCAAATTGCCATGCCTTTCCCCCTCCAAAATAAAAAAAAAATGAGAAAAAGAAACACATATGGAGTCTCTAAAATATGCAAGGAATTGTTGAGGGGATAAAAGAACAACACAACACAGTCCTTTGACTTCAAAATGATTGCATTCTAATTGGGAAAGCATCTTGTATATGCAAAAATAAACTGTACAAAAGTCAGCAGTATTATACATTATACTATAGTATCTATTTCATATGAATTGTTGTGAAGTTGTTTTTTTTTTGCAAAAAGTCTCTCCTAATGCCCTTTAATCTTAGTGCCTTCTAATGTTAGTGTGACACATATGATACAATATGATATGTATCTATATATTTTTATGTTAGCTTTTCAATTAACACAATACTATAAGGTTTCTAAGGATCAGAGAAGTGATCATTGTAACAAGAACTCCAATACTGCAATTTTTATCTTAGGGCTTCCATTTAAATGTTTTTAAATTCATTAGGAAGACAGATTTAAAGTAATGAAAAAGAAATCAAATTTTACTGCATGTTAAAACATTTCTATGAAATAAAAAAGCAACTTAATGTTAATCCAGCAGAGCTAATAATAGATGAGTTTAATTTCACGTGGATGACAAGCTAAAAGATGTGCACACACACATGCACACACACTTTGTACATTTGTATGTAGTTATATAAGCTCCTTTAGAGAGGAGACTGGTGTGAGTGTTCATGTATTTTTATTTTCCTTACATTTTTGTATCCACATTTTTTTGGTACACAGCAGGTGTTTAATGAATGCTTTCTGATTGAATGAGATACTTCATCACAGTGTTCATCTAATCTAGTAGTGACTGGAATTGGCTCTACATGAAAGGGGAAGTCTTCACATGTTTGGGGTAGACACCCCTCCCCCAACTCACCAACAACACCAACACCAACCCTCCTTTACTCTCAACCAAGTTTAGCCCATCTGCTGAAACAGTTTACTGGGGTGTGGCCACTGCACATGGTATAGCTTCTTGGAGCCACAGGCGAGAGTTAGGTGAAACAAGTGGACACCAAAGGTGAAAAGTAACCCTGAAAAGGGCTTGACAGAGGTACTAATCTTCCCTGCATACACCCTACATCAGTGATTGGACTGGATGGTTCCTGAAAACCATAGCTCCTAATCTATGATAATATGATAGAAACGCTTAGTTTCCCTGATAGGAGGCCAGAGAAATAATTTTTACTGATCCAGACAAGGTATGTAAATCACATGCAGTTGAAAAGAGATTTGCATCCACACAGAGCTGCATAGACTTTTCCTCCCCAACACCACCCAGTATGGATGAGCATCTGTATTCTACTCAAACTCTTCTACTAACAGGAAACTCCTAAAAGCTCCTCAAAGCCCCCCACCCTTTTTTTTTTTGCTCAGCTTTGATTATTAGGAAGTCTCCTTTTATAGGGGTCCAGTATTCTTCCTTGCAACTCCTCCTAGTCCTAACATATAAAACACAGAATAAGACTTCAGTACATCAACACTAGGCTCTATAAATGGTCTTTGCAGAAGACAGTTTCCTGATTTCATCTATCTTCACTATCCGTCCCCCCGTGCCTATAAATTTGTCCCTCTTATTCTTTCCATCCTGGTTTCCCTAACTTTATTCAGTTCTGTCGGAGCAAAAATCTTACCTTCTGCATGAAGCTTTTCCTGATTCCCTTTAATGTCATGTTTTCCTTCTAAGATTTTCTCCAATTTATCCTATATATACCTTGGTTGTTGATAGATGTTTAAATGCTCTTCCCCTCTTAGACTGTGAGCTCCCTGAGAGCAGAACTGTTTTCATTGTTGTTACTTTGTCTTTCTTTACAGTACTGATACATGGTAGGTGCTTAATAAATGCTTGTTGACTACTACTAGTGGTACTAGTAGTAGTATTAATAGTACTAGTACTAGTTCTACTACTAGCAGTATATTTAAACCTGTGATTTCAGCCATATCTGAATGTGAAAGGGTCCTCCAACAAGGTATACTGACAATTTATCTAGGACTTACTCTTAAAGTTTTCCTTAAGAGTACTAGCAGATTTTGTATTGCTTATGTTCATTTATATAATTAGTATGTGTCAAAAGTAGAACTTGAAGTGAGATCTATTGAACCTAAAGCAATCATAACCCTACTATCTGCTACACCAGGATTTTTAACCTGGGGCATGTAAATTTAAAGCAACAAACACAACATTTTAATATTTCAATATAATTGGCCTCTCTTAGAATTATACGTATTTTATTTTATGAATTTAAACATTTTTTTCATACAGCAAGTCCATAGGCTTCACCAAACTGCAAAGGGTGCTAAAACACATGCAAAAAATTTTAAGAATCCCTGTACAGATAGTCAGTATATATTCTAAAATGTAGTGCCCATAACAAAAGATACATATGTATAGTATATACCATATCATCAAGTACGTGTTGTGTGTATGTGTGTATATGCATGCATATGTGTACAAACACATGCATGCATATATATATATATACATACACACACACTAAGGTATTATGTAATACATAAGCACAAACATACAATCTTATTTTTCATGACCCCATCTGTGGTTTCCTTGGCAAAGATATTGGAGTGGTTTGCCATTTCCTTCTCCAGTTCATTTTACAGAGGAGGAACTAGGCAAAAGGCTCAAATGACTTGCCCAGAGTCATGTAGCTAGGAAGTATCTGAGGCCAGATTTGGACTCAGAAAGATTATTCTTCCTTACTTCAGGCCTGGCACTCAATTATCTATTGTACCACCTAGCTATACATACATGTATACATGCATACACACATATACATAGATGCACTTATATACATATACACACATATATATGCGTGTATATATACACATATATGGGTGTATATATGTATCTATTTATCTATCTAAATGTCAGCTAGTCAACATAACTAGTTGAAATAACAGTAGATAGGGCACTCAATCTGAAATCAGGAAGATCTAAATTCAAATCTGACCTCAAACACTAGCTTTGTGACCCTGGGTAAGTTGGCATCTCTGACTGCTCAAATTTTCTAAACTGTAAAATAAGGATAATAATAGCACCTAATCCAAAAGGTTGGTGTGTAAATTAAACAAGATAATATTTGTAAAGCACTTAGCATAGTCCTTGGCACATGATAGGTATTCAATAAATACTTGTTCCTCTTATATGTACTTACCTCCCCTATAAAATACAATCTCTTTGAAGTCAGGGACCATTTTATTTTTGTCTTCTTTTCCCCAGTATCTAGCAGAGTGCTTAACCTCTAGTATGAACTTTATGAATTTTTTTTAATTAAAGCACAACTTTCAACATAATAACTATTCTTAAAGTAATAAAATTCCTTAGATTAGGTTTATAAAATTTGAGAAACGCTGTTGATACTGGTAAATTTACAAGTGTGTCTTAATCTCATTGAGAAAATATTTAGAAATCATACCTTAAAGAATTATTAAATTTGACCTACCCAGCATAACTGAGTATAATACTTCAGGGGAAAAAATGAACATTCAGTGAAAAAGAAGACTTTCAAGCATTCTTGATGAAAGACCAGAGATGAACAGAATATTTGCCTTTCAAATACAAGGATTAAGAAAAGCATGAAAAGGTAAACAGAAAAGAGAAATCATAAGGGACATAGTAAAGTTGAACTGTTTACATTACTACATGGAAAGAAGATATTTGTAACTCATGAGACCTTTCTCAGTATTAGGGAAGTTGAAGGGAATATACATACATACTTACACATGTACATATATATACATATATGTATATGTGCACATACATATATGTATGTGTATATGTATGTATAGACAGAGGAAATAGGTGAGATGAATATGAAGGGATGATATCTCAAAAATAAAGTTAAGGAGTGAGAGAGGAATATATTGGGAGAAAGAGAGAGAGAATAGGGTAAATTATCTCACATAAAAGAGGCAAAAAAAGCTGTTACAATGGAGGGGAAGAAAGTGGAGGTGAAAGGGAATGAGTCAAACTTACTCTCATTGGATTTGGCTTAAGGAAGGAATAACAGAGACTCAAATAGGTATCTTACCCTACAGGAAAGCGGGGGGCGGGGGAGGGAAAAAGGGAGGGATGACAGAAAGGAGGGCAGATTGGGGGAGGGAGTAGTCAAAAGAAAACACTTTTGAAAAAGAACAGGGTCAAAGGAGAAAATAGGATAAATGGAAGGCAGGATAGGATGGAGGGAAATATAGTCTTTCATAATATTACTATTATAGAAATGTTTTGCATAACTACACATGTATAACCTATAACTTATATTGAATTGCTTGTCTTCTCAATTAGGGTGGGTGGGGAGGGAAAAAGGGAGAAAATCTGGAACTCAAAATTTTAAAAAGAAATGTTAAAAATTATTTTTATGTGTAACTGGGAAATAAGATATACTGGCAATGGGGGTATAGAAATCTATCTTGCCCTACAAGAAATTAAAGGAGAAGTGGTTAAGGGGGGGGGATGTAGTGATAGAAAGGAGGGCAGACTGGGGAAAGGGATGATCCAAATGTGTGCCATCTTGGAGTGGGGGGTAGGGGAGATATGGGGAGAAAATTTGGAATGAAAATCTCGTGGAAACGAATGTTGAAAACTGGAAATATTTTTTTTAAAAAAAGAGAAGAAAAAGAATTATTAAATTTAATTAACCAAACCATCAGTTCTCATATGGGATAAAGTAAGAAAAAGTGCTATTCAAATCCAATTCTGTTCAAACCCCCTTATTTTAGCAATGAGGAACAATTGGTGGCTCAAGGCCACACAAAGGCACTGCAGAGGTAGGATTCATAGTCTTTTTGATCTCGGAGTACCAGGCTAGTATTCTGTCTAATGTACCATTTGAGCAAGAGGGAGCTTGGAGTTAAGCAAAGATTCCTGGATCTGGAAGACCCACATCTGCTGCTTACTCAACATGTAACTTTAAGCAAATCTTTTCAGTACTCTGCCCTTCAGATTCTATGTCATTAAAATTAGGGGATTTGGTTAAATGACCTTCAAGGGCCACTGGAACTCTAAAGTTAAATAGCTAACAGTGAATTGTTAACAAGTTAACAATTAAGGAAGTACTACTTACAAGGTAATTCAAAATAGGAAGATTTGTTGATTTCTTTAGATGATTAATTCTATTAACTTTGTATGTTGGTTCTTGTATTCTCTTATATGGGGGCAACTAGGCAGCACAGTGGATGGAGACTTGGAATCAGGAAAACCTGAGTTCAAATCCTACCTTAGACACTTCCTAGTTGTGTGATCCTGGGCAAATTAACTAACCTGTCTCAGCCTCAGTTTGCCTCATTGATATAATAAAAACAACTATATAAAAGGGTTGTTCTGAAGATCACATGAAATTTTACACACACACAGTGCAGTGCTTTTCAACTTTCAAAAGCTCATTTAAATGCTAGCTTGTAGCAGTAAGTAGTAGTAGTAGTAGTAGTAGTAGTAGTAGTAGTAGTAGTAGTAGTAGTAGTGGTAATAATAGTAGTAGTAGTAGTAGTAACATTGTAGATGGAATTATAGCTTCCTTTCTTTAGCATTATACCAACCTGTTACCCATGATATTTCAGGTCTCAGGATGTAGAGTGATGAAAGTGATTTTAACCATGAAAACATAGTGAGCATCTAATAATGAAAGACCCCCAAGTGAAGAAATAATTCTTTGGTGTTATACACCAGACATGGAAATAACAGGAACATCAAAGCATTCTGCTTCAGTGACCACGCTGTTGAAAATGATATTTTCAGATTAGCAGACCTGCCACAAAACTTGATGTTCTGAGAACTCAGAGTTCTGACATCAAAGTTAGAAGGTGGAGAAAGCCTCAATGTGCCTGACTCTTGAACTGAACAATCTGAGAACAGTACAAAGCCATTCAGTGCCTAGCTAGTCAGGTGTTGAATTCATAGGATCAGACTGAGCCTGGAGTGAGTATATTTGGAGAAACAAGTTTTAAGAATGGGGACTGTGAACTATGCTTGATCTGTAAATGTAACCCTAGAGTCAATTCAGAGCCCCTAGGTTTGCCCTGAAATTTATTGAAATGAGCTATCACAGAGACTACTCAGAAAACAGGCGTGGGAGCATGGGCCAAAGTTATTTGGCACTATTCCAGGCCCTGATTGTTCTTGATGTCTGGATCATAGTTACAGGTAAAAAAAGAGATTGCTATATGAAGACTCAGATCTTTTTCTTTTCAAATATGCTCATCCTTGTCTAAGTAGACAACTATTATGAGTAATAATAGTCCAGCTACCTGAGACAGTTATAGGCTGAGTTGTGGAGAAATATATCCAATTGAAAATTTTATACTAACTAGTATAAGTATATCCTCACTGTAGGTTAGGTATACTAATTAGTGTATGTACATTAGAATACATACATCCTCACTGTAGGATGGAATGAATGGAATAAATGGAATGAATATATCATTTCCTAGAATTTTTGTAAAAAAAATAAATGTGGCATTTTTGTAAAGTACTTAGCATGCTGTTTGGCACATAGTAATTGCCCTAGAAATGCTTGTTCCATATCCCCCATAAATGTTATTACTACTACTACTACTACTACTACTACTACTACTACTACTACTACTGCTACTACTACTGATGATGATGATGATGATGATGATGATGATGAT
>CM053627.1:186789190-186806973 GCA_028646595.1 Phalanger gymnotis | reverse complement strand
AATTTAAATCAGATCCTTTGACACCAATCTGTTGGTGAGTAAACTTTCCTAGGAGTCCATCCCAATTTTCTCAGCCTCCATGTTGCGGGATTCAAAAAGAGGGTGTTTTCATAAAGATGGTTAATTGACATTCCAGACTTTAGTATATCATTTTTTTCTAATTCATCATAATACACCATCATGATAATATCATTCTCCTGTTCAACAATCTTTAGTAGTTCCCAAATACTTACTGATTAAAATATAAAGTCCTGATTCTATTACTCAAGGCTCTACACAATCTCCATGATATTTACAATATACCTATGCATTTATTTTTCATGCTATTCTGCTCCATACATTTTACGTTGTAACTAAATTAGGCTAATTATTCTTCATGTTCCTTTTTGATTCTGTCTTCTTCTGAATGTATTTGCTCACACTGCTTGCCATACTTGAAAGAGGTTCTTCTTTTCTCTATCCTTTTAATTATTTCCATTCCTTCAAACCCAATGGAGAATCACAGAATCTGAGAGGGACAAAGAATTTCAGAGATTGTCTCACTAGCAGAGAAGTCCTTCTTTTACATATTAAACAAATAGGTATTTTCAGCTAGTACTTGAAGAACTCTAATGTGGTAAAACCCACTCCCTTAAAAGTTAGTTTGTTATGCTTTGGAATAGCCTGTTTTCTTAGAACTTTTTCTTTACATTGACCCTAAGCATCACTCTATGTTCCTTCCAGCCATGTATTCTTTTTTATTGTTGGTTCCCCATTTTTCCATTTAATAGTATTTTATTTTTTCCAATTATATATAAAGATAATTTTCAACATTTAATTTTATAAGATGTGGAGTTCCAATTATTTTTTCTCCCTCCCTCCTTCTCTCTCTTTTCCCCTCCCCAGGATGGTAAGCAATCTGATATAGGTTATACATGTACAATCACATTAAACATATTTCCACATTAGTCATGAATCAGAACAAAAGGGAAAACCACAAGAAATAAAAAAAATGAAAATAATATGCTTTGATCTGCATTCAGACTCCATAGATCTTTCTCTGGAAGTGGATAGAATTTTCCATTATAAGTTCTTTTGGATTGTCCTCAATTATCGTATTACCAAGAAAAGCTAGGTAGGTCTATCATAATTGATCATCACACAATGTTGCTGTTACTGTGTAGAATGTTCTCCTGGTTCTGCTCACTTAACATCAGTTCATTTAACATCTGCCTGCTCATTGTTTCTTATAGTACAGTAGTATTTCATTGCATTCATATACCACAACTTGTTCAGTCATTCCCGAATTGATGGGTATCCCATCAGTTTCCAATTTGTTGCCACCACAAAAAGAACTGCTATAAATACTTTTGCACAGGTGGGTCCTTTCCCCTTCTTTATGATCTCTTTGGCATACAGACCTATTATTGCTGGCCAAAGGGTATGCACAGTTTTATAGCCCTTTGAGCATCGTTTAAAATTGCTTTCCAGAATGATTTGATCAGTTCACAACACCAACAAGGCATTAGTATTTTAATGTTCTCACATCCCCTCCAACATTTCTCATTTTCTTTTTCTGTCGTATTAGCCAATCTTATAAAAGTGAGGTGGCACCTCAGCATTTTTACAATTTGTATTTCTCTAATTAATAGTGATTTAGAACATTTTTATATTACTATAGAGAGCCATAATTGCTTCATCTGAAAACTGCCTGATCCTATCATTTGGCCTTGTATTAATTGGGGAATGACTTGTATTCTTATAAATTTGACTCATGTGTCTATATATTTTAGAAATGAGACCTTTTTAAGAAATATTGGCTTTAAAAATTGTTTCCTTGCTTTCTGCTTTCCTTCTAATCTTAGTTGCATTGGCCTTGTGTGTGCAAAAACTGTTAAATTTAATGTAATAAAAATTATCCATTTGGCATTTCATAATGCTATCTGTCTCTTATTTGGTCATAAATTCTTCTCTTATCCATTGATCTGAAAGATTAACTGTTCCTTGCTCTCCTACTTTTTTATGTTATCACCTTTTATATATAAATAGTGTACCCTTTTCGATCTTATCTTGGGATAAAATTTGAAGTGCTGATCTATGCCTAGTTTCTGCCATATTATTTTCCAGCTTTCCCATCAGTTTTTGTCTAATAATGAGTTCTTATCCCATAAGCTGGAGTCTTTGGCTTTATCAAACTATAGACTATAGATTACTATAGACATTTACTGTTGTGTCTTGCATACCTAACCTATTCCATTGATCCATCACTCTATTTCTTAGACAAAACCGAGTGGTTTTGATGATTGCCACTTTATAATATAGTTTTAGATCTCGTACAGGGAGGCCATCTTCCTTTGCATTTTTCATTAATTCCTTTAATATTCTTCATCTTTTGTTCTTCCAGATGAATTTTATTATTTTTTCTTGCTCTATAAAATAATTTTCAATAATTTCATTGGTATAGCATTGAATAAATGAATTAATTTATGTAGGACTGTCATTTTCATTATATTAGCTTGACCTACCCACGAGCAACTGTTATTTTTACAATTGTTTATATCTTACTTTATTTATATGAAAAGTGTTCTATAATTGTGTTCATATAGTTCTTGGGTTTGTTTTGGCAGGTATACTATCAAATATTTTATAATGTCTACAACAACTTTAAATGGAATTTCTCTTTCTATTTCTTACTGCTGGGCTTTGTTAGAATGATATAGAAATTCTGTGAATTATGTGGGTTTATTTTATATACTGCAACTTTTCTAAAGTTATAATTTCAAGTAGTTTGATTTTTTTTTTTACTTGATTCTCTAGGATTCTCTAAATATTCCGTCATATCATCTGCAAAGAGTAATAGTTTTGTTTTCTCATTGCTTATTCTAATTCCTTCAATTTCTTTTTATTCTCCTATTACTAAATCTAATACTTCTGGTACAATATTGAATAATAGTGGTGATAATGGCCATCCTTGCTTCACTCCTGCTCTTATTGGGAAAGCTTTTAGCTTGTCCCCATTATTATGTATAACACCTTCTGATTGTTTTAAGTAGATACTATATATCATTTTAAGGACAACTCCATTTATTCCTATGATCTCTAGTGTTTTTCATAGAAACAAGTGTTGTATTTTGTCAAAAGCTTTTTCTGCATCTGTTAAGATAATCACATAATTTCTGTTAGTTTTGTTATTGATATGGTCAATTATGCTGATAGTTTTCCTAATATTGAATTAGCCCTCCATTCTCAGTATAAATCCCACTCGTTTATGGTGTATTATCCTCATGATAAATTGCTGTAATCTCTTTGCTGATTTTTTTAATGTTCACATAAATATTCATTAACTAAATTGGTCTATACTATTCTTTCTTTTTTTTTTTAATCTCTTCTTGGTTTTTTAGGTAACAGCATCATATGTGTGTCATAAAAGAACTTGGTAGGACTCCTTTGCATATTTTCCCAAGTAGTTTATATAGTATTGGGATTAATTGTTCTTTAAATGGTTGGTAGAATTTACTTGCAAATCCATTTGGTTCTGGAAATTTTTCTTAGATCTTAGGGATCTCATTGATGGCTTGTTCAATTTCTTTTTCTGAAATGGTGATTTAAGTATTGTATTTCCTTTTCTATTAATGTGGGAAATGTATATTTTTGTAAATATTCATCCATTTCATTTAGATTGTAAGATTTGTTGGTATTGAATTGTGCAAAATAGTTCCTAATTATTGCTTTAATTTCCTCTTCATTGGTTGAGAATTCACCCTTTTCATATTGGATACTGGTAATTTGGTTTTCTTCTTTCTTTTTTAAAATCAAAGTAACCAAAGATTTATCTATTTTATTGTTTTTCCATAAAACCAACCTTTAGGTTTTTTATTAGTTCAACAGTTTTCTTAATTTTAATTTTATTAATCTCTCCTTTGATTGTAAGAATTTCTAATTTGGTATTTAATTAGGGATTTTTAATTTGTTCTTTTTCTAGCTTTTTTAGTTATGTGACCAGTTCATTGATTTCCTCTTTCTCTATTTTATTGTAAGCATTTAAAAAATGTAAAATTTCCCCTCAGAACTGTTTTGATTGCATCCCATAAGTTTTGGTATGTTGTCTAATTTTTTTTATTCTCTTGGATGAAATTATCATTTCTATGATTTGTTGTTCTGCCCAATCTTTCTTTTCAATTAGATTATTTAGTTTCCAATTAATTTTTATCTATCTTTTCAAAGCCCTTTATTTCATGTAATTTCATTGCATCATGATCTGGAAAGGATTCATTTAATATTTCTGCCATTCTACACTTGATTGTGTCATGCTCTAATACATGGCCAATTTTTGTGTGGTGCCATCTACCACTGAGGAAAAGGTATATTTCTTTCTATCCCCATTCAATTTTCTCCAGAGGTCTATTGTATTTAACAGTTCTAAAATTCTTTTCACCTCCTTAACTTCTTTCTCATTTATTTTGTGGTCGGATATATCTAGTTCTGAGATGGAGAGGTTGAGGTCCCACATTAATATAGTTTTGCCATCTATTTCTTCCTGTAACTCCCTTAACTTCTCCTCTAAGAATCTGGATGCATACCACTTGGTGCATATATGTTTAATTACTGATATTACTTCATTATCTATGGTAAATTTTAGCAAGATGTAGTTTCCTTCCTTACATCTTTTAATTAGATTTATTTTTGCTTTTGCATTGTCTGAGAGCAGGATTGCTACTCCTGTTTTTTTCCCTTCAGCTGAAGAATAATATATTCTGCTCCAGCCTTTTTCCTTTACGCTGTGTGTATCTCTCTGTGTGCATTTTTGAAAGCGATATTGTAAGATTCTGGTTTTTAATCTACTTTGTATTTTATGGGAGATTTCATCCCATTCACATTGGCAGTTAAGATTACTAACTGTATTTCTCTCCATCTGTTTTCCCCCCATTTATACTTTTCTCTTTTTTCACCCTGTTCTAACTCACCAGTGTTTTGTTTCTGACTACCATCTCCCTCACTCTTCAATCCCTTCTATCAGATCCCCTCCCTTTTCTTTCCCTTCCCCCTCCTAATTCTGCTTTCCCTTCTGTCTACCCCTACTCCCTTTTTTCTACTTTCCCTTCTTACTTCTCTATAGATAGATTTCTATACCCAATTGAATGTGTATGTTATTCCTTCTTTGAGCCGCGTCTGATGAGATTAAGTTTCAAACAATGCTCAACCCCCCCCCTTTTATTTCCCTCTACTGTTATAGGTCTGTTGTGGCTCTTAATGTGATGTAATTTACCCTATTCTGCCTCTCCCTTTCCTCTTCTCCCAGTACAATCTTTTTTTTTTCAACCCTTACTTTTTTATGTCATCACATCAAACTCAAATTAAACCCACATCCTCTATGTATACCTTTGCTAACTGCCCTAATATAGATACAGTTCTCAAGAGTTACAAGTGTCATCTTCCCATGTAGGGATGTAAAGAGTTTAACTTTATTGAACAACATTGTTTTTCTTTGATGTTTATCTTTTTATGCTTCTCTTGAATCTTGTATTTGAAGATCAAATTTTCTGTTCAGCTCTGGTCTTTTCATCAGGAAAGTTTGAAAGTCCCTTATTTCATTAAATGTTAATCTTTTCCCCTTAAAGATTATGTTCAGTTTTGCTGATCTCTTCTTGGTTGTAATCTAAGCTCCTTTGCTTTCTAGAATACCATATTCCAAGCCTTCCAAGCCATTAATGTAGAAGCTGCTAAGTACTGTTTAATCCTGATTGTGGCTCCTTGATAATTGAATTGCTTCTTTCTACTTGTTTGCAGTATTTTCTCCTCAACCTGTTAATTCTAGAATATGGCTATAATATTTCTTGGAGTGTTTGTTTTGAGATCTCTTTCAGGATGTGATTGGTGGATTCTTTCAATGACTATTTTAGCCTCTGATTCTTGAATATCATGGTGGTTTTCCTTGATAATTCCTTGAAAGATGCTCTCCAGGCTCTTTTTTTGATCACGGCTTTCAGGTGTTCCAGTATTCCTTAAATTATCTCTCCTAGATCTATTTTCCAGGTCAGTCATTTTTCCAATGAGGCATTTTATATGTTATTCTACTTTTTCATTCTTTTGAATTTGTTTGAGTGATTCTTGATGTCTCATAGAGTCATTTGCTTCCATTTAGTCAATTCTAATTTTTAAGCAATTGTTTTCTTCACTTAGCTTTTGTACTTCCTTTTACATTTGGCCAATTCTACTTTTAAAGAGTTATTTCTTCAATAGATCCCCCCCAACAATTTAGCCAATTGTATTTTTTAAAGAATTATTTTCTTCAGTCATTGTTTGTCCTTTTCCTAAGCTGTTGACTCTCTCTCGCATACCTTTCATTTCTTTCCCCTGCTTTCTTCTACCTCTTTTATTTGGCTTTCAAAATCCTTCTTGAGCTCTTCTAATAAGGCTTTTTGAGTTTTAGACTAATTCATATTATACTTTGAGGTTTCCCTTGTAAGCATTTGGAAAATGTTGTCTTCTTATGAGTTTGTGTTTTGCTCTTTCCTGTCAACATAGTAACTTTCTATCACCAAGGTTTTTTTTTTTTGTTTGTTTCTTACTCAATTTTTGCCTATTTTTGAGACAGCCACTTATTCTAATGCTATTTTCTGAAACTAAACAGAGGAAGTTTTATTCTTCTACAAGATAACTTTTCATATACCTGAAGACACCTATTATTCCTTCCCCCAAAAATTCCTTCTCCAAGCTAGACATCAACAAATCTTTGTCATATTTATGTTGGCATTGGTCTTAATTCTTTATCTCTTGCTTCTCTACCCCTAAAACCAATTTTTGAAATTCCAAGTTTTATTCACTTACTCTTATAAGACTCTGTTGAGTCATTTCAGTCACGTCTGACAATTCTTGACCCCATTTAGAGTTTTCTTGACAAAGACACTTGAATGGTTTGCATTTCCTTCTCCAGATCTTTTTATAGGTGAAGAAATTGAGGCAAACGGGGTTAAGTGACTTGCCCAGGGTCACAAAACTAGTAAGCGTCTGAGGCCATATTCAAACTCGGGAAGATGAGTATTTCTGACTCTAGGACCAAGATTTATGTTACTGACATTCTCAGTTACCTTTCAACTACTACTTTTTGTAGTAGCTGGTCATCAAGCATTATATAGTTGTCCCAGCAAAAATTTGCCATAATTTTTTGTCTTGATGAGACTAATTGACTTTATAGATTTGTAACCATGTAACTTCTTTCAAAAAAGAGACTATCTTACAGAAAAGTGGTAATCTTCTGTAACATGGAATAAAGTAAAGAACCATAAAATTTAGATTGTGGTATATGATTCTGATGGAATGTTATTGTGCCATAATAAATGATGAGCATGATAGTTTAAGAAAAACCTGAGAAGACATATGAACTCATGCTAAGTGAAGTGGGCAGAACCAAGAAAAGCATTGTTCACAGTAACAGCAATAGTATAAGGATGATTGACTAGGAACGACTTAGCTACTCTGATCAAGACTATGATCCAAGACAATTCCAAAAGACCCAGAGTGAAAAAAATGCTGTCAATCACCAGAGAGAGAACTGATGAACTCTGAACTCAGAATGAAGTATATGTTCTTTTAAAATAAAACTTTTTTTGTTTTATTTTGCCTGTGTTTTCTTTTCTAACATGGCTAATATAGGAACATGTTTTGCCTGACCTCGCAAGTATAATTGATATCAAGTTGCTTGCCTTCTCAAAGATGGAAGAGGGATGGATGGAGGTGAGAGAATTTGAAACTCATTTTTTTAAAATGAATGTGATTCATTACATGTAATTGGAAAATATTTAACAAAATAAATAACAGTGATTTTAAAAATAAAAGAGAAAGATCAGATAAATTAATTGGTCAAACCACTAAAAGAAACTAGAAAAGGAACAAATTAAAATCCCCAGTAAACAACAAAATGGAAATTCTGAAAATCATAGGAGATGTTAATAAAGTTGAAAAAAAAATTAAAATGAACTAATAAATAAGAATAGGAGATGATTTTATGAAAAAGGAACTAATTGCTTAGTTGTATTTTTTAAAAAGAAAGAAACAAGTTAACAGTATCAAAATTAAAGTGTGAATACATCACTAATGAATATCAAATTAAAACAATTATTAAGAGTTAAGTTGCCCAGTTGTATGCCAGCAAAATTGACAATCTAAGTGAAATGGATGAATATTTACAAAAATATAAACTGCCCAGATTAAAAGAAGGAGTAGAACATTTATGGAACCATATCTTAGAAAACAAATTTAACAATCTGTAAATGAGCTAACTGTCTAAGGAAAAACATTCCCTGGACCACATGGAATTACAAGTGAAATCTACCAAACATTTAAGGTTCAATTAATCCAAATATTATATAAACTATTTGAAAAACTATGTAAAGAAAGTGGTGTCTTCCAAAATTCCTTTTACAGCACAAATATAGTTTCAATAACCTAAACAAGGGAAAACAGAACAGAGAAAGAGAACTATAGATGAATTTCCTTAATTAATATAAATGCAAAAATTCTGAATAAAATACTAACAAGGAGATTACAGCAATGTGTCATGAAGATAATGCACTATGACCACATGGATTTCTAGCAGGAATGCAGGGCTGGTTTGACATTAGGAAAACTATCAGCATAATTGCCTGTATCAATAACAAAAAACATTTTATTATGTCAACAGATGTGGAAAAAGCTTTTGCCTAAGCACAATGCCCATTCCTATTAAAAGTACTTGAAACCATAAGAATCTAAGAAGTTTTTCTTAAAATGATGAACAATATCTATAAAATAACAAAGGTAAGCATTATCACTAATGAGAACAAACTAGAAGCCTTCCCAAAAATATGAAAACCATCTGGAAAAATAAAACGTTAAGAACATTAAGGGAATAATTTTTTTAATGTGAAGGGAGGTTGCTAATCAGTTCCATATTCCTAACTATATTACAAAATGGAAATCATCAAAATAATTGTATACTAAGGAAATAAGATGGATCAGTGGAGTAGAATATATATACAATACTTAGTAATCAATGACCATAGTAATCTAGAGTTCGATAAACCCAAAGAACCAAGTTTTGGTGTGAAAACTCATAATTTGACAAAAAAAATGCTGGAAAAACTGGAAAGTGGTTTGGAAGAAAATAGGCATTGGCCAATATCTCACACTGTATTCCAAGATAACATCAAAACAGATAAATTATTTAGAGATAAAAAATTGTAAATAAAGGGAAACTTGGAAAAATATACCTATCAAATCTATGAAGAAGGGGAAAGTTTATGACCAAAGAAAAGACAGATAAGATCATGAGAAGTAAAATGAATAATTTGGATTACATTAAATAAAAAAAAAGCTTTTGCACAACAAAAATAATGCATACAAAATTTGAAGGAAATCTATATACTGGAAAAGTTACATCAGGTTTCTTTGATAAAGTTCCCATTTCTCAAATATATGGGGAATTGAGACAGTTGATCTATGTTCAAAGGATATGATCAGATAGTTTTCAAAAAAGGAAACCAAAGCTATCAATAATTACAAGAAAAAATGCTCTAAATCATTACTAATTATAGAAATATAAATTAAAATAACTCTGAGATACCACTTCAAGCCTATCAGATTAGCTAATATGACAGAAAATGAATAAGAGAAATGCTGGCGGGGATGTGGCAAAATGGATATACTAATGCAGTGCTGTTGGAGCTGTGAACTAGTTCAACTATTCTGTAGAAAAAAATTGGAATTGTACCCAAAGGGATACAAAACTATGCATATCCTTTGAACCAGCATTACCTCCAAAGAGATCAAAGAAAAGGAACAAAGGACAAAAATATTCATAGTAACTTTTTGTGGTGGCAAAGAACTGGAAATTGAGGGGATACCCTTCAATTAGGGAATGGTTGAACGAGTTGTGTAAATTATTGGGATGGAATAGTATGGTGTTATAAGAATTGATGAGCAGAATGGTTTCAGACAAAAAAAAACCTAGGATGACTTTACACGAACTGATGGAAAGTGAACTGATTAGAATCAGAACATCACACACAGTAACAGCAATTGCATAAGGATGATCAACTGGGGAAGACGTAGTGACTCTAATCTAAACAATGATCCAGGATAATTCCAAAGAACCCAGGATGAAAAATGCTATCCACCCCCAGAGAGAAAACTGATGAAATCTGAATTTAGATTAAAGCATACTTTAAAAAAAAAACCTTTATTTTTCCTTCCTTTCTGTCTCTTTTTTTTCAACATGGATAATACAGAAACATTTTGCATGACCTCACATGTATAATCTATATCATATTACTTGCTCTCTCAAGGAGTGAAAGAATTTGGAACTTAGTATTTTGAAAAATAAACTTTATTTTTAACATGCAATTTGAAAATATTTTTATTTAAATAGTATTTTAGTATTTTATTTTTTCCAAGACAATTGTAACATTCATTTTAATAGGCAATTTTGAGCTCCAAAAGTTCTCCCTCTCCCCTCTCCACCGTTTTGAAGATGATAAGCAATTTGATATGTTATATATGTGCAATCATATAAAACATATTTCCACCTTAATGATGTTGTGAAAGAATAAACAAAATAATGAAAAAAAGTGAAAATAGTATGCTTCAATCTGTATTCAGACTCCATTTGTTCTTTCTCTGGGTGTAGATAGCATTTTCCCCTTATGAGTCTTTTGGAATTTTCTTGGATCATTGTATTGCTGAGAAGACCTAATTCAATCATAGGTGACCATTTTACAATATTGCTGTAACAGTGTACAATATTCTTCCTGTTCTGCTTACTTCACTTTGCATCAGTGCATGTAATTCTTTTTAGGTTTTTTTCTGAAAATTGCCTGCTCGTCATTCCTTATAGCACAATAGTGTTCCATTACATCCATATACTGCAACTCATTTAGCCACAATTGATAGATAACCCCTCAATTTCCATTTTTTTTGCCATCAGAAAAGATATTTTTGTACATGGAGGTCCCTTTCCCTTTTCTATGAAGTCCTTGGGATACAGACACAGTAGTGGTGTTGCTGGATCAAACTGTATGCAGAAATTGATTGCCCTTTGGGGATAGTTTAAATGGAAATCTTTAAAAAATAAATAGAAATATATTAAAAAGCAAAAGAAAGAAAATAATTATGTGCATGAGAGTCAGCTTATGTAAAAGAACAGAGGTAGAATGCCATACAGGAGGAACACCATAAAAGGTTGGTTTGATTCAAAAGTACATTGTATGAGATTGAATGGTATAAAATCAGACTAGAAAGAGAGCTTGGAATCAGGTTTTTAAGGGCTTTAAATGTCAAACAGAAGAACTCCTACTCCTTTTCCTATTTATTGAGGAAACATGAGAGAAGATGCATCAAATTCTGGAGAAGGTGACTAGGGATTCAAGGTGTGTGAGACCTAGGTTTCCATGAATGTAAGAAGATCTAAGGAAAATGAAGGAAATGGATCTAGTTTTTTAAAAAGGACACCTTTTGCCTAAGGGTACAATGTTGGAACCTATAAATTGGGATAAGGATTTGAAAGTAGGGCTCAGAAGTATCAGGACTGAAGGAGAGTGGAAATAAGCAAAGTAAGCGTTGACTTAGATATTCTTCTATTTTGATTCACAGGAATTCAGAGATTATTAGAAAAAATGCTTGCTAGACATGGGAAATAAATGATCATACCCAAGCAAAGGTAGCTTAGTTCTAGGTTCCAGGTAGGATGTTGATTATCCTTGGGGTTGTTGGTAAGGGAAGAAAGTGTAGAGACTCTTGAACTGAGGCTGTCAAGGTGGCCAGATGGAAAGGGATCTCATGTCTAAATCCCTGATGGATGTGCAGGGCTAAGGCATGATTGATTTATTTACTCCCTTTTGAGCAAAGGCAGCTCTGCCCCATTTAAGAACTCAGATACTGATTTGATTTTATTCCCAGGGATGGTGAAAAATGGTTAAGGCTTTCCTGCTGAGGTACTCTAGTGGATTAGGGGATGAGAAAACATGCATGACATAACCTCAGTAAAATCTCAACCACTGGAGCTTACTTAGTTAGGGTGTAGCCCTGAATGCAGTGGACTTGATTAGGGTTCCCACATACATGACTTTGGCTGATTATCTTATCTCTTGACTCCAAGACTGGTTATTTGCAAAAACTCGTCTATCAACCAGGTTAGCTTTTGAAAAACCCAACAAGTATTTCCAGAAACCTCAGTTTCTAAGGAGAGTATTATTTGTTACTAATAAAATATTACTGAATGGAATGCTCTCTCTGAGAAATTCTACCACGTCTCAAACCTTATGTTAACATCTGTCCATACCTTGTAGTTTTTCTCTGCTATCTTTGGTTGTCTAGAATAGCACAACATGGACATGTGGCATGTGAGTAGGGGGCTCTAATTCCATAGCACCCTCTTGAAACTTTTCGTAGGACTATGTTGACACAACTAACACAATGATGGTAGTATCTGTTCAAAAAATGTGTAAGTGTTCTGACTACTTATCTGAAGAACTTCAAGGAGGGTACAGATTTGGATGCTTGTTTGAAGCCACATGAGGGCTCATATTTTAGTGGCTCCCTGTGATAGGACCACTACCTAGCAGACTTTCCTTTTCACTTCCCTCTCCTTGCATCTGACTTCCACTATGATACCATGGATTAAGCAATTTTTTTCTGGCAAGGTGACAAAGTAGTTCTTAAGACTTTCTTGGCCAAGAGGGTTAAGGCTCAAACTGTGCAGTGTCTCTGTAGCTTCTGGCTGAATCAAGAGAGCTTCCTGGTCATGTAAGGGAATAAAAGGCCTAGCCATGTGAGTTGGAGCTCTACAGAGGAGGATTTCCTGAGAAGAGGTGAGTCACTACACTCTGCCCTCTTTGGGGGTTGGGTGTCACATTTATCCAGGCTAAGTCCTAAAGTATCCTTATTGAATATCCTTTCTATGCTACATCTAAGTAAATCTCCATTTGTTAACTATTAAATGATGAATGTGGCAAGAGTGCTTCATTTTGTTTAAACACCAAACCTAAGCCAATAGAGGCCTTAATCAGGCCCTCCCCCAATTCACCTCAGTGAAATGAAGGGTGCTTCATTTTTAATTATCTGTTAAAGAGATTCATTAGCACGAAGTGACACAAGATAATCTGCCTGTAAATATTGACACTTCCTAAGAATTATCAAAAGTCCAAACATCCTGTGATTGGACTTAGATGTGGATATCACTGACAATTCATTTGGAGTTGTTCTAGTCCCAAAATAAAGCCCAGAAAAAATAAGTTCTGATACAGATATAATTCCAGCCTTGCAATATAACCCATGGACTAATAGAACCTTGAATTCCTTCCTATAATACACATAATTAATCTGGGATGGAAATAAAAATAGACTCAGAAAGATACCCCTTTTTGATCCCATACAGTCTTCAAAATGTTGTTGGCGAAGAGCTGGACGATTGTTCAGATATTGACTACCTAAACTCACATTCCTCTGGACTCAAAGCAACAAAAGTTTGTGAAAATAGGGTATTGCAGTCATTGACTAAGCATAGAGCCAATTCAAGGGTCGCCCAGAAAACATATCTAGTCTTAATATGGGGTTCATCACATGTTATCTTCTGTTCCTCCTCTTTTTTTTCCCATTCATGAAAGTTCCCACTCTGCTAGTCTCTCACATGAAAAGCATGGGAATCATAATTTTAGTACATGGTGAATTTGAATAACTCTTTAACTTTTAAATCCCTTGCATCTATAAATTTCCCATAAGTCTTTAGCCAGTTAGGTTCTTTTTAAACTTTTGATAGTCCTTCTTTCCTGTTGTTTTTGCCCTATCAGTAAAGATTGTCATAGGTCACTCAATCTTTGCTTCTAAGAAAAGCTATAAAAATGGCATTTATTTTCATTTAGTCTCTTGTTGATAATTGCACTTGTACTTTTCTTGTGTTCTATTTTATATTTGGTTGCAAAATAAATAATCAGCAAACCTCACTGTTCTGCTGTTTTGTTTGTTTGCTTAAGAATGCCTCTCACAACTCTGTCTTATACAAAGTTTCTCTTTTTCATTGCTTGTTAGGCTCATTTTTATTAGATATTTGATTTTGTAGGTTGAGATCTTTTGCTTTTTGAAATGTTTTATTTCACATTTTACAATGATTCTTTGTGAACAAGGAATAAAATATTGTTATTCAATTTGCCTCTCTTTAATATTTGAAGTTTTTCTCCTTGATTCTTTAAAAAATCATTTTTATTGAAAACATTCAATTTAACTATGATCTGTAATTTAGCTGAAATGTGTTTTTGTTTATTTTATTTTAGCAGATTCTCTCCATTAATTCTTGGGTGTCTGTATAAAAAATTCTAAGCAATTTTCTTTTACTATTTATTGCATTATATTTTTTTAATTTACCATGTGCTGAGAGAGTTTTAATCTTAAGTTATCTTCATGAATCTTGTATTCAAGGTCAATTGTTTTGCTTTCTACAAAATTTGGATTCTTTTAAGGTAATTAATAATATAGCTAATGTTTATTTGTCTTTTCTTTTCCTTCTGCCAAAATTTTATCCACATTATTTTATTTTTTATTCCAAATATTATGTTCTCTCTCTTGATTTTCTACTTCTTTGGAGAAATTCTATATTATTTATAAATTTTTCTCACTCCACAGTTTCTGGAATTTTTTAATACATTACTGAGAGTTATAATTTTTTTAAAAAATCTAAATTAATTCCATAGTTTATTTTTAAATGATTTTTATTTCCATCTGAAATCAGTCTGTGATTTCTTGCTTTTCTTTCATGAGTCCTGTGACACCTACAGGATTTTTTTTTTCCTTTAGTCAGACCACATTGTTTCACATTCCTTCATATAACAATTTTTGTTTAACATATTTATTTTATCTTAGAGGTTCTACTCAATCTTGCCTTTGATTTTAAGATATTCTTTGTTGGTATATCTGCTTGTGCTCAAGGTTCTAAGTCAGTTTGTTTTTAGCTTGCATTCTTTATCATTCACTCTGGCTCTTACCTTTTGAACTGATATATACGCTCTTAAGTCATTGGCTTCTAGATGACCTAAGTCCCTCATAGTTCAGGATTTGGAGGCGTATTGCCAAGTCTTAAAAATGGGAACCCTTTGAGGGGAGAGGAATTGCCTCAGATGTTTTCAATTCATCATTGTCTCTCTGCTGATCATGAGTTCAACTCTTTATACCGAGGCCTCAGTCATGTTTCCCCCAGATATCTCAGATTCACTAATTAAATAGCTTCATAATCTCCCTTGTGGAACAGACTTGAGCAAGTTCCAATTATCACTTGCATTATGCTAATAGCTCTTCGGCTTTGGAGAACCTCTCATCACCACTTGCCAAATCCTTGTTCAATTCCTATATAGCCATCTAAAGGAGGGAAGGGATTTCATGGTAAAAGCAAAGCTCACTTTCAATTAAATAAATGATTATTAAGCACCTAATTTGTATAAAATACTGTTGCTATTCTCTGGAACTATAAAGATCAGAAAATTACTCAGTTCTTCCCTCAAAAGGGAGGGTATAAAATACATGTACAAAATAATAAAAGTTAGAACATAATTGCATAGAAAAAGTTCAGCTCTGAATCATAAATGGAAGAAAGAATTTTTTTTGTATGTTGGAGAATCTGAGAACATATATAACTGGGAGCACCTAGGCCAGAAGTCATAAATTTTCAACAGGTAGAAAATTTGTGGTCAATTATTTCAGGAATGATGACATGCTAAGAGGCAGAAAAAAAGAATACAATGAAGAAATGGATCTATTTGTAATATAGAATCTCTACATTTAAGCAATATTAAATAAATTTGTAAATATAACTTGTACTTTATCATGTAGGTAAAAGTATTTAGTAATGCCTTAAGTGGATAATGGCACCCAAATTAACCATTTTTAGTGTTCTTCAATCACTCAGAAGCTATGTCCCCTATCCTATCTAAAATACTTCTACTCATTTTCTAAGCTTTAGAATTGTACCCCTCATTTGACCATTCAATCCCTAATCAACCTTATGCTTTGCCTATACTGATGTAACCAGATAGCCATGAAAAGTAGCATGGGTAGCAGGAAGGATTTGGATTTAGTGTCAAGAGAAATGTGGGTTTGAATCTGAATTTTGAAACTTGCTCTGTATCTCTGGGTAAGAAAATTAGCATTTTTTTACCCAAGGTAATAAGAAGAATTTTAGATTTAGAGTCAGATGACTTGGGTTTGAATCCAAGCTTCACCAGAACAACTTTGTGAAAGTCATTTAACATCTCTTAGCCTCAGTTCTCTCAGTTGTAAAATGAAGTGGGACCTGATAACCTTAAGGTCTCTTAATATTACAAGTTCATGTTCTTTTATAATTCATTTGTAAAATAAGATTAATAACATTTATTCTATATACTTCCTAGGGTTGTTTTTAAAGAAAGTTCTTTATAAACTTCAAAGTGCCATGTAAATATATTGTTTTAAGGAGGAAGGAATGAAGTGTTCTGCTAACTTATCATCTGAACAGAAACATGTGATGTTCAGTTATACGATCTTATATTGCTCTACCTTACTGATATAGGAGCGTCATGATGTTTGCTATAACCATCTATTGATATGGGTATCTCAATATATGAGTATGTTTTGTGCAGTTTTTTAAAATAGAATCCCCCATTCACTTGTGTGCCACAGAGCTTGGGGCAGATAATTATAAATCACTGATCATTTCACTTCTCACAGTTAACATCCCAAATTCTTTGACTAAGACTATCTGTCAAGCAGGACTTGTCACTTAATGGCTAAACCCCTTCCTAATTCTTCCATACCCAACTTCTTATTTCAGTAACTAAAACCTCAATGGTCATGATTAAACAAAAAAAGTTAAACAAGCTTAGTAACTATATGGTAAAATCAACATAGCCAATTTCAGCAGAAAGTGCAACATTCCAAACACTCCCTAAAGCCATAACAAAAATAGATACTGTCTCTAAGATTGAAGTGTATTTCCCTTCTTTTTAGCTACCTGAGAATAATGAAGCAAATTAGGAAGCTTTTTATTTAGTAAAATCTTCCTGTCTCTATACACACCACAGGAGTAGGGGAATTATAATAGATATTCACAAGAGTTAATTGACAAACATGGAGAGAGCATAAAATAATGTAAAATGTGTTGGATTTAGAAGCAGAGAAACTTATTGTAATTTTACACCCAATTGCCTGCCTTCATTCAGATTTGAACTACACTGGTTTTGTTTATACAAAAAAATTAAAATTTCTTGTAATCAAAATTATGCATTTTACTTCCACGAATCCTCTCTGTCTCTTGTTTGCTCATCAACTCTTCCCTTATTCATATATCTGACAAGTAAAATTTTCCATGCTACCCTGATTTACTTATGATATCACTTTTTATATCTAAATCATGTATCCATTTTGACCCTATCTTGGTATACAGTGCGATATGTTGGTCTGTGTCTAGTTTCTGCCAAACTGTTTCCCATTAATCCCTCAAACTTTTGTTAGTTGGTGAGTTCTTTCTTCAAAATGTTAAATCTTTGAGCTTGTCAAAATCTAGATTACTATGGTCATTAACTACATTGTATTGTGTACAAAATCTATTCCTACTGTTCTACCACTCTATTTCTCAGCCAATATGAGATTGTTTTGATGATTACCACTTTCTAATACAGTTTGAACCCTGTTACTGCTGGGATCTCATCCTTCACATTTTCAAAACTGATTCCCTTGATATTCTTGAACTTTTGTTTTTTCCATATGAATTTTGTATTTTTTTTCTAGTCCTCTAAAATGATTTTTTGGCA
>CM053627.1:186761364-186788690 GCA_028646595.1 Phalanger gymnotis | reverse complement strand
ACTTTATTTTTTCTTTTTAATCAAAATATGGAAGTAACTTTGATGCATAAACATGTGATTTCAACTGTTTGATGTTGATCCAAATATTGAAAACTTTCGTCCATCTAAAACAGTTCAACATGGAAATTAAGTTTAGAAATGATTATGTTAAATATCATCCAAGTTGTAACTTATTTCATTAAAATGTTGTATATATATATATGTACATATATATATATATATAAAATTAAAACACACACACATTTGGCTTACTTCCAAAGATTATTAGGGAAAATGGAAAAGAACCCATATGTTCTAATATGTTTATAGTAGCATTCTTTGTGGTGGCAAAGAGCTGGAAATTGCAAAGGTGATCATTAATTGGGGAATGGCTAAATAAGTTGTCGTGTATGATTATAATGAGATACTACTGCTATAAGAAATGATCTGCTCAATGATTTTGGGGAAAAAACCATGGAAAGACTTGCACAAAATAATGAAGAGGAAAATCAATGGAATCAAGAGAACATTAGATACAGGCACAGCAATATCGTTTTAACAATGCCTGAGCAAATAAGCTATTTTTTCAATTATACTTATTATTATACTTATTTTTCCATTATAAATACCCAAATTAGCAATAAAGACCATATGAAGAAAGTTGCTGTCTGTGTCCTGAGAAAGATCTGATAAATAGAAGTATGTATAGCATAATTTGTCATATATGTGTATGTATGTGTAGATGTATATACATATATAATATATGTGTATATACATACATACACACATATGTGTGCCAAATGGTAGCCACCTCTAAGATGGGAGGGGTGGTAGGAAAAAAGGGAGAAAAGAAATTTACATGATAATTTTGTTGTACATTTGAAAGGAATAGCAAGTTATATACAGTAGATTTATAGTTTAATGTTCAATGTACTATGTTAAGTAAATGCTTGTTTTATTCCATAAATTACAAAGAAAATTTAAATAATGTCATTTATGTTCAATGATATTTTTAAAATAAATTTAATATGAAGTCTTATAGATAAGTATATGAAGTGATGTTAAATTACCTAATTTTTACATAATTTGTACTTAAATAACAATTATTTCATACTTATATACAGTTTTAATAATTATGAATAGGGTAAAAATTTAAAAAAATATAATTATATAATTTCAATTTAGATTTGGAATTTTGGGCAAAATTTCATGCATTTTCTTAGTACATAAATCTAAAGAATTTTAAGAATAGTATATTCTTAATAGCAGACCTAGGAGTACACAAGAAATTTTTGTTGCTATTTTTTGTTGTTGTTGCTGTTGAAAGAGGTTGATGAAGCAAAAACTGGTCGGGAAAATTTGGTCTGGAAAATGCTTCAAATCCTGAAAGTCAATTATTCTTTGAGCTCATAGCCTCAAAACCCTCATAATGGTTTGATAATCTTAACAGTTGACTCATTTCTGTTTTTATTTCCTTTTATTTTATTTTTGCAGCTGGATGCAGCCTAAGGTGGACTTACGGATGCTTTCGCAGTAATGGTATCTGCAGACTCAAGTGTTTGCCCACTGAGGAACATCGAGGCGACTGTGTATATACTAATTATATTTGTTGTCTTCAACGAAAATAAAGATGTCAATGAAAGAAACAGTCAGCACAAAATGAAAATGAATTGGAAATTAATAACAATATCACTCTTCTTTCCTTGGCTGCTGGCTTTTGTAAATGCTCAGTATCTCACTGAATGAAATTAAATCATCCAACAAACTGTCCTTTGTGTACTTGTTTATAAATTAATGAAAGCCTATGGATGAACTAGTTGTCCTCATATGCTTTCCCAGTTGTCAGGCTGGGAAGGGAGGAAGGAAGAAAAATAGGATCTGGATGTTTTATGGAGAGAGTTTCTATCTATTGAAACTGAATCTCTACTCCTACTCTCATGGAATTCCTCTTCACTAAAATGAGGAGGGTTGGAATTCATGGTTTGTTAGGTAACTTTCCATCCCGGATCTATGATCCTATCATTCAAAAAGAATTGTTGTGTGTAAAGGCAAGGAACACAATGAAATATCCAGGCATGGATAAGAAAGAAGGCAACTGAATAGTCACAAACATAAGTGATATTGAGAGGATTCAGTGAAGATAAACATGGGAGATCACTGGTTGGGTATTCACAAGACTTATTTTTGATTCCCAGCTCCATGACTTTCCAGTTTTATGGCTTTTAAAAAAATCAGTTAACCACTATTCATTTCAGTCAGCTTCCTAGAATGTCTCTACTAAGATACAGATGGGTTGTAATATATTTAAGAAAAGGGAGTTCCTCAAGCTTAAAAATCTCATATGTAATAATACTGACATTTCTTGTTTCAACATACCAGGAAGTTGTCTGAGACACATAAAAGTTAAATAACTTGCCCATAGTCATAGAAGTAATCAATATTAGTAGTGGTAGGATTTTTGAACCATGATCTTACTCCTGACTCAGCATTCTCTCCACCAAGCAACACATTCTTTGTTATGTGGCAAATGGTTGATGAAGTTTAATTTGCATGAGCTCAGTGAGAATATTAGGTCACAGAGGAGATGGGGAAAAGTATCAGTGTATTTCTTCTTTTTTCATCAGAGTTTCTGGTTTTAATAGAAAAGATAAATTCTTGCTTTCTCATTTAGGAGAGGCATTTTTGACATTATCATTAGATGGCATTCCTTGGTGTGGTTTCATCAAATGAAATAGAAGAAAACCACAGGAGAGATAGCATGGAAGAGTGCAAAGAGGAGAAACTTAAGAGTCAGGAAATCTGTGTTTTAGAAAAGGTTTTACCACTTACTCTGCCTTGAGAAAGAAAATTTAGGCTCATACCTTTCTCCTCTACTTAGTGGAGGTAAGAAGAAGAAAAAGTCAACATAACAGTGAGCTAAGACTAGTAGGTAGATATACAGAGGTTGGAAACACAAGGGCAAAGAAAAGTGTATCTACCAGAAATATACATTTTCTGTCTTGAATAAAATTGGTGTACATATAAGCTATTAGAGAAAATTCTCTATATCAGACTGCTACTTGAGACAATGATTCAACTTCTTGCTGTTGCCTCAGTCTAAAAATATAAGCCCCTAATAACCTTGGGCCACCTGATTTTCAGACTTTGGTTTGAACAGTTAGCTTCCTGGGCTTAGTTATATAAACATAACACCTTAATTTCTCACCCATAAACACCTTAATTTCTCCAAATGAGAAACTGACAGTGGGTGACTGTGAGCTAGTATACACATTCCAGATGTCATTTTGGCAGAAAAAGAAATTAGTTTGAAAAAGTAAACAATGAAAGAATGTTACTTTAAAAATGGCTAGAAAGGAAGAGAAGTAAACTTCTGAATTACCTATATAACTGGACAAGGAAAGAGAGGAAGCAAAAGATGTAGATAAAAAGGAACTAAGGAGAGAGAAATAGGATGAGAGAACAATTAAAATTTTTAAGGGAATTCAAAGAAATTGGCATAGGTCAGCAAACAAAATCAGAGATGGACAGACTTTGGTAATAGACAAACTTCATCATCTAATAAACAAAAATAACCTAAGGTACAAAGTAATGAATTAAAATTGAGAATTTTCTATTTTGTTTATATAGAAAATCAATGCAAAAGAAATAAATGGCAAATAAGTCTTACAATCATAACTTCAAATATGAACGGATTAAACAATAAAAGGAATGGACAATATAATAGATTTTTAAAATACACAACAATCAGTTGTATATGAGGGTAAAGGGGTTTTGCATATGCCTACATTACAACTGTCACAAAATTGACGTAAAATGTTAATGAACTTCTCCAGGCAACCACATTTTGACAAAAATTTCCATAACCCCTCATAACTAATAGTGTCAAAGGCTTTGGTCAAATCTACACATGTTGTATACAGATCTCTGTCCTGCTCCTAGCAGTTGACCTGGAGTTGTCAGGCAGCAAACACTATTTCGACTGTTCCTCAGCCCCTTCAAAAGCCACACTGGCTCTCAGGTGGATGACCATCTTCTAAATGAAGGATCAGCCTGTTAAGGAGGATGCTGGTAAGAATCTTGCCAGTAATGATTGAGAAAGAGACTCCCTCTGTGACTATCATAGGACGATCTATTTCCTTTACCTTTATAGAGACGGACAATGGACACATCCTTGAACTCCTGGAAGATAACCTCCTCTTGCCATATAACCTGGAAAATTTCATTCAGTTTTTGTATGAGCAATGGATCCCCTACCTTGTAGATCTCAGCTGGAATAGAATCAGCACCAGGTGCTTTGCCACGTGAAAGGAGCCTAATAGCATTCAAAATGTCTTCTTCAGTTGGAGCTTCAGCTAGGGAGGGATTGATTTCAACCAGAGGTAAACTGTCAATGGCATCAGCATTGATTGATGATGGTCTGTTGAGAACATCATGGAAGTGTCCAAACCATCTCTCTAGGATCATATCCTTATCACTAATCAATGTAGCTGTCAGCATAGAGTAATTGTGATGCACTATAGGTCTTTGGCCCATAAACAGCCTTCAGGGCATCATAAAAGTGCTTTGAATTGCTACTATCAGCATAAAACTGATTGCCCTCTGCCTTCTTACTGAGCCAAGAATCCTGTATCTCTCTAAGCTTTCTTTGTACTTTACTTTTGATGGAATTAAATGCTTTCTTCTTAGAGATGGATGAAATGGTAAGCCCTGTGGTGTTCTCAGTTCTAATTTAGCAGCTTCTGAATTTCTCCATCATTTTCATCAAACCAGTCTTCGTATTTGTAAATATTCTGACCAAGATGAGAAAATGCAGTTTTCTATACCAAATCTCTGAAAGATGCCCACTCCGTTTCTGCCCCACTGCTGTCAACTGTGTGTTAGCTCAACTTTCCCTTCATGTTAGCCACAAATTGTTCCTGCTCAGAGAAGAGCTCTAATTTGTTGATGTTAATTCTTCTGGTAGTCATTTTGCCTTGGAGACACCACTATTGTTGAATGTAAATATTTAGCTTGGAAAGGATAAATGTGTGATCAGTCCAGCACTCTGTACCACACATTGCCTTCATCACTCTCATGTTTTATCTGTCTCTTCTCCTTACAGTCACATAGTCTATTAAATGTCAATGTTTGCTGTGAGGGTGCATACATGAAGTTTTATTGCATTTAAGCAAATGCAAGACAGTGCTGATGATAAAAAGGTCATGAGCTGCACAAGTCTTCAGTAGCAATCAACCATTGCTGTTGCTGTTTCCAATTCCATTCCTTCCTAGGACTCCCTGCCAAGTCTGGTATTCTGAGCCTACTCTAGCATTAAAGTCACCCAGAATTATAAGCTTGTCTTCTTTTGGCACATTGATGATAAGGGTCTCTAGGCCTTCATAAAATTTTTCTTTGACCTCATCAGGATCCATCATAGTAGGAAACTAGGCACTGATGATGGTGGAGGGACATTTTCCTGCAAGTGGCAATTGTGTTGTCATGAGCCTGTTGTTCACTCCTTTTGGCAGACATACAAGCTGGTTGACTAGATTAGTTTTGATTGCAAAAACCTATGCCAGCCTCATGGTGTCTCCTTCACTGAGGTCAGTCCAGAAAAAAGTGTATCCTGCTCCAATTTCAGTAAGCTGGCCTTCATTTGCCAGCCTTGTTTCACTCAGGGTGGTTATTTGGATGCAATATCTGCTGAGTTCTCTTGAAAAAAGAGTTGTTCATCTTTCAAGTGTACTGGATTTTGTGCTGTCTATGAGTGTGTGCATATTCCATGTGCCAATGGTGAGTGGAATCATCTTTGCAGTGGAATCATCAATTTCATGATGGCATGCTTGCCCGGGTTCTAGATAATGGACAAAGCTCTCGAGGCTTCCCAGTCACCAATGGAGTAAAACAAGACTTTGTGCTTGCTCCCATGCTTTTTAGAACAGCCATGTTGTCAAATGATTTCAATGAGGTTGAACATAGCGTCAAGGTCAGCTACCACACCAATGGTAAATTCTTCAGCTTCCAAAGGCTATAAGCCAAGACCACAGTGGAGGGAGCATTGGCGCATGATTTACTGTTTGTGGATGATTGTGCACTCAGTGCAGCCTCTGAAACTGAGATGCAACAAAGTATGGATCAATACTTTGCTGCTTGTGCTAATTCTGGCCTACCAATTAACACCAAGAAAACACAGATGCTCCATCAGCCACCACCACACCATCCGTATGTGGAACCATTGGTTATAGCAAATAGAGAAGTTTTGAATGCTGTGGATAAGTTTACTTATCTTGGTAATGTACTTTCCAGAGATATACACATTGATAATGTGGTTGACACATGCATTGCCAGAGCTAGCTTAGTGTTTGTGAGGATCTGAAGGAAAGTATGGGAGAGAAGAAGTATTAAACTGACTACCAGACTGAAGGCCTACAGAGTTGTGGTGCTGACCCCATTGTTGTATGCCTGTGAAACCTGGACAGTGTACCAGTGCCATACTAGGAAACTGAATCACTTCCATTCTAATTGTTTTAGGAAGATTCTGAAGATCACTTGGCAGATACAGTAACAGACACTGAAATATTTACTCAAACTAAACTGCCAAGCTTTCAAATTCTGCTTCAGAGAGCGTAACTCTGATGGGCCAGCCATGTCGTTCGAATGCAAACTGTATGCTTGCCAAAAAGATTGTTTTATGGAGAACTCACACAAAGCAAATGTTCACATGGTGATCAGAAGAAGTGATACAAGACTCTCCCATGACCTCTCTTAAGAACTTTGGAATTGATTGTGTGACATATGAGACATTGGCACAGGACCACTCAGCATGGCATGCCTAAATCAGAGAAGGCGCTGTGCTCCATGAGTAAAGTAGAATTGAAACAGCGCAAAGGAAACACTGGATGTGCAGATTTAGAGTATCCACCTTAAATGTTCACACAGACTATTTGTGTCCAACCTGTGATAGAGCATTCTGAGCTCATATTGGTCTGATCAGCCACAGTTGGATGCACTGAAACTTGACTCTAGCATAGTGATGTCATTTTGATCGTCTTCGAGAAAGAAGCACAACAACAAACCAACCAATCAGTCAATGTTAAATCCATGTTGGGGCAAGGGGCAGCAATCTCCTTCTGAGAGATTTCCTATACTTGCCTAGTACAGCAGTCTTTGTTTTTCTTCTATTGGCATGCAGTTGTAATGGGCTACTTCTTTAAAACTGACAGACTGAGAAAGTCTTTCTGTTGGTTAATATATGCATCTGTTTATCTCTCTCTGTAACTCATAGAGTAGAACTGAAGTATATAAGTGTGTGGGTGGGGAGGTAGAGGTTGACATGGTCAGACACACATGTTAAGATCACTTTACTAAATGAGTGAAGGATGAACTGGAGTAGGGGGAAACTTTTAAAAAACATTTACTGAATATCCATTGTGTTCATTGACCTGTTATTGCTGCAGTTAGATGTAAAACATGGTGCTCAGATATAAAACAAACCCACATAAATCATCTGCCTTTCTATATATTACTAACAAAGCCCAACAGCAAGAGATAGAAAGAGAAATTCTATTTATAGTTGCTATAGACATTATAAAATATTTGGGAGTCTACCTGCTGAAACAAACCCAGGCACTATATGAACAAAATTGCAAAATACTTTTCACACAAATAAATTCAGATCTAAATAATTGGAAAACAAACATCAGTTGCTCATGGGTAGGCTGAGCTAATGTAATAAAATGACAATGCTACCTAAATTGATTTACTTATTCAGTGCCAAACCAATCAAACTACCAAAAATTATTTTGTAGAGATAGAAATATAATATCAAAATTCATCTGGAAGAACAAAAGATCCAGAATATTGAGGGAATTAATGAAAAGAAATGCTAGAGAAGGTGGTCTAGCCATACCAGACCTTAAATCATATTATAAAGCAGCTATCATCAAAATGACTCGATACTGGCTAAGAAGTAGAGGAGTATATCAGTGGAATAGGTCGGGAAAACAAGACACAGAGGTCAATGATTATAGCTATCTACTTAGTTAATAAACCCAAAGACCCCAGCTTCTGGGGTACAAACTCATTGTTTGACAAAAACTGCTGGGAAAACTGAAAAATAGTATGGCAGAAAATGGGCATAGACCAATGCATGACACCATATACCAGAATAAAAGTCCAAATGGATACATAATCTAGGTAAAGGCTGATACTATAATCAAATTAAGAGAGCAAGGAATAGTTTATCTGTCAGATTTATGGGGAATAGAGAAAGTTATGACCAAACAAGAGATAGAGAACATTATGAAATGCAAAATGGATAATTTTGATTACATTAAATTGAAAGGTTTTTGCACAAACAAAGCCAGTGCAAAGAAGATTAGGCAGGAAGCAGAAAGCTGGGAAAGAATTCTTACAGCTAGTGTCTCTGATAAAGGCCTCATTTCTAAAATATATAGAGAACTGAGTCAAATTTGTAAGAATACAATCATTCCCCAATTTATAAAAGGTCAAAGGATATGAATGGGCAGTTTCCAGAAGAAAAAATTAAAGCTATCTACAGTCATATGAAAAATGCTCTAAATCACTGTTGACTAGAGAGAGGCAAATCAAAACAATTCTGAGATACCACACCATACCTACCAGACTGGCTAACATGACAAAACAGGAAAGTGCTATGCCCTTTGGGTGTAGTTCCAAATTGCTCTGCAGAATACTTGGACCAGTTCCTAATTCCATCGGCAGTGGATTAGAGTGCCTATTTTTCTACATTACCTCTAACATCGATCATTGTATTTTTCTGGCATTTTAACCAATCAGATAGATGTGGAGTGGTACCTCAAAGTTGTTTTAATTTGAATTTCTCTGTTAGTGATTCAGAGCATTTTTTCATATGACTATAGATAGCTTTGATTTCTTTGTCTCAAAATTGGCTCTTCATATTTTTTTACATCTTATTATTTGAGAAATGTCTCTTCTTTTGATAAATTTCACTCAGTTTTCTTTTAACTTGATAAATAAATTAGAGATACTTGCCGTAATCCCCTTTCCTAGGTTCCTGATTTTTTCATCTTTTAATTTTGGCTTAATTGGTTTTGTTGGTGATTTTTAAAAAAATTTTATATACTCAATATTATCCATCTTATTTCCCATATTCCTCTCTATCTTTTTTGGTCATAAAATCTTCCATTATTCACAGATCTAACAGCTATATTTGTTGATGCTTCCCTAACATGCTTACAATATGGACCTTAATGTGTAAATCATGTACCCATTTTGTCCTTACCTTGGTATACAGTGTAAGATGTTGGTCCATGCATTGGTTCTTCTACTGCTTTACAATTTCCCTGTCAATTTTCATCAAATAGTGATTTTCTGTCTCCAAATCTTGAATCATTGGGTTTATCCAACATTAGATTACTTGATAACTTTACTACAGTGTCTTTTGAGCCTAATTTATTCCCCCAATCCAATTCTCTATTTCTTAGCCAGATTATTTTTGAGAGTACCACTTTGTGACATAGTAAGAAATATGGTATTGTTATGCCACTTTCCTTCAATTTTTTTTCATTGGTTTCCATGACATTCTTGACCTTCTGTTCTTCCAGATGAATTTTTGAAATATTTTTCTAGATCTGTAGAATTTTATTTGGTAGTTTAATTGGTATGACATTTCATAAGTAAATTAATTTAGACTTAATTGTCATTTTTATTATTATTGGCTTGGTGTACCCATGACCAATTAATATCCCCTATGTTTTGTAGATCTGTCATCATTTGTGTGAGAATTTTTTGTAATTGTGCTCATATAACCCTTTAGTTTTTTCTTGGCAGGTAGGATTACAAGTATTTTATATTATCTGAAGATATTTTAAATAGAATTTCTTTTTCTATGTCTTCTTGTCATATTTTGTTAGTTATATATTGAAATGTGAATGATTTATATGGGCTTATTTAATTTCCTCAAATTTCATTAAAAGTGTTAATTGTTTCAACTACTTTTTTAGTTGGTTCTCTAAGTATGCAGCCATATCATCTGCAAAGTTTGATAGTTTTTTTTTTGTTTGATATGTTGATTCTTCATTGCCTATTTTTATTTCTTCAACTTATTTTTTCTTTTTTTATTGCTATAGCTTAGCAATTCTAATACAATACTGAGTTATAATAATGATGGTGGGCATCCTTGTTTCACACCTGTTCTTATTGGAAAGGTTTCCAGGTTATCTCCATTATAGATAAGGCTTACTGATGATTTTAATTAGATGCTATTTATCATTTTAAGTAAAGTTCCATCTATTCCTATGTCTCCAGTGTTGTTCCAAATAAGTGTTGTACTTCGTTGAAAGCTTTTTCTGCCTTTATTGATATAATCACCTAAATGTTGTTGTTTTTGTTATTGATATGGTCAGTTATGCTGATAGTTTTACTAATACTGTATAAACCCTGCATTCCTGCAATAAATCCCACCTGATCATTTAAGATATTTGTTGAAATTACATCACTAATATTTTATGGAACATTTTTGCAACAATAGTCAATATCAGTCTTGGGGAAGTTGATTTGTAGCTTTCTTTGTTTTTGCTCTCCCTGGTTTTGGTATCAAAAAAAATATATGTGTCAAAAAATAATTTAGAAAGACTTCTTTACATACTTTTTTTTCTCAAATAGTTTTCAGATAGTCAAATAAGATTGGAGGTAATTTTTCTGTAAATATTTGATAGAACTCACTTGTAAGTGAATCTAGTCTATGGAAATTTTTCTTCAGAAGTTCACTCATGACTAGTTTAATTTGTTTTTCTAAGATAAGTTTACTTAAATATTCTATTTCCTCCTGTTAATCTGGTCAGTTTATCTTTTTTTGTAAATATCCACCCATTTCACTTAGATTGTCAGTTTTACTAGTACATAATTAGAGAAAACCCTAAGAATTGCTGTAATTTCATGTTCATTGGTTGTATATTTACACTTTACATTTTTGATACTGGGAAGTTAGTTTTCTTAAAGCTTGCTGGTGGTTTTAGATAGATACAATTTATCACTTTAAGGATAACTACATTTATTTCTATACTCTCTAATGTTTTTAATAGTAATCAGTGTTGTATTTTGTCAGAAGCTTTTTCTGCACTTATTGAGATAATCATAAGATTTCTGTTATTTTTATCATTGACATTGTCAATTAGGCTGGTAACTTTCTTAATATTGAACCAGCCCTATATTCGTAGTATAAATCCTACCCTTTCGTAGTGTATTATCCTTTTGACAAATTGCTGTACTCTTTTTGCTGATATTTTATTTAAAATGTTTTCATCAATATTCATTAGGGAAATTGGTCTGTAATTATCTTTCACTGTTTTAGCTCTACCTAGTTTGGTATCAGCACCTTATTTGTCTCATTAAAGGAATTTGGTAGGACTGCTTCATTTATTTTTTCCTAAATAGTTTATATAGAATTAGAATTATTGGTTCTTAATATCTTTGCTGGAATTCACTTGTAAATCCATCTGACTCTGGAGATTTTTTTTAAGGAGTTCGTTGATGGCTTGTGTAATTTCTTTTTCAGAAATGGGGTTATTTAAGTGTTTTATTTCCTCTTCTGTTAAACTGGGCAATTTATGTATTTTTATAAACATTCATCCATTTCACGTAGATTGCCAAATTTATTGGCATACAGTTGGAAAAACTAGCTCCTCCTAATTTTTGCTTTAATTTTGTCTTCATCAGTGGTAAATTCACCCTTTTCATTTTTGATACAGGTAATTTTTAAATCAAATTGACCAAAGGTTGTTTATTTAATCATAAAACCAGCTTGTACTTTTATCTATTAGTTCAATCATTTCCTTAATTTCAATTTTATTAATTTATCCTTTGATTTTTGGAATTTCTAATTTGGCATTTAATTGGAGATTTTAAATTTGCTCTTCCTGTATTTTTTTTTTAGTTGCATGCCCAATTCATTGATTTCCTCTTTATTTTATTCACGTAAGAATTTAGAGATATAAGAATTACTTTGGCTGCAACCTAGAAGTTTTGGTATGTGTTTTGGCAATCAAAATGGGCTCTGAACACTCAGTTCAACCAAGTGCCCTTGAAGAGTTTGGCCTTTATTTCCTTGATTAAATTAGGAGTCCTTGATGACTTCCTTGCCTCAAGGGAAAGCCTAGTTTACTTGGGTTTGAGTGACATGTTTGCAACATCAGAGGCTTTTAGACCACATGGGTTTAAGTCACATCTTTGTGATGATTTTAGGTCATGTGGGTGCGACCCTTGACCCTGAAAAAGATATAAAACCAAGGGGTGGCTTTCTCTTTTTCAGAGCTCTGACCCACAGCTGTGGTGGTTTGCATGACTCTGGGCCAGCCCTTGTTATGAGCTCCTGGGCTGAACTTAGGTGTTGGTAAATATGAATTGTATTTGGCCTATCTGCCGATGTTTGTAATTTGTTTGCATTTTGCTCTGAAGTTCAGGGTGCTGGCTTTTTCCCCTTAACTAAGTGAATGGTATTTGTATGCTGAATTAAAGTAAGGTTGTTAACCCCTTAACATTGCTTTCCTTAGTAAAGCAGATCAAAATAACCTGGGCTTTTGCAGAGTTCTGTGAGCTGGTTGTTGTTGATTTTACACACCCCACCACAGCTGCTAGCCAGATTGCTGAAACAGTGTGTTGTCTCTTGGTTGTCATTCTCTTCGATGAAATTGTTGATTGTTTCCATGATTTGTTGTTCGACCCACTCATTCTGTAAGATTGGAATATTTAGTTTCCATTTTTTAAATGTATGCTTCCATAGCCTTTTATCGAAAGTAATTTGTTTATTGTTTTATAGTCTGAAAAAATAAATTCAATATTTCTTCTTTACTACATTTGATTGTGAAGTTTTTAATGCCTTAATACATGGTCATTTTTTGTGAAGGTTACATGTACATTTGAGAAAAAAAAATGTTTACTCCTTTCTATTCTCATTCATTTTTACTCCAGAGGTCTATTATATCTAAGTTTTCCATGATTATATTCATCTCTTTAACTTCTTTCTTTTTTATTTTATGATTAGGTTTGTCTAGTTCTAAGAGAAGAAACCTGAGGTCCCCCACTATTATGGCTTTACAGTCTATTTCTTGCCTGTTACTCCTTTCATTTTTTCTTTGAGATTTGAATGGTACGCCATTTGGTTCATATGTTTGGTACTGATATTGTTTCATTTTTTATATTACTTTTTAGCAAGTTGTAGTTTTCTTGATTATTTCTTTTAATTAATTCTATTTTTGCTTTTGCTTCGTCTTAGATAATGCTTGCTGTGCCTGCCTTTTTTTTTTAAGTCAGCTGAAGTATAATAGATTTTACTCCAGTCCATTATCTCTTATGTGTCTCTCTGTTTCAATTGTGTGTCTTGTAAACAACATATTATTGCATTCCTGCTTCTAATCCATTCTGCTATCTGCTTCTATACCATGGGTGATTTCAGTCCATTCACAGTCACAATTATGATAACTAACTGTATATTGCCCTCCATTCTATTTCTTCTGTTTATCTTTCTCTCTCTCTTTTTACCCTGTACTTCCTCTAAAGTAAAATTTCCTTCTGATCACTGTCTCCCTTAATCTGCCTTCCCTTTTATCACTTTCCCTTTGTTTTGCTCCCTTCACCACCTCTCTGTAGGGCATGATAAATTTCTATACCCTGCTGAGTACTGGATCACAACTTTGAATCTATTCACACAAGAGTAAGGTGCTCAGTGAATTCTTTCAATTTCTACTTTGTATACTGCTTTTAAGATATCTGGGTCATTTTGCTTTATAATCTCCTGAAATGTCTAAAACCCTCCCCTTTTTATTCATTGGTTTCAGGTATTCCAGTGATTCTGAAATTATTTCTCCTTGATTTGTTTTCTAGGTCAGTTGTTTTTCTATGCAATATTTCCCACTTGTTACTTTTTTTATTTTTGTGACTTTTTTCTTAATCTTTCATGCCTTCATTAGCTTCCACTTGGGCAATTTTAATTGGTTATTTTTTGTAGTGAAATTTTGTACTTCTTTTACCATTTTGACCAATTCTAACTTATTCTTTTCATAATTTTATTGCATAGCTTCCCATTATTTTCTCAAATCATCCTCTACCACTTTTACTTGATTTACATTTTATTTTGTTCTTATTTTAATTTCTTTTGTTAGCTTTACTTGGAATGCTTATTGGGCTTGGGTCTAATCTGAATTTTTCTTTGAGACTTTGCTTTTAAACGCTTTCAGGTCATTTTCCTGTGATGGTGTCTTAAGGTTCTAGTCTTTATATTTTGATCAGCTTCTTTCTTTGCCATTTACTCATTTTTCCAGCCTACTTGTTGACTTTGAACTTTATGTTGTGGTGAGCTCTGCTCACCTCAAGAGATAAGGTTGGGGATGTGGCCTGATATTCAGCTTCTTTCACAGCTCAGTCTCAGGACTTATACATTTTTTATGCTTTTGAAGCCGTGTGATTCAGGGAAAGGTCTACCCTCCTGATCTACAATTTTCTGACCCTGTTTGGATCTGTTGGCTTGAGTATCATTGAGCTTCTCTAGACTTCTTTTAGATCATTCGCACTCAGCCTGCTGGGTCGTTCTAAAGTTTCAGAGCAAATGAAATGTTGGCTCTCTCTTGATTTTATTTCCTTGCCTTAATTTATTTCACTGTAGGGTTAGAACTGAGTTTGAACTCTATTCTTGGGCTCAGAGCAACCCAGATATATTTCTGGAACTTTTTCTTTGAACTTTACATAGGTGAGGTCCCTGGATCAGGAATGCTTGACTTTGTTCTAGAAATGTGACCCAGAGCCAGGTAATGGGCAAAAGAGCTGGTATATGGCACTGGGTCCTAAACCCAGCACTATTACAGCACTCCTCTAGTATCTCTTTCTATCTAGATGTTGGTTCTCCCTACTGTGCCTGTACACTGAGCTGCTCTGCTCTGCTAGTATGAGCATCATAGCTCACTGAAACTCCTGATTGTTCTAACACCACCACCACTGTTGCATTTTACTCCCAGCCAGCCATGACTCTAGTGTCTGCAGATCTCTCTGTCCATCTTATTAAGCTGACATGGGTTGGAAAAATAGCTCATTGTTGAATGTTTTTACTTTTTCAATAAGATTCTGGTTTGGTAATTTCTTTTAGGTTGTTATGGAGCAATATGCTGAGACAGCTAAGAAAAAAATTCTTGAATTCATTCATCCAGTTTGATTCTGTTACCTCAAACCAATACACACACTTCTTTGGAACTCAGTTTCCTTATTTGTAAAACAAGAATGTTGACTTAGGTGATGTTTATTCTTTTTATTCTAGCTCTAATATGATGATTCCATGAAACTTTATGTTCTTTTCTTTAGCAAGTTTGGCAAGCCATTTGGGTCAATCAATCAGTTAGCAGATATTTATTAAGTACTCATCATATTCCATGCACTACACTCAGTGCTGGAGATAAAAAGTAAAAGCTAATAGTAATAATAAAATATTTGTTCTCACAGAATTTATATTTTAATGAGATAATATGTCTATAGGTATATGTGTATATAGACATGTTCTATACATATAGTATATATTATGGTACGTATACATGTATCACATATCATGTTGCATATATACATGCCTTATATGTATCAAGCCTGCACAAACTGTGGCCCAAAGGCACAGAAAGGATTTTAGGCCATTCACAAAGAATATAGAGCATGTCTTCCTTTATATTTTTGTGGCCACCCAAAATCCTTTGGCATCCTGCAAGTGCCCCACAGGCTGTAAGAGGCCAACAGGATGCAGATTGTGCAGGCTTTATTTTATACATACACACACAAACACACACACACGCATGTATATATGTCTGTGAATAAATATACAAATATATAAGCATAATTGACCATATCAATAACAAAACAACAAAAATTAGATGATTTTATCAATAAAGGCAGAAAAAGCTTTTGACAAAATACAACACTTAGAAATAACACTGGAGACATAGGAATAGATGGAGCTTTCCTTAAAATGATAAGTACCATCTGTTTAAAACCATCAGTAAGCCTTATCTATAATGAAGATAAACCTGAAACCTTTCCAATAATATCAGGTGTGCAGCAAGGATGCCCACTATAGTCGCTATTATTCAATATTGTATTAGAAATGCTAAGCTATAGCAATAAGACAAGAAAAATAAATCAGAGAAATAAAAATAGGCAAAGGAGAATCAAAACTATCAAACTTTGCAGATGAATATGATGGCATACTTAGAGAAACAACTAAAAGTCTAGTTGAAAAAAGTAATACTTTTAACAAAATTTCAGGAAATTAAATAAGCCCAAATAAATTATCTGCATTTCAATATATAACTAGTAAAACTCAGCAGAAAGAAATAAAAAGAGACATTCTGTTCCAAATAACTTCAGACAAGAGGATATCAATCTAGGAAACATTTATATAAAGATTATAATATGCTCATAGAAAATTTTGTGAACACCAGTGAGAAAATATAAAGAGAAGAGAGATGTCCCAGGAGATATTTTTGGGGGACAGCCACAATTAGGGAACTTCTTGTTAACGATTAATGGTTGAAAGATGAGCATAATATGGAATAAAATGCAGCAAAGACATGGAAAAGAAACAGTCAAATAGGTAGAGGAGATTCCCCCCCCAAAAAAAAGAAAAAAGAAAAGAAAAGAAATATCACAAAAATCCGGAGAGGTGAGAGTGTCCAGGAAGAGTGAGTATTCAACAGTGTCATATGCTGCAGAGAGGTCCATTAATATCATGCCTTAGAAAATTCTGACAATTAAGAGATCACCAGAATTTTGGAAAGTTGTTTAAGTTGAATGTCTAACTTGAATGAATTAGACCAGAGAATTTAGAAAAAAGTATGAGAAAAGGAAGTGGAGGCTCTGTGTTTAGACAGCTTTTTCAAGAAGTTTATCAAGGAAAGGGAGAGTTATATCACTTCCATTCAAAAATCTTCAGTTACTCTTTAATGCATATTGAGTAAAGCTGAGGTGCTTTCTCTAGATGCTCAAAGATTTCAAGAACCTGGAACTATTTTTTCCAACTTCCTTCTCTACTGTAGCAAAGCTAGACCATTCGCTGTCTATCAAACATGTTTTGTGCCTTTGCAACCTCATGCCTATGTTTATATTATTTCCCATACCTGAAATTCTCTTCTTGTCCTCTTCACGAGATAGTTTCCTACATGTCCTTTATAGCCAAGACGTGAAGACTACCATGATTTACTCCTGTTGGTACTAACCTTTAACTGTGAACACTCAGGTATAGTGCGCTGACTACTATTATTGAAATTAACAAGATGATAAATTCAAATTCTATCCCTGACAATTGTTGTGTGGCTATGGGTATGTCAACTCAACTCTTTGAGCTCTCAGGTTTTTTTTAGCCTGTAAATTGGGAGGTGATAGTACCTGTCACACAGGTCTCAGGGGAAGCCCAAATCAAATAATATATACAAAGAGGTTTCAAGCTTCAAAGTACTACAAAAATGCTAATTATTGTTATTTTTGTGGTGGTAGCTGTTTTTTGTTATTATCATACTTCAATTATTCAGTGTCTCTGAAATTCATAGTATAATAATATCTATGATGTTTGTGTTTGTTTCGTATGTACTTACTATTAAACATGTTGAGGATAAGGATCAGAGTGTATCTTATTTAAATTATGTGCCTCTCTCCCACCAATATACCAGTACTATGTTGGCACAAAGTACAAAGTAGAAACTTAAAAGTTTGTCAACTCAATAAGTGATTTTCTGAAGATGTCTTGATTCTGTTTCCTCTGATATCATGGAATGAACTGGCTTTCTAGATATGGAGCTATTCTTCTGCCTAGAGCCCAATAAATCATCCTTGAACTTGTGAACTGAACTTCTCTAGAGTGAGTAAAGACACTCAAAGAAAGAAAGCTGGAGTGTGTCCTACCCTCCTCTTTCTTCAATTTTTTCAAATTTTAGTTTCATGTTTGCTTGAATATTAATGTTATATTCTTGCCCATGACATACATTTTTGCAGCTTCAATTTATTTTAGGATATCTTTTTAATTTTAATTTAATATTTTTATTTTCTTCCTTTTGAGCAAACTCTTCTTTTGGTTTAGAAAGTATCTGTTTGTTCTTTTCTAGAGTATACTTCGAATATGTAAAGGGGTACTCACAATGTGGGTTGATTTGTCCAGAAGACCTTTAAGAATGTTTGTATATTTTGGAGATTTGGTGACTTGGACATGCTTAATAACAAGAGAATACACATAAAAAATGTTAAGTTCTGTATTTACCCCTGCATTTTTGATCTTTTACAGCAAGAAGTTAGAACTCTTTGAGGACCAACATCCCTATGTCTGACCCGGCTGCTTAGCCTGGCTATGCCTGCCACTGTACCAATGTATAGAACACAATATTTCTTTAGTGTGAACACTTTCAAATCCTTATTCCTTTTTTGGGTATATATGCCTTTGACTACTTGGGCAGTTCTGCAGGTTTTCTTGAAGTGGGACAAGAGATTCAAAGCCTTGGATTCACATGGTTTTGGGGGTTTCCCATATCCCATAAATAGCTTGCCATTTAAAGAGTGAGGAAGCTCATGAGAAAAAGCCTGTTTATCTTTTTTATAGCAGAAGAAAATGACAGAAGTTATGGTCTGGATTTCCACCACAAACTAGTTAGATTATATATATTTTTATATTGCCAGGCTATTGGGAAAATGACCATGGGTAGCAGGCCATTATTATTCCCTTTTCTGTCTTGGAGAATTCCAAAACAAAAGAAAAATAAATAAATAAATAAAAAGCTGATTACCTCCAAGGCCACTAAACTAATGCCCAGTTTGCCTCTGGGGAGCTCATTATAGTTATTATAATTATTTTCTATTGCTCAGATAGATGAATCTGGTCTTAACCAAGTATGGACATTGGCCAAATACGTCACAGACATCCACCGTCCTGACAAGAATCAGCCTTATAGATTGGCACAAATGCATAATAACCCTCTACTTCCTTTAGTTGCTTGAGTAATGCATGTGGAATCATTCCATTTGCTCAAATAACCAGCTTGATTTTCCTTGGACTTCAATCTCTATATTTACTTCAGCTCTGATAGCACAGTCACTTTCTCATTTACTCTTCCTTCTTGTCTTCTTGGAATGTTTCTTTCCTGATCATCAAATCCATGGGCTGCAATGTTTCTTTAAGCATATCTAGCAAGCCGAACAGTAGAATATCTGGTTTCTTGGCTTGGGTTTGTTAATCTGTTATTATGGCTCTGTCCCAATATATCTTTCACATGTTTCAGAAATAAACCAGAAAGCTAAAGTTAAATTAAAAGTTTTAGGGAAGAAACATTAAAATGGGATTTAGTTAAATATCTTATTTTCACTTGCTTAGCCCTTTTTTTCCCTATGACTAAATATAGGAACCTCATGACTGAAAGTTTATGATTGCAACGGCTGCTCTTGAATATGTAGATAAAAAGGGGGGAGAGCATAGAACTACTATTCCTCCCCCAGAATAATTCAGATCTTTTCTGAACCATAAATCATCATATGGAATTAATTAGATTAGTTTCTCATTTCATGATTAAGACTACTAAATTGAAAATCTGATTTCCCAAAATTATAAGTAGAGAGGATAGTTTTCTATTCTGTTATATTGCTTTAGAGTGCAGACTTCTTGATAAACATAAATGTGCATTTAATAATATGGTTAGAGATAGTGGGGATACAAAAATATTACATGATCTTCCCTTAACATCAAAGCAAATCAATAAACAAATCAAATTGGCAAACATTTATTTAGCATCTACTATGTGCTAGACACTTTGCTAAGTCCTGGAGATACAAAAATAGGCAAAAGATAGACCCTGCCCTCAAGGAGCTTACAATTTAAAGGAGATGACATACAATCAAATATATGCAAAGCAAATATATACAAGACAAATAGTAGACAAAAGGCACTAGAATTAAGAGGGGTTGGAGAAGGACTTACCGTAAAAGGTGAGATTTAACTAAGACTTAAAAGAAGCCAGTGAAGTTAGTAGTCAGAGCGGAGGAAAGATAGAGTTCTAGGCATGAAGAAGCATCAGAAAAAGAATCCAGAGATGAGAGAAGGAGTGTCTTCTTTGTGAAACATCAAAGAGGCCAGTGTCACTGGATCAAAAAGTATTCAATGGGAAGGAAGGTGTAAGAAGCTAGGAAAGTTAGGAGGAGATTAGACTACAAAAAGCTTTGTATGCTAAACAAAGAATTGTGTATTTTATAATGAGAAAACAAAGTCATTGGGGTTTATTGTGTAGGAAGGATGACATGGTTGGATCTGTGCCTTAGGAAAATATTTTTAGTGGCTGAATGGAGGATAGATTGCAGTGGGGAGAGACTTCAGGCAGGCAGGCCCACCATAGGCTATTGCAATAGTAGAGGTTTGAGGTGATGAGGGCCTATAGTAGAGCAGTGACAGGATATGTTTGAGAGATATTGCAAAGGTAAACTCAACAGGCTATGTCAATAGCTTGGATATATGGGGTAAGAGATAGCGAGGAGTCCAGGATGATTCCTAGCTTGTAAGCCAGAGGCAGTGGGGAGGATGGCATTTTCTATAATAAAAGGAAAAATAAGGGAGAGGAGGTAGGGGTTTAGAGGGAAAGATAATGACTTCTACTTTGGAAATATTGACTTTAAGATGTCTACTGGACATCCAAATAAATATCTGATGCGAGATTAGAGGTAAGCAGAAAGTTTGAGACAGGATAGGTAGATTTGAGAATCATTAGCATAGACACGGTAATGAAATCCAAAGGAATTGATGAGATCACTGTTATGTAGAATAAAGGGAGAAGAGAATAGGGTTTGTGACAGAATCCTGAGGGACACGTGTGATTTGAGGGAGAGATCTGAAAGAAGATGCAGCAAAAGAGACAAAGAAGGAGTTGTTAGATAGTTGGAAGAATTACTAGAAGAGAGTGATGTCTCAAAAACTTACAAAGAATAGAGTATCTGGGAGGAAAGAGTGATAGAGTGTCAAAGTCTGCACAGATGTCTAGGAAAATAATGACTGAGAAAAGATCATTGTAATTGGCAACTAAGAGATCATTACTAACTTTGGTAAGAGTACTTTTGGTGGGATGATAAGGTTGGAAGCCAGATTATAAGGGGTTAATAAGACAGTGAAAGGGAATAAAGTGGAGGCATCTACTGTAGATGACAATTTTCAGACTACAAAGAACAGAATAGGTACATAGAATAGCAGAGAGGATGGAAGCATAATTTTTTTTGGAGGGGGGTTCAGAATGGGTGAGACAAGGGCATGTTTGTAGGTAGTAGGAAATAAAGCAACAGACAGGGAGTGAACGCAAATAGGGGAAAGAGTAGGGATGACAGAGAGGGCAACCTTTTGGAGGAAAAGGGATGGGAACTAAATTGCTTGAAAAAGATAAGAGCTTAGTCTTGTTAAGGAGTAAGATTTGTCATGTGTGACTGAGGTCAAAGAGGAGAGAGTGGCAAAAGTTAGGTGAGTGATAGGGGATGGGAGAGAAGAGAAAAGAGAGAGTTCATAGTGAATGATCTCAATTTATTCTGTAATATGTGAGGTGAGGTTCTCAGTTGACAGAGTTTGGGAGAGAGAACCATGGGAAGCTTAAAGAGGTATGAAATGATTTGAAAAAGAGAGGTTGAGCCAAGATGGCTGAGTAAAGGCAGGGAAAACACTGAGCTCTCCCCCAAACCCTTCCAAATACCTTTACATAATTACTCTAAACAAATTTTAGGGCAGCAGAACCCACCAAAAAAGGAATGAAACAACTTTCCAGCCCAAGACAACTTAGAAGGTTAGCAGGAAAGGTCTTTCTCACCTGGGTGAGAGTAGAGCATAGTTCAGCACAGGCCATGCAAACATACCACCAGCCCGAGCAAACCAGGAGCAGGCCTTGGGAGTCACTGAATCAATAGTTACAGTGGCTTCATCCAGAACTCTCAGCCCACAGACTGTAAGGAAGTCAAACAATTCGTCAGAAGGAGATTTCAGAGGTCTCTTTGTTAGCACTGAGACAGGATTCATTTACTTTGCCCATATTTGGATCTGGGTCTCAGTCCTGGGTGGCAGTCCCAGGGCAAAGAGGAGCACTAGCCAACCAGATCTTGAGGTAACAGTGGAGTGGGGTTCCTCCTCACAGTACCAGGGGAGAAAAGAATGCTTGTGATCACTCACAGACCACAGGAGGAGAGGAGTAGATCATACCACCTTGGAAGAATTGAAAACTTATAGATTCCTAGACATATCTGAGAACAGCTGCACAAACCCCTGAAGCGTGGGACAGTACTCCATCCACCATAGAAGAAGAGTCTTCTTTGACAAAGAGTTAAAAGTCAACTAAAAACCTGGGAACATGAGCAAACAGCAGAAAAAATTTCTGGCCATGGAAAATTACTATGGTGACAAGGAAGATCAAAACACTATCAGAAGATGACAAAGTCAAATCTCCTAAATTCAAAGGCTCCAAGAAAAACATGAATTGGTCTCAAGCCATGGAAGAGATTAAAAATAATTTTGAAAATCAAGTAAGACAGGTAGACAAAAAAATTGGGAGGAGGTATGAGAAGGATGCAAAAAATCATGAAAATGAGTCAACAGCTTGGTAAAGGAGATACAAAAAATACTGATGAATATAATACTTTACAAAACAGACTAGGCCAAATGGTAAAAAGGTACAAAAAGCAAATGAGGACAAAAATACCTTAAAAAGCAGAATTGGCCAAATTGAAAAGAAGGCCCAAAAGCTCACTGAAGTAAATAATTCCTTAAAAATAAAAATTGACCAAATAGAAGCTAATGGCTTTATGAAAAATCAAGAAATAATAAAACAAAAAGAAAAGAATCAAAAAATAGAAGACCATGTGAAATATCTCACTGGATAAAACAACTGACCTGGAATATAGATCAAGAAGACATAATTTAAAAATTTTGGGGCTAACTGAAAGCCATGATCAAAAAAAGAGCCTAGATATCATCTTTTATGAAATTATCAAGAAAAACTGCCCTGATATTCTAGAACCAGAGGGTAAAATAGAAATTGAAAAAATCCACCAATTACTTCCTGAAAAAGATCCCAACATGAAGGCTCATAGGAACATTACAGCCAAATTCCAGAGTTCCCAGGTCAAAGAGAAGTATATTGCAAGCAGCCAAAAAGAAACAATTCAATTATCGTGGACCCATAGTCAAGATAACAAAAGATATAGAAGCTTCTACATTAAAGGATTAGAAGTCTTGGAATATACTATTCTGGAGGGCAAAGGAGCTAAGATTGCAGCATGAATCACCTACCCAGAAAAACTGAGTATAATCCTTCAGGGGAAAATGACTATTCAATGAAATAGAGGACTTTCAAGTATTCTTGATAAAAAGACCAGTGCTGAATAGAAAATTTGTCTTTCAGATAGAAGACTCAAGAGAAGCATAAAAAAAGTAAACAGTAAAGGGAAATCATAAAGGACTTAATAAGATTAAATTGTTTGCATTCCTACATGGGAAGATGATACTTGTAACTCACAGGAATTTTCACATTATTAGGGCAGAAGGAGTATATCTTCACAGAGGGCACAGTTGAGAACTGAATATGAAGGGATGACATCTAAAAAAGTTAAAAATAATAAAATTAAGGGGTGAGAGGAATGTACTGGGAGAAAGGGAAAGGGAGAAGTAGAATGGGGTAAACTACATAAAAAAGAAGGAAAAAGCTTTTACAATGGAGCGAAAGCGGTAGAGGGTGAATGGGGAGTGAGTGAACCTTAGTGTCATCAGAATTGGCTCAAAGAGGGAATAACATATACACTCAATTGGGTATACAAATCTCTCTTACACTGGAGGAAAGTTAGAGGGGAAGAGGATAAGAAGGGGATGGGGATGATAGAAGGGAGCACAGATTGGGGGAGATAGTGTTCAGAAGCAAAAGACTTTTGAGGAGGGACAGGATAAAAGGAAGAAGAATATAGAATAAAAAATTTTGAATCAAGTTTCTTTGATAAAGGACTCATTTCTCTGACATATAGAGAACTGAGCCACATTTATAAAATTAAAAACCATCCCCCATTGACAAATGATCAAAATACATGAATAGTTTTCAGATGGAATAATAAGAGCTATCTATAACATATGGAAAAAAATGTTCTAAGCCACTATTGATTAAAGAAATGAAAATTAAACCAATTCTGAGGCACTACCTCATACCTATTAGATTAGTTAATAGGACAGAAAAGGAAAATGCCAAATATTGGCATTAATGCACTTTTGGTGGAATTGCGAACTCATTCAATCACTTGTGGTGCTATTGTGATCAAAGATCTTCCATACCCATTCAATAGGCCTCAGGTGGAGCTAGTTGAGGGAAGCTTGATTAGGAAAGACTTGCTTGTAGGCAGGCCCACACCTTTTTTGCTACGAGGTGCTAAGCCCCGGGCCAATACAGGGTATATGTATACCCTGTGGGTAGCTATTAAGCTCAGACTAGAGAGCTGTGGAGAGTGAAGATGAGAGTGCTGTGAAGAAGACAGAACTGTGAGAAGAAGAGAGAACTGTGTGTGAGAGAGAGAGCTAGAAGGGCTCTGAAAATTGCAAGGGCTTTCAGAAGTGTGGGAGGAGAGGATGCAGGCAGGCAGACAGTTAGGATTCATGAGTGAGTGTTTATGGGTAGTCCCTAACAGAAGAGAAGGTGATAGAATGGCTTGGCTCTTTTCTGTGATACTGTGTTTTAATCTTGCTATTACATTGAGGTAGACTTACTGGTTTTGGGATTCACTCACTACTATGTCAAATTAGGATTATTGGTTTGGGTATTTGATCCTTTGGTATCTGAATAAAAGTTTTATTTCTTCTGCCTTCTATACAGAGAGTGTCTTACACTTTGCAGTTCTGAACTATACAGGCATATTCATAGTCACCATTGATATCATGAATCTTGCCTTACTGATGCACCACTCTGTAGAGCAATCTGGAACTATGCCCGAAGGGCTACAAATCCATTCATATCCTTTCACTTAGCAACACCACTGTTAAGTTTGTATTCCACAAGAGATTAAAAAAAAGGAAAAGGACCTAAATGTACAAAAATATTTATATCAGCTCCTTTCTGGGGGCAAAGAATTGGAAATTGTGGGGTTGCTCATCAGTTGGGGAATGGTGGAAAAAAATTGTGGCATATGATTTTTATGGAATACTTTTGTGCTATAAGAAATGATGAGCAGAATGCTCTCAGGAAACCTGGAGAGACTTCCATGAGCTGATGCAAAGTGAAATGTAATGTGTACAATTTAACAGCAATATTGTAAGATGATCAGCTGTGAATGACTTAGCTATTCTTAGCAATACAATGATGCAAGACAACTCTGAAGGACTTATGATGAAAAATGTTCTCCATCACCAGAGAAAGAACTGATTGAAACATATGTTATTTTTATTTTCTTTATTTTTCTTGAGAGTTTTTTGGGGATCGTCTATGTTTTCTTTTACAATATCACTATTATGAAAATATTTTGAATGACTACACATGTATAACCTATATCTAATTGCTTGCTTTCTCAATGGTTGTGGGGTGGGGAAGGAGGAAGGGAAAGAATGCAAAACTCAAAGTTGAAAAAAGAATGTTAAAAATTATTTTACATGTAACTGGGGAAAAATTGATTCCTAAATAAATAAAGGGAAAAAAGAAATGTTTGTAACAGCTACTGTGGCTTGTCCCTCATTCTCGAAGAGGATCATGATGCCAGGAAGACAATGACATGACTTGCAATTGAATTGGTTATGATTGATGGAGGGCTGTGCAAAGTCACTGTCACCAGTCTCACTTTGTCCTCCAGTAACCTCATATAGATCAGGACAACCGGAGATGTTCCAGGATGCAGTGGGAGATCTTGGCCTTTTTAATCTAAGGTCTTTCCAAATTCTCACTTTGAGTGAGGCAAAGTCTATTCAGTAAATAGACCTCTTTAAGAAGTGAGTCAAATGACCTTGAGGAGGCCAAGCCAAGATGGCAGTGTGAAAACAGGGACTCCCTTGAGCTATTCCCCAGATCCCTCCAAACACCTGTAAAGAAATGACTCTAAACAAATTCTAGAGGTACAGAACCCACGAAATGACAGAGTGAAACAAGACTCCAGCCTAAGATGGCCTGGATGTTTGCTGGGAAGGGGCTCTTGGATAATGATAAAATCAAGGGTTTGACCATTTTTATGTGTGGCTAACATGGGGTGGAAAAGTAATTTATGGCAAAGGAATATGTTGAAGAACTGCATGGTTAAGGTATAAAAGAGAGTCATTATGTACGTTGAAATCCACTAGTATTAGGGCATGCTTACAGTCAGGAAGGGCCATCTAACACACATGAAAGTATGCAAGTACAAGTAACCGCTAAACTATATAGTACTTACCCTAGATGCAGGCCCTCCTCTTCCTCCTTGACTTTCTTCTTTTTAGTAATGCGAAGAAGGGAGAGAACATTGTGAACTGGAATCATCAAGCAAATCTTCAGGAAGCAAAATGGGACTTTTCACTGTTCTTTGTTTGAATAGGGCAGGTACGGTGGGATCTTTTTTTTTTTCTTGGAATGTTCCTCAACACTAAGACCATCGAGGGTCATTGAATTGAATATGATGTGGTGCTGGTGATTGGAGCTTTTCCACACTGATTTCTCACACTCTAGTGAACCTCAAGTGCCCTAGGGACCTGAGACAGGTATATAAGATCCAGGGTTGATGTTTGACTTTTTGGGGTATGCTCATTGAAAGAGTTTGAGTGACAAAACTCTGGGCAAGCTGTTGAACCCGCCCCCTCCCAGCTTTGTAACTCAGCTAGATAGATGTTGCTTCTTTTGTAACTATCAATTGTGATTTGATCAGACAAGGTCTGTCTATTGATGTTTGCAATTTCTGTTTGTATTTGCCTCGAAGTTCAGGGGGCTAATCTTTTCCCCCAGAACTAAGTGAATGATATATGTATGTTTAATTAAACTGAGATCGTTAACCCCTTAAAATTGCTTTCCTTAGAAAAGCAGATCAAAGAACCTCTGCTGGCAGCCCTCTGTGTACTGGTTGTTGTTGGTCTTACACAGCAGCCCTAGGTGGTAGAAACATTGTTGCTACAACCAAGGGAAAACATTTCAGGTCAGGGAAGTGTTGTATACAAAGGCCCACTGGTAAGACTGCTCACAGTACATAAAGCAATGGGTTTCTAAAGAAGAATAATGGTGATATTGAGCCATTATCAGTTAAATCAACAGTCAAAAATATCTATTAAGCCCTTACCTCATGCCAGTCACCGTATTAAGCACTGGAGATATTAAGAAAGGCAAAAAAATAGCCACTTACCCTCAATTAGCCTGAATTCTAAC
>CM053627.1:186745455-186760864 GCA_028646595.1 Phalanger gymnotis | reverse complement strand
ATGCAAGAAGGCTTCATACAGAACATTCAAGTACTGGGATTGGAAAGGGGTTTGTAGTTATTTAGTAGAGCAATGGGAAGTCATGGATTCAATAGAGAAAGAGCCTGAGATTGTGTACCATTTACCATACAGGCATGAAAGCTAGACCACAGAACTGTTGCTCACATTCCAGATCTTGGATTTTTGGATTTAACATGAACTAATGAAGGGACCTACAGCTAGTAGCTTGCAAATATGCAAAGATTGTTCCAGAATAGATCAAAGAGAAATGGATCCCTAGAGCCATATATTGACTTAGAAAACCACAAATTAACATTATCTGTGTTGTATTACATTATTTATTTTCTTAAATATTACCTAATCACCTTTTTATCTGATTGGGATGTAGCCCAGAGTTTGTTTTTGTTTTGCTCAGTGGGACATGAGTTTGATTCCTTTGGTGCAGATGACTGGAGCTAGGGTCAGCAACAGTCTACTGAAGCTCCAAACAAGAATAAGCCTTAAGTACTATCAACTAGACCCAAAGCAGTATAAAGAGCTTACAAAGCTCAGATTAAGAGAGAGGCAGTCAGACTTTGTGTTGCCATGGATAAGACTTCTTAGGAGTATTGAAAGTGTGCACATCCCCACCCTGAACTACCTTGACATCCTGAAAGAACATAGCATTCAGTACCCGGAGAAAACAGCAGCAAAACTCCAGAGAATATAAATCAGTAACACACAAGGCCTCAAATATTGAACTAAATTTTCCCAAGTGGGGAGCTGATCCTGTCCCTAACATGAAGTTCCTGTTCAGGAAGTAGGCCCAAAAGAATAAGGAAACAAAAATGACTTTCAATATGAAGAGGTTATGGTGTCAGGTACATCCAAGATACAAACTCAAAAGAGGATAATTCTAAATCTACAAATAACCACCCCGGCCCAAATACATAACAGACGCATGGTCAATTATAATTGTTGATAGAAATGAAGCAAGAGGTTTTGGCTTTTGGATTTAAAAATGATATTATAAGTGAAACAGAATGATTGAAGAAAGAAATGGGGGAAAAGTGAGAGATTTGGAGGAAAACATCAAAGAATTAACAGTTCAGTACAAAATGTTCATTCTTACCTCAGTAAAATTTAGAAGGAAACATAAATTTACTTATTAAAGAAAAAAAACCACAACTGACTTAAAAAAAAGATTAAGGAGAAATAAGTTAAAACTCATTTGACTACTACAAAGTTGTGACCAAAAAAGAAAAATCTTATCTATCATATTTTAAGAAGTCATAAAGAAATGTTATTGATAACCCTCTGAAAATAAAATATATAAAATCTCTAACAATTGGAGAATTGTATATATTCTTCAGATTCTACCTTATATTTATCTAATTAGCAAATTTTACAAAAAAACATCAAAAAATAAGAAAATAATTAACGTTACAAGGATTGTGGGAAAATAGACACAACAATACATGGTTGGTGGAGTCAAAAACTGGTCCAACTACTCAACAAAGAAATTTCAACTCTGCCCAGAAAGTCATTATACTGTGTATAACCTTTGACTTTTAAGTTCCATTACTAAGCCTATACCCCAAAGAGATCACAGAAAAAAGGAAATGATCCATATGTATAAAAATTTTGATAGCTCTTTTTAGTGACAAAGAACTGGAAACTGAAGTGGTACATACATACCAGTTGTAGAATGATTAAATAAAACATGTTGTTATAATTATGGTGTTTTAACAATAATTGAAGACTGTAATGGTATATTAATGTGGAATAAAAATTAATGGAACGGTTTCAGAGAAAATTGTGGAAGACTTCTATGAATTAACATAAAGTGAGCAGAAACAGGAAAACAATTTATACAATATCAATAACATTACAAAGACAAGCGACTTTGAAATAATTAAGAAGCCCAATCCATTGATGCGATGATCAACCAAAATTCTAAAAGAATATTGATGAAGAAATGTGATGGACCTAAGATGAAGAGCAAGATATATATGTAGCCATACATTAAACATAGCCAATGGAAATTTTTTTTTTGCTTGACTATATATATCTGTTTTGTGTTTTCTTCTTTTCTATAAGGATGGAAGGAAAGAGATGTGAGGGAAAGATCCGTTAGATTGTAAGCTCTTTGAGGGCAGGGACTGTCTTTTTAAAAAATTGGATTTCCCAGTGTATAGCACAGTGTCATTGTATGGCTTGGTTTTCATTCTCAAAGAGGACCATAATATCAGGGAGATGATGACATGACTAGTAACTGAATTGGATTTGAGTGACAGAGGCCTGGCCAAAGTCACCAGCCTCACTTTCTCCTCCAGAGCCATCCGGGTCCAGTGGCCAGATATAGATCAGAATGATTGGAGATGGTCAAGGATGCAGTGGGAGACCTTGGCCTTTTTAAGCTAAGGTCTTTCCAAGTTCTCACTTTGAGTGAAGCAATAACAATTTAGGGAATATGACTGTTTAAGAAGTTAGTCAAGGAATGGCTTCTTTAATTTAAAAAAAAAAGCTCTGAGGTACCACATCACACCTATCAGATCAGTTAATGTGACAAAGTAGGAAAATGATAAATGTTGGAGATGTGGGAAAATTTCAACACTAATACATTGTTGGTGAAGTTGTGAACTGATTCAACCATTCTGCAGAGCAATTTAGAACCATGCCCAAAGGGTTATAAAAATGGGCATACTAGGTCTGAATCTCAAAGACATCATAAAGAAGGAGAAAGAATTCACATGCACAAAAATATTTATAGCAGTTCTTTTTGTGGTGGCAAAGAACTGAAAATTGAGGGAATGTCCATCAGTCATGAAATGGCTGAACAAGTTATGGCACATGAATGTAATAGAATACTATTGTTCCATAAGAAATGGTGAGCAGGAGGATTTCAGAAAAACCTGGAAAGACTTGCACGAACTAATGATGAGTGATTTGAGCAGAAACAGGAGAACGTTGTACACAGTAACAGCAAGATTGTGCAATGACTGACTTTATTAGACTTAGCTATTCTCTTGACATTCCATAGGAACTTAATAAATGTTTATTACATTGGATTTTTATCTATGGAAGAGAATGACAAAAAGAATACCTTCTGGAGGCTCATACATACAGAAAGACTGTATATGGCAATGTAAGAACACTACCATAGAAGAAATGGCTTCTGGTTTTAAACTATATGGTTCCAGGAAGAATGACTATAAAGATGTTACCCAGCCCAGGATGCAAAATTTGGGTTTCCAATTTCCCAGTGTATATATGTGCGTGTGTGTAGAGAGAGATATAGATGTGTGTGTATATATACTTGCTAAATGAAACTTTTTTAAAAAAGAACAGAACAGTGGAATAGTATGAGAAGGGAAGAGAAGTGCATAATATTTGTTGAAAATAAAAAAAAATTCTTTCACTTCAAGGGCCCTTAAAAATGTTCACATTTTCTTCAATTGCATGAATGTATGACATATTGTATGTTGACAAAAACCTTTAATTCTTGATTAATTCTAGTTTTGGGAGTGTTGTTTAGGGAAAGAAAGGACCTACATATTTTTAGACCATAATATTTTTATTTATAAGTAAAAATGGTTAATTAGTCACACACATTCCTTCAGAATCATGCATAGTTTGAAAAGTTGTAAGTCCAAGTTAATGAAGTCCTACCTGCTCAAGGCACAATCTCTACAATCTGTTAAGCTGTATTTCAAATGGTAAGTAAGTAGTTCTAGAGGAGGGATAATTTGGGAGGAAGGTTGAAGGGAATGATTCGAACAAGATATTGGATTCTCATTCTTTTATCTCCTGTGAGGTGCCAAAAGAAACAACTACCTCATTATTCAGTAAGAATCATCTCACCATAAATCCAGGAGTTCAGCTCCATTACTATTCATCTCCCTAGCCTATTTCTTTTATTCCACTCTTAACTAATCTAAAAGCTTCATTTCTCACTTCTGTTTCCCAGGATCAATTAATCCTTGCCTTTGAATTTAGAATGCCAGAATTGTAAACTGACATCTTTGAATTCAGGTAATATTTGTGTCTGATTTTTCAGAAACAGCCATGTTCAGTTCAATTTATTCAATGCAAATTTATTAGAGATTTACTGTGTTCAAGCAACTATAAGAAAAGGAAGGTACAAAAGACTAAAAGCTACACAAATCATGGCCCTCAAGAAGCTTATTGTTTAAGGGGAATTGAGGAGAAGAATAACATGTATGCAAATGAGCATAATGAAACAGAATATAATAAGGGCAAAGAGAAAGCCTGGACAAAAGGTCCTCATTTTACAGTTGGAAAATTGAGATCCAGTGAAATTAAAAGACAAGCAGGTGAGCCAAGATTTCCTTGACTACAAATCCAGTGTCCTTTTTTTTTGAAACAAATTTTATTCTTTAATTTTTTTTAAAAAAAGGTATTTTTAATTTTAGTTTACAACATACAGGTCCACAGGTTTTTGGGTTCCAGAATCTCTCCCTCCCTCTCCTGCCCCTCCCTGCCAAGATGGTATATAATCCAATGCAGGTTGTGTATTTACCTTCACATTTAACTTATTTACATAATAGTCTAGTTATAAAGAAGAATTACAACCAATGGAATAAATCATTAGAATGGAGAAACAAAACCAAAAAGGAAGGGAAAAAAGAAAGCAAATAGTTTACTTCCATCTGCATTCTGACTCCGTAATTTTTTCTCTGGACGTGCATAGCTTTTTCCATCATGAGTCTTTTGGGGATGTCTTTGAACCCTGCATTGATGAGAAGAGTCAAGTCTATCAAAGTTAGTCTTTACAGATACAGTGTGTCTATATCTGTGTATATTGATCTCCTTGTTCTGATCCCCTCACTAAGCATCAGTTCATATAAGTCATTCCAGGTTGTAATGAAGTCTGTCTACTCTTCATTTCATATAGGACAATAGTATTCCATTTCCTTCATATACCACAATTTGTTTAGCCATTCCCCAATTGATGGGCAGCCCCTTGATTTCCAATTCTTTGCTACCACAAAAAGGGTTTCTATAAATATTTTTGTACATATGAGTCCCTTTCCCACTTGTTTGATCTCTTTTGGGATATAGCCCTAGAAAGAGTATTTCTGGGTAAAAGGGTATGCACATTTTTATAGCCCTTTTGGCATATTTCCAAATTGCTCTCCAGAATGGCTGGATCAGTTCACAACTCCACCAACAATGTGGCAATGTTCTAATTTTCCCACATCCTCTCCAATATTTGTAATCTTCCTGTTTTGTCATGTTAGCCAATCTGACAGAAGAGATGTGGTACTTAAGAGTTGCTTTGATTTGCATTTCTCTGATCAACAGTAATTTAGAGCATCTTTTCATGTGCCTGTAGATATCTTTAATTTCTTCCTCTGAAAACTGCCTGTTCATATCCTTTGATTATTTCTGAATTGAGGAATGTCTTGTGTTGCTCTATATTTGCTTTAGTTCCCTGTGTATTTTATATATGAGGCCTTTATCAGAGACACTGGTTGTAAAGATTTTTTCCCAATTTTCTGCTTCCCTCCTAATCTTTGTTGCATTGGCTTTGCTTATAAAATAACTTTTCAATTTAATATAGTCAAAATTAACCATTTTGCATTTTGTAATGCTCTCTATCTCTTGTTGGGTCATGAATTCCTCCCTTTCCCATAAATCTGACAGGTAAACTAGTCCTTGCTCTCCCAAATTGCTTATAGTATCAGCCTTTATTCCAAAATCGTGAACTCATTTTGACTTTATTTTGGTATACAGTGTAAGATATTGGTCTATGCCCAGTTTCTGTCATACTATTTTCCAATTTTTCCAGAAGTTTTTATGGAATAGTGAATTCTTAACCCAGAAGCTGGATTCTTTGGGTTTATCAAAGAGTAGATTGCTATAGTCATTGACTATTGTGTGTTGTGTGCCTAACCTATTCCACTGATCCACCACTCTATTTCTTAGCCCGTACCAAGTAGTTTTGATGGCTGCTCTTTTATAATATAGTTTAATATCTGGTATGGCTAAGCGACCTTCCCTAGCGTTTCTTTTCATTAATTCCCTTGATATTCTGACCAGTGTCCTTTCCATTATACACACTAACCAGAAGCTCCATGTTTACTTATTAAACTACTTAGGGACAGAGATAGGTCTGGACCTCTAAGTATATTGGTATAGGGAAAGCCTGAATGAAGAAATTTCTTCTACAAAAGGAGATGGCACTATATCTCAAACAGTCTTAATTGTCTATCAATGAGATTTTCATTGTCTTTTCTAAAGTCAATTGTCAGACGGTATGTGTCAGAGGGGGATTTAAACTCATATGATTTCTGATTTGGAAGACACCCCTATATAAGCCATAATTATCGAAGTACTTATTCAGTTATAAGTCACATGCCCATATTCTGTCCCAAATAAAAATATTCTAAAGTGTATACAAGTCATGTAAATAGAGTAATAATACATCCCCAAATCCACAATTTAAATTAATTGGCTTAAAAGATTTCTCAGTGAGGATTTGTGAAGTTCTGATGTTGTAACAATATAGCCAGCACCCTCTTAATTCAGGTTTGGTGTTGAGAAGAAATGAGGTACCCACAAGTCACTTAATATTTAACAAAGGAGGACATTTATTTTAATAAAGGTATGAAACAAAGATGCAATGATACCTAGCTTCTCTGGATACAAGTACATTTGTCTCCATCTGGAAATGCCTCTGGTCAGTCAGTCATATGGGCATAGCAACTCTCATGGTCTCAGGCACCTACTAAGACTAAGAGGTTCTAACTACAGGTGGTTTTGATCTTTTTTGTCCCACAATCAGGGAGCTGCAATAGGGAAGCTGGGGCTAATCAGGATGCATAGAGGGAGGAAGATTTCTTGTAGAAATTAAGGAAAATGCATCAGATTTGGAGAGGGGCAGAAAAAATATAGCTGAAGCACCTCCAGAAGTTGGGATGTGCTGGAAACTTGGAACTGAAGAGATCTCTGGGAAGAGAAATAGATGGGATGAAGGGAAGTCTCTTGGGGCCTTGTGCCAGAAGATTAGAGTTTTATGTGCCAGAGCACATCAGGAAACAAGCTGACTGGGACATAGTTTGTAAGCTGCCTTCTGTAAGAGGCATAAGTAATGACTTGGGTGTAATTGGCAGAGAACTCTAAGTGTGAAGTGCAGTTGCCATGCCAGCTGAGGCCCATTAGCCCAGCATGGATTAGGTGATTTTGAAAATCAGACAACTCTTAGAAGTCTCTGGGCCAACAAGCATTTTCTAAGGTGCTGCCACTCCACAGACTTCCATTTGAATCCTTTGTATCTTTTATGACCCTAGGTTGACATATCGAATGGCACTCTTCATCTGCTCCTCTTGGCATGTCACATTCAGATTTCCTTTCTTCCATTAGGGACTGAATCTTGGCAAAGAATTACACTTGGTAAGGCCCTAGCTCTGCTCTAGTCTTAGGATGTCTCACTTATGCTTTTTGCCTCCATTGTATGTTTTGGCAACTTCTGGCAGGACCAGGTTGTAGCTCAGGAAACCTTGCCCACTCCTGTAATCTGTATCTGTGGCCAGGCTATTCTTATAAGTTATGGCCTGCTTTTACTCAATGTAAAAATGTCTCAAATATACTGCACAATTACTGTCAGAGAAATTAGGAAACCCTGAATAAACAGTTTGGGATTTTTCGGTAGGTTTGGCTGAGTGTAATCATGATTATTAAAGACAAAAGTTAAAATAAAAAAGTGTATAATAAATTCACAAAATATTTCATAGGAGAAACTAGTACTGACACATTATTGGCTCCCTCGATTTTCCTATTGTAGTACTCCAAGCCCCTGTCTATATTTCATTCCCAACTGTCTCCCTGGTCTTCCCAACTGGAGTGCTCTAGTAGCCTCATCTAACGTTACGGCATGTAGATGCTTCATTTATTCATTCAGTGAGCATTTATTAATGACCTCCTACGTGCCAACTATCAGCTGCTAAGGATAAAGTAAAAATGAATTAATCTCTACACAAAGGCACAAAGATGAAAGATGGAATGTTGTGTACATAGAATAACAGATAGGCCAATTGGGCTAGATGTAAAATGCAGGAGTTGGAAACATTGCGTTTAGTCAGTAAATACACTTTGGATTTAGAATATGAAGGGCTTTAAATGTCAGATAGAAAGGTTCCTATTTTCCTCCTGAATTAATAGAGTCGCTGAAGCTTTTAATAGTGGAGCAGATTGATAAAACTTAGGTTTTAGAGATCTCATTTTAGCACTGTGGAAAGAATGGAGTACAGAGGAGAGAAATTGAAGGCAGACAAAATTATTAGGACTCTATCGCAATAGTGAAATGAAAGGTGACAAGGGATTGAAATAAGGTATCATTGTCTTGAATGAAAAGTAGGGGATAGAGGTGGAAGATGTTATGGAAGTAGAATGGAGAGGACTTAGAAACTGATTGATTACAGGGATGAGGGAAAGCGAAGAGTGAAGGATAACTCTGAGGCTTTGCTCCAGCTCTAAATCAGCACTATTTAATTCAAGCTGGCTCCCTTCTCCAACGTGAATTTGTGGTATAAGCCACATACTATGAGCATCAGGACTGTGGATTTAAATGCAAAGGGTTTAGGATAGACATAATAGAGCTTGGATAGTATGATTAGAAAAGGACTGAATTAGACAAGTGATTCCAAAGTGAATAATAGAAAGAACACTGGGTTTGGAATCAAAAGCCCTGGCTTCAAAAACTGTCTCTGTATTTTGTTAGCTGGATGAGTCAGGCAAAGTCACAAATTATTATCTCCGTTTTACAGATGAGGAAACCAAAGCAAAGAGGGGTTAAGTGAACTGCCTAGAATTATAGAGCTACTGTGTATCTTAGGCTGGATTTGAACTCATATCTTCCTGACTGTAATCCCAGCTCTCTATTCACTGCAACACCTAGCTTCCACTGTTCATATGTGAAATGAGGATGATGATACCTGTAGTATTAACCTCACAGGACTGTTGTAAATCTTAAATATTTGTTGAATTCTGCATATCATAAATCATAATCTAAATGCCAGTTGATATTGGTCAAGCCATTTCCAATATCAGGGCCTTACTCTCCACCTGTAAAAACAGGTTTTTTAGACTATTCCTTTTATTTTTAAGTAAAAGTGGTTAATTAGTCACATCTGTGGGCTCAGAATCATCCATAATTTTTTTAAAAAAAGTTTTAAGTCTAAGTTAAAATAGAGAAGTAGGGGTGCCTTGGACCCAGTTTGTATTAAGGCTGAAGAGCCAATTCTTTAATTTTCAGTTTGAGTATATGCATCTAAGAAGTTGGAAAAAGATACAAAATAGGTCTTTATTGTTTTGTTGGTTGTATACTTAAGAAAGAGGTGGAGAAAATGATGATCATGCAGATTAAACTTAAATGTGTGTCAGTGGAATTTTTTTTCATAGATCTAACTCTTAAATATTTACTACCAAGTTGCTATAATACACCCAGTGATCCCTAAGATTTTTTTAATTTAATCCATCAATAAAATGTGTTAAGTAGCTACTATTTACCAGATACTCTGCCAACTGCTGGAATTTGTGATCCTAAGATTCAGTGATTTTTATTTTATCACAAGAGAAACATTAAGGCAAAGAGAAAGATCTCTGCATATTTTCACTTTCTTTTTGTTGATAATCATAAGGTTATTGTTGTTACTGTGTAAAATGATCTCCTTATTATGATCACTTTACTTTGCATCATATGAGTTCATATTTAATCTTTCCAGGTTTTTTCTGAAGCCATTGTGCTCATCGTTTTTTATAGCAAAATGGTATTCCATCACAATCATGTATCACAACTTGTTCAGTCATCCCCTAATTGATGGGCATCATCTCAGTTTCCAATTCTTTGCCACCACAAAAAGAGCTGATATAAAATTTTTTGTATATATGGGTCTTTTTCCTTTTGTTTTTTTTCTCTTAGGGACAAGATTGAGAAATGGTATTGCTGGGTCAAATGGTATGCACAGTTTTATAGCCCTACGGGTATGGTTTCAAATTGTTCCCTACCGTTGTTGGACCAGTTTACAACTCCACCAACTGTTCATTAGTGGATCTATTTTCCCACATCCCCTCCAGTAACCTTCATTTTTGATAAATATGAGATGGTAACTCAGAGCTATTTTAATTTGAATTTCTCTATTAAATAGTGATTTAGAACATTTTTTTTGAAATGTGGCTTTAGATAACTTTGATTTCTTCTGAAAACAATTTCCCCAGATATTTTGGCCATTTATCAATTGAAGAATGGCTTTTTCCCTTAAAGTTCACTCATTTCCCTAAATATCTGAGAAACGAGGCCTTTATCAGAGAAGCTTGTTGTAAAAAATCTGATATGGCTTCATTGTCTATGATATCTGTCTCTTTTAATTAAGTCTGTTTTAGCTTTTGCTTTATCTGAGATCATGATTGCTACACCTGCTTTTTTTTTTTACTTTAGCTGAATCATAATAGATTCTATTCTACCCCTTATTTTAATTCTCTATGTGTCTTTCTATTTCAATTGTGTTTCTCTAAACAAAATACTGTTGGATTCCAGTTTCTAATACATTCTGCTATCTGCTTCCATTTTATAGGTGAGTTCATCCCATTCAGATTCACAGTTATGATTACAAACTGTATACTCCCTCCATCAAATTTTCTTCTGTTTATACTTTTCTCTCTCTTTTCCTCCTGCTCCTCCTCAAAAGTGTCTTTTGCTTCTGACCACTACCTTTATCTTCTCTCCTTTTTTATCAACCCTCCCCCACTTTCTCTTATTCCTTTCTCATCCTACTTCCCTGTTAGGTAAGATAGATTTTTCTTTTTTTAATGAAACCAAAGATTTTATTTGAGTTTTACACATTAGATACTTAGAATTAGAACACATTGCTTTTAGTTGAATGGTCAAGTTGGCTTGAGGTCACTATTTTGTCTGGGGGTCCAAAATTGGTAAATATTCTATTTTATGTTTGGAGTGCTGATTAGCCCAATTTCTTTTATGGAGGCATTTTCAGACTTTATAAATAAATAATCTAATCACATTTATGTAGTATATAATTGAAATTAAGTGTTTTTTTTTACTTAGTCTTAAGACTCCTTTCAACAAAATAATAAAGTCACATTTTTGATTTAGGAGGAATTGAGAAACCACCCATTTTTCTTATCTTGCTAGGTAAGATATACTTCTATACCCAATTAAGTGTGTATATATGCTCTTCCCTCTTTGATTGAATTTGGATGAGTGAGGTTCAATCATTTCCTGCCAACCTCTATATTTTTCCTTCCACTATAAAAAAAAATCTTTCTTTCATGACTCAAATGAGATGTTTGTAAAAACTGCTTACTGCAGTGTCTGGCACATAGTAGAGGATGAATTTCATTTGAGAGAGAGAATGAAGAATGCAGATAGCCATGGAGCTGAGGAATTTTCTTGATTTGGGACATGATCTGAGAGTCTGCTGTTTTCTGATCAGCCTTAAATTGCTCTGTAATCTTGTATTTCTCTTTTTCTGTGTCAAAAAATCTCTCCTTCTTGGTGTCTAGGTTTACAGAGCCTTTTCTTCTTGAAAAGAGCAATCAATAAGATGATTTGGAATTTTACACCTGAAGAGTTAACCCTGGAAGAGGTAGCAATGACAAAGGAGCAAGCCACTAGCCAGCTGATTCAGGAAAACCACTCACCTGCCACTGTGGAGGCCAGTGCACATCATCAGAATGATGCCTGGGGTGATACTAGCTCAAAGTCTCCTCACATGCTGGCTGAAGTGCTTTTTGCCATGACTTAGTAGCTTTCTAGGCACATCTTCAGTAGGTTAATGCCTAGGCATTTTGCAAATCTTAACCACATGGGTTCTTCCATTCTTATTTTTTTTTATAAATTGTATTTATTTTCAGTTTTTGACATTCACTTCCACAAGTTTCTGAGTTCCAAAATTTCTCCCCATCTCTCTCCCCTACCATAACGGTGTAAATTTTGATTATCCCTTCCTCCAACTGACCCTCCCTTCTATTGCCCCCCACAACCTTTCTTATCCCCTTCCCTTCCATTTTCCTGTGGGGCAACATAGATTTGCACAGAAATGTATCTTATTTCCCAGTTGCATGTAAAAACAATTTTGAACATCCATTTTAAAGCTTTAAGTTCCACATTCTCACCCTTCCTCCCTCCCCACCCACCCTCATTGATAAAGCAAATAATTACATATAGAGTATACATGTGTAGTCATGCAAAACACTTCCATAACAGTCACGTTGTGAAAGACTAACTATATTACCCTCTATCCTGTCCCACTCTCCATTTATTCTATTCTCTCCTTTAACTTGTCCCTCCCTTCCCCTAATTTGCCATCTGTTCTATTATCTCTCCTCTCTTATCCCTTTTCCCCCTGCTTTCCTACAGGGTAAGATAGATTTCCATACCCAATTGAGTGTGTATGATATTGCTTCCTTAAGCCAAATCTGATGAGAGTAAGGCTTACTTATTCCCTCTCACCTCTCCCCTCTTCCCTTCCATTGTAAAAGCTCTTTCTTGACTCTTTTTTTGTGAGATAATTTACTACATTCTACCTCTCCCAGTCTTTTTCTCCTAGTACATTCCTCTCAACACTTTTATTTTTAGGTATCATTCCTTCATATTCGGTTCACCCTGTGACCTCTGTCGATACACACACACATACATACATGTACACATATTTACATATACATATATACACATACATGTATACATATACATATATATGTTTGCATTGTGCATAAATTTATGTATATATACATACATATACACATACACCTACATATATATGCATATGTATGTATATATACATACATACATACATGCATGCATGCATGCATACCCTCTAACTACACTGACACTGGGAAAGGTCTCTTGAGTTACAAATATCATCATTCCATGTAGGAATGTAAACAGTTCAACTTTAATACGTCCCTTATGGCTTCTCTTTCCTGTTTACCTTTTCATGTTTTTCTTGATTCTTGTATTTGAAAGTCAAATTTTCTATTCAGCTCTGGTCTTTTCAACAAGAATGCTTGAAAGCCCTCTATTTCATTGTGATTCCATTTTCCCTCTGAAATATTACATTCAGTTTTGCTGGGTAGATAATTCTTGATTTTAACCATATCTCCTTGGACCTCTGGAATATCATATTCTAAGCCCTCCAATCCCTTACTGCAGAAGCTGCTAAATCTTGTGTTATCCAGATTGTCTTTCCACAATACCTGAATTGTTTCTTTCTGGCTGCTTGCAGTATTTTTCCCTTGATCTGGGAACTCTGAATTTCAACAATCCGGCTAGCAGCTGTTGTGGGGGTGAAAGACCAACACAAGCCCAATAAGAAAGCTGTCAGCACACTGCAAAAGCACAGATTCTTTTGATCTGCTTTAGTAAGGAAAGCAACGTTAAGGGGTTGACAAGCTTACTTTAATTCAGCATACAAATATCACTCACTTAGTTCAGGGAAAAAAGCCAGCACCCTGAATTTCAGAACAAATACAAACAAAGTACACACATCGACAGAGAGACCTTGTCTGGTTGAAATCATAATACATAGTTACCATAGTTTAAGAAAAGTCCCAGCATCTGGGTTACAAGCTGGAGGGCTCTCAGCTACAGCTGCCCTGAGTCTCCGCATCAGCACACCAGCAGGAGTGAGACCCCTAAACAAATTACGGACATCGACAGACAGACCAAATACAGATTCATAGTTACCAACATCTAGGTTCAACCGGTGAGCTCATGATGAGGGCTGGCCCAGAGTAACTCGAACCACCACTGCTGGTGGATTCTTACCATTTCTTTTTTACCCTCTGCTTCTAGAATACCAGGACAATTTCCCTTGATAATTTCCTGAAAGATGATATCTAGGCTTTTTTTTTTGATCATGGTTTTCAGGTAGTCCAATAATTTTTAAATTATCTCTCCTGGATCTATTTTCCAAGTCAGTTGTTTTTCCATTGAGATATTTCACATTGTCTTCTATTTTTTTTCATTCTTTTGCTTCTGTTTTATAATTTCTTGATTTCTCATAAAGTCATTAGCTTCCATTTCCTCCATTCTAATTTTTAAGGAATTATTTTCATCAGTGAGCTTTTGGACCTCCTTTTTCATTTGGCCAATTTTTCCTTTTAAGACATGCCTCTCCTCATTGGCTTTTTGGACCTATTTTGTCATTTGAGCTAATCTACTTTTAAAGGTGTTACTTTCTTCAGCATTTTGGAGGGGGGTCTCCTTTAGCAAGCTATTGACTCATTTTTCATGATTTCCTTGCATCATTCTCATTTCTCTTCTCAATTTTTCCTCCACTTCTCTTACTTGATTTTCAAAATCCTTTTTGAGTTCTTCCATGGCCTGAGACCATTTCACATTTTTTGGAGGCTTTGGACGGTAGGAGCCTTGACCTTGTTGTCTTCCTCTGGTAGCATGTCTTGATATTCTTCATCAGTAAGAGTGTAAGAAAACATCTTTTCACCAAGAAAGTAACCTTCCTTAGACTCATACTTTTCCCCCTCTTTGTTCATTTAACCAATTATTTGGCTTTTGAGCTCTTCGTTAAGTGAAGGGTGTACTGCCCCAAGTTTCAAGGGGTTTGTGCACCTGTTTTTAGAGATATCTCTAAGAACCTGTAAATTCTCAGTTCCTCCAAAGTGATATGATCAAAAAAGAGGTGATTACTCCTCTCCTGGCCTGTGCTCTGGTCTGTGAGCAACAATAAGCACTCTTTTCTGACCTGGAACTGTGAGAAAAGTTCCTTCTTCACAGCCACCACCAGCTGTGTCATATCAGCACTCCTCCTCACCCCAGGACCACCACCCAGGACTGCAACTCAGATAACCCACTCAGTTGTCCCCCAATCTTTAGGCTGAGAGCTCTAGAAGTCCCATCTGTGCCAGCATGGTCCAGGCTGTGCTGGGCTCCACTCTGAGACCAATGTGATAGACCCTTCCTGTTGGCCTTCCAGATAGTCGTCAGCTGGAAATCTGCTTTCTTCTATCATTTGATGGCTTCTTCTAATCTAGAATATGTTTAGAGTCATTTTACAGGTATTTTGAGGAGTTTGGGGGGAGAGGTCAATCAGGTCCATGATTCTACTCCATCATTTTCACTCTGCCCCACCCCCAATTCCTCTATTTTGATAACCACCAACTGGCTTTGAGATAGTAGCTGGCATCTTCTCTTTCTTTTTCCTTTTCATCTGGATTTTTGGTGCAGTGTATTGTAGTAGGAAGGCCGAATTTATGATCTCAAAAAGGATCATATAAATATCAGAATGGTTCGAAATCGTTGGGTATACAGAATTCTCCAAGCAGAAGGCATCAAAAAATTTATTCAGGGCCCAGAGCAACAAATTAGCGAACCAACCTCCCCATTCCAGTATTGTGAACACAAGCCTCCAGGCCCAGTAGGCCCGCC
>CM053627.1:186711383-186744955 GCA_028646595.1 Phalanger gymnotis | reverse complement strand
TACACAACCACAGATATATTGATTCTGTGATGACTAACCCTGACAGACTTTGCTCTTCTCAGCAACACAATATGCAGAGACAGCTCCAAAGGACTCATGATGGAGAGAGCTATCTACATCCAGAGAAAGAACTATGAAGTATGAATGCAAATCGAGGCACACTTCATTCTCGCCTTTTTTCCCCTCCATTTTTTTTCTTCTTCTCTCTTTTGTATTTGTTGTTGGGTTCTTTTTTTTTTTGATTCAGTTTCTTCTTTCTCTTGAGTCATGAGAAAATGTATAAATTATTCCAATGCCTAGTTATACCTGGAAGTTATATGGGACTCCATGCCTTCTTGGGGAGGGGGGGAGGGAGGGAAGAAAATCTGGAACCCAAAATTATGTAGAACTGTTTGTTGCAATCTAAAAATAATAATAATAAAAAAAGAGGGGAGGCAAAAAACAACAACAACAACAAAAGAATCTATGAATTAAATAAACTTTAAGATATAACTTTATGAATCTATCAGTCAATAAACAAGCATTTATTAAAAGACTGCCATAGACCAGGCACGGTAGTAAGTGTTGGAGATACAAAGAGAAACCTGGATCAGTCCTTGTCTTCAGGACACCCCATCTTCTAACTCTGGACGCATTTGCAGTGGCTAACCCCCATAGCTAAAATGTTATCCATTGTCATTTGTAACTACTGACTTCCCTGGCTTCCCTCAAGTCCCAACTAAAATTTTGTCTTCTACAGTAAGGTTTTCCTAAATCTTCTTAATTCTAGTGCCTTCCATCTGTTGGTTATTTTCTTTTTTTGCCTGTATATATCCTGTGCACACATGATTATTTGCCTGTTGTGTCCTCCATTAGATTGCTAACTCCTTGAGAGCAGGGACTGTCGTCTAACTTCCTTGGTATATCCTGTTCTTTAAACAGTGCCTGAAACACTTAATAAATGTTTCTTCACTGATTGATAATCTATCAATAGGTGACAATAAAATGTACATATGTTAAATATCTACAAAATAAGCATTTACAAATATATATGAAATAAATATCAAGTGATAGGAGGAGGATAGTATGGAGGGAATAAGCTGCTGGGGAATAAAGAAAGACCTCATGTAATAAGATGGCCTTTGAGCTGAAATAGGAAGTAAACCAGGGGTCTATGAATCTAGGCAAAGGCTGGCTAATTCCGAGGACAAAATTGGCAAGAAAGTGGGAATTAACAAAAAATTAGACACGGTGGTTATGCTGTTTGCATGTAGGATCCCAAGGTCCCTTTCCTTAGTCTGTTCTCTGAATATGGTTTACAGTTATTTTACATTAGATTTGTATAATCTTGCCACTTTACTTGTCTATTACATTAATCTCTGCATATTTCTCACAAGCATTAGCAGCAAAACTCTTAAAAATACTTTAAAATAATTGTACATCATATTCAGAGAAAGAAGAAAGGAAAGGGAACTTGGGATCCTCAGTCACTGGCACAACTGCAATAGTGATAAATGAAGTATCAGTGAGAATGACAGAGCAATAGGTATCGAAAAGCCATGCCCTGCCACCTAGTGGTGAAAGGGAATAGTAAGGTGATGAGTAAGGCAGGAGACGGAGTAAGATGATGTGGAATAGTCCCATGGCACCAAAGAAAATTTAATCATCAGCCTGGGAATGGGTCTTTTCTGGGGTCATATGGTTTATTTCTTAGCCTCCAGGTCAGTCTATGTCTACTTTATACACCCATCTACATGCACTGAACTTCTTTTGACATGAGTATCTTGATTTCGAATGGGAAGACCTCTTAATTTTTAGCAATAAAAATACCTTTCCAAAAACACTAAAAAGGCAGGCATTCTCTGTTCTTCTATAAGTTAATGCACTTACTGTTCTATTTCTTCTATAAACAATTTCAGTAATCTAGGAGGTGGTGCAATATATAGAGCTCTGCACCTGAAGTCTGGAAGATCTAAATTCATTTCCAGGCTCAGACACTGGGATGTTAGATGTGTGACTCCAGGCAAGTCACTTAAACTGTCTCTACCTCTGTTCACTCCTCTATAATGTCGTGTAAATAATATCATCTCCCTCTCAAGGTAGTTGTGAGGGTAAAATAAACTTTAAAGCAATTTTCAAAACTTAAAGAGCTGAATAAAAACTAGTTTTTATTATGATAACTATTTTTATCTGCCAGAAAATGATTTTTTTGTCTTCAACAAACTCTTCAGTTGTTAATGCTTTCTCTTTCCTCATGGCCAAATAAGATGAGGGCAAGGACTCCCTTTTTTAAAATTTATCTCCTTTGCTCCTAAAACATTGCCTCATAGTTAGCACAAGCTTAATAAAATGAATTATACCTCTCAGGTCTCTTCTAATTCTATATTTATTTTGCAATTTCTATGAAAATAATTTAATTCAATTTAAAAATCATTCATTAAGCACTTATAATTAATTTAACCTTGTGTTGAGCATTGTAGCAATATATTTGAGAGGAGACCTTCATGTGATAGGAAAAATTAAAAGTAAGGGAGGATTTGATTAGCTTACATATCATATACCTACTATGTGTAAGGTCAAATGCTTGATAATTTAGAGTGATTAATATTAATAACAGTGATCGGTAATAATAATTTGTATATTTATAAAGAATTATTTCAACAAAAGTACTTTCACATAATGTCTTTCATTTGACAGCTTTTCAAGGTATGAAATGATGATTGTGGCGGTAGGGGTGGTTGTGGTAATGATGATGATGATGATGATGATGATGATGATGATGATGATGATAATGTAATGTGATATGACATGATATGATATGAAGCCATATGGCTCTAGCAAATTGTATTAAAATAGCTTTTTCATCTTGTAGAAACTTTCCATAATGAAGATCAAACAAGTACAAAATGGTTAATATGAAGCAAGATAAACATGTACCAAACACTTTGGGCTTGAATACAGATGTCAAATCAGACCACTAGTTGAATGTTATATTTTAACTACATTGATCTCTAGGCAAGACAAACTGAGCAAAAAGAAAATTATCAAAACAAAAGCTGTTGCTATGTAGATTGAGAGATTTATTGACATCCGGAAGTCAACAATGCTGAACTCATGTGAGAACATGATTAGAAGCATCAATACCCATGCAATACCAGTTCTCACTTTTGAAACTTGAAAGGGACAATAACAGATTGAAATAGTATTCTAATAAAAACCCATACAGGTACAATTCCTCCAAACTAATTGGACAAAAAAATTAAATTTCCACTTCAAAAACAGGATCGAGTTGGGCAGAGCCAAGATGGCAGAGTCAAAACAAGGACTCCCTTGAGCTCTCCCCCAAATCTGTCCAAACATCTGCAAACATGATTCTAAACAAATTCTAGAGCTACAGAACCCATGAAATGACAGAGTGAAATAAATCTCCAGCCAAAAATGAACTGATGGTAGCGGAGAAGGGTCTATCACACTGTCCTGGGAGTGGAGTGCAGCCCAGAATGGGTTGTGCCAGGACAGACCAGGCTGGGGCAGACTGGGCAGAGCAGGCCTCAGGGCCCTGAATCACTGAGCTGTGGCAATTTCCAGGCTTCTCAACCCACAAATGCCAAAGACAACTTAGCCAGTCAGTGGAAAAACTGCTGGAATGAGGTGAGAGAAGGAACAGCTGGCCTCAGCCCCAAGGCAGTGGAGGCAGCTTCAGTGGTGGCTGCTTCCAGAGCTCCAGGCCCACAGATGGTGGGGGGAATCAAGTGGCTGATCAGAGTGGGAGTTCAGGGTTCTCTTTGCTGGTTCTGAGACAGGATTCTCCTCCTTTACCCTGCTTGGATCTGGGTCCCAATCCTGGTTAGAGGCCCTTGGGGGAAGAGGAGCGCTGGTGCGGCAGAGCTTGTGGTGGCTGTGGTAAGAGTCCTCCTGGTAGTTACATGGCAGACAAAAGTGCTTGAGATCACAGACCACAGAACAGGCCAGGAGAGTAGCAAACACCTCTTATTGGATCATACCACCTCAGAAGAACTGAAAATTTACAGGTGCCTAGAAGTAGCTCTGAAAACAGCAGCACAAAACCCCTGAAGCTTGGGACAGAGCACTCTCCACTCTAGGAGCAGTCATATCCTGACAAAGATCTCAAAAGTCAAGTAATTGGCTGGGAAAATGAGCAGATAGCATAAAAGGACTCAGATTACAGAATCTTACTTTGGTGACAAAGAATATCAAAACATACAGCCAAAAGAAGTCAACAAAGTCAAAGATCCTACATCCAAAGCCCCCAAGAAAAATATGAATTAGTTCTCAGGCCCTGGAAGAGCTCAAAAGGATTTGGAAAATCAAGTAAGAGAAGTAGAGAAAAAATGAGGAAGAGAAATGAGAGTGATGCAAGAAAATCATGAAAAACAAGTCAATAGCTTGCTAAAGGAGAGCCAAAAATACTGAAGAAAATAACACCTTAAAAATTAGACTAATCCAAATGGTAAAAGGGGTCCAGAAAGCCAATGAGGACAAGAATGCCTTAAAAGGCAGAATTAGCCAAATGCAAAAAGAAGTCCAAGAGATCACTGAAGAAAATAATGCCTTAAAATTAGAATGGAGCAAGTGGAAGCTAGTGACAATGAGAAATCAAGAAAATATAAAACAGAACCAAAAGAATGAAAAAATGGAACACAATGTCAAATATCTCATTAGAAAAGCCACTGACCTAGAAAATAGATTCAGGAGAAATAATTTAAGAATTATTGGACTACCTGAAAGCCATGATCAAAAAAAAAAGAGCCTAGCCATCATCTTTCAAGAAATTATTACAGGAAACTGCCCTGATATCCTAGAACCAGAGGGTAAAATAGAAATCGAAAGAATCTACCCATTGCCTCTTGTAAAAGATCCCTATCATGCAGCACATATTTTAGCATTAGTCACAGCTGTCAAACAAGAAACAGATCAAAAGGAAAAAAAAACATGAAAAATAATAAAATAAATGAAAAAAGTATCCTTTGATCTGCATTCAGAATCCATTAGTTCTTTTTCTGGATGTGCATAACATTTTCCTTCATGAGTCTTTTGTACTTGACTTGGATCCTTGTATTGCTGAGAAGAGCTGAGTCATTCTTAGTTGATCGCCACACATTGTTGCTGATACTGGGTACAGTATTTTCCTCCTCATTTCACTTTGTATCAGTTCATTTAAATCTTTCCAGGTTTTTCTGAAATCCACCTCTTCATCATTTCTTATAACACAATAGTATTTCATTATATTCTTATATCACAGCTTGTTCAGCCATATCTCACTTGATGGGCATCCCCTCAATTTCCAAAATTTCTCTACTACAAAGAGAGCTGCTATAAACATTTTTGTACATGTAGTTCTTTTCTCTTTTTTATGATCTCTTTGGGATACAGAACTAATAGTGTTATTACTGGATCATGAACAAATGGATATCAGTGAGGATTTGCTTACAAAAATGTAGTAGTTTACAATAATGGGCAAGTCAATGGCCTTTTTTATTTATTAGTTTCCTCACATTTTAATTTAAATGTGAGGATCAAAATAGATGCACCCTGTAGTACCTTCCTACTCTGAAGTGAGAAGATTCTATAACATTATTAGAGAACTTGCAGAACTTGATGACTTTTTGCATATATAGCACAACAGAGAGGGGAAAAAATGACCGAGGTGTCTGGAAGGGTGGCAGAATGATAGAGAACTGGAAGCTACAACTTAACAGAAGGATGTGATAATGAAGATTTTTTTTTGTTTTTTTGGTTTTTTTTGGTTTGTTTGTTTTTGTTTTTTTTTTTTTTGGCATCTGAGTTTCAGGTACTCTCAGTATACCCAAGAAGAAATATTTAGCAAAAAGAAAGACTGGAAATGAACAGTGTGCACCAATTTGGAAATAGTAAAACAAATTATTGTATATGAATATTAACAGAATATTATTGCATCATAAAACTAATGAAAAGAATAGTTTCAAAGGAAATTTAGAAGACCTCTATGAACTCATGATGAGTGAACTGAGTATAACTATGAGAAAAATTTATTAAATGACATTACAGAAAATAAAAACAACTAAGCAAAATTTAGCAATCTTTAATTCAGTAATTAAGCATGAGTGTAAAGGAGAGGTGGGAAACCTGGGACCTCAAGGCCATATGTGGTCTTCTAGGTCCTTGGGTGGAACCTTTTGACTGAGTCCAAGTTTTACAGAACAAATCCTTTTATTATGGAGACCTGTTCCGTGAAGCTTGGATTCAGTCAAAGGACTTCACTTGAGGACCTAAAGAGCCATGTGTGGCCTCTAAGCCACAGGTTCCCTACCCTTTGTCTAGAGGATTAAAAATATAACACACCATTCACCTCCTGCTAGAGAGGTTGATTGACTTATAATGCCTAATGAAACATATATTTTTGAACATAGCCATTGCGGGAATTTGTTTTTCTGTACTATTCATGTTTGTTATATGGTCGTTGTTACTTTTTTTATTCTTTAGTAAGTGGACAGTAAATAGAGGCATAGATTTCCTAGGCTCATAACAAGTGAATTAGTAAGTGCATAAGTGAATAAGTATTATTTAAAGTACATAGCAAAGCAGTTGTAAATTTTAGGCCTGGTACTTAGAAGAAGGGTCACAGCTAGGGATATCCATTTGGGATTTAGTTCAGATCATACCTTCATTGCTTTTGGCTAAAAGCCATTGAACTCATTCTCAAAGAGGCAATTTAAATTGAGAGCATGAAATCCTTGAAATATAACACTCAGTAGAGAGGTCAAGGAGTAAACCTTAAGAAACCCAGCATAGTGGTGTTGGGAGGTGAGTGGAAATAATGTTTTATGAGGTAAAAAATGCATGGATTAGTAGTAAGCAAATGGAAGTATTAGTGCATGTAAACCCCTTGTGAGAATTTTGAAAAAGAAAATGGGAAGGCAAACAGAACAATAGCCAGGTAGGACAGACAACAGGGTCAAAGGAAGGGTTGTTCAAAACAAGTGGCACCTGAGAGGATTTGAGTAAGACAAAAGTTAATGGAAATGGAGAAATTGTAAGTGGTGTTAAGCAGAATAAAATTAATGAGGCAAAGTCCAAGAAGAGATGGGAGAGGATGGCTTCATGAGCACAGAGACAGAGGTGAATTTTTGTCAGAAGAGAAAAATGAGTAGAAAAATACAGAACCAAACACTTGAATAATGTCAGAGAACTCACATATGGTGGCATTAGTATTTTTAATAAAATAGACATTAAGGTGCTGTTGATAACAATGGAAGGAATGGAGAAAGTCAAATAATTTATGTGGAGGTTTGGGATAGAAAGGGATAAAAATAAAACTATAATCTTTCTTTCAGGGTTGTTCCTTTTTTGAGTCTTTGGTTTGACCCATATTAAGAGAGAGGTATCAGAGAAATTAAGCATGTAAACAACCAACTTTAATGGTAGGTTATTTTATTTTATTTTTTTGAACTTTATTTTATTGATTTTACATATTTTGCTATCTAGGGTCCAGAAAGTGACTTGTCAATCAACAACTAATGAACATTATTTATTGAGCACCTACCACATAGAAGGTACTACATTAGAATGGTGAGGGATACAGAGAGATACAAAAGTTAGCCCCTGCTTTCATGAAGCTGGTAGTCTAGCTGTCTTATCAAGATGAATTGCTGCTGTGGTAATTTGAATTCCCAGGGCTTCCATTTTGAAGGCAGGTAGATGTCTCATCTCAGGTATTATATACAGCACTGAAGCCTCCATTTAATACACATGCCATATTCATATTCATCACTTTCACAATCTGTTTTGCATCTTCCCAAAAACTTCTGGCATCTGCTGATCTTGTAGGCATCTTGTTTTTTAGCTGCATGAAAGAAGAGTACCTGAAATTTTCAGTTCATACTTCATATCTTAGGGCACTTAACATGGAGAAACAAGTGAGCTTGAGTCAGAAGGGCACTTAACCCAAAATGGGGGAGGTTTGGAAAAGATGACAGAAAGCAACCTGACATCTCCAATAGTATTCAGACAGTAACATTTTCAGAAAATAATAGGCCTATGAGCATTTCACTTGCAGAAAATTTGCAATTCTGTCCAGTGTCATCCTTCCATTCTTACCAATTTCCACAGAGTTATACTTATATATAATCTACAGTTAATATCATTTCTAAATTTTTCAGTCTAGATTTTCAGGACGTCAATAATCTGATCTCACTTTGCCTATCCATTTTTTTTCTTTCATTGCCCAATACGATCCATTCATTCCAATTAAGGTGGTCTCCCTCACTGTCGTTATGTATAGCCTTTTCAAGGTCTCTCTAATTGCGTCAAAAAAAATTCTCTGCTTTTTGTCTTCTCTTATGGTTTTCTCCTTGCACAGATTCACATATTCACAAAGCAAGAGAGGCTGAATTTGAAGTCAGTTTCTCTGATTCCAGAGCAGTCTTCTTTTCACTGTATCCCATTTACTATCAGACTATACAATCTTAGGAGGATATCACCTATAACTTTGATATACATAATCCAATCCAAAAGGAAACTTAAAAGCATTGAATAAATTACCTGAAAGGGATATCAGCAGAGCCCTGTGATACAAATATACACACATATACATATATGTGTATGCACACACATATACTCAATAGGTATATATACATATATCACATATACACATGTATTATGTATGTCTATGTATGTGTGTATGTGCATGTGCACATACATGTGTGTGTAACCTTAAAACATCAGAATGAGTACTAGACTTAGCATTGAAGAATAAGATTTCTACAAATTGTAAAGGTTACCCCCCAACAGGGAAGCTGCAGCCAGGGGTGTGCTGGAGCCAGCTCTTACCATTTCTTTTCTTTAGATCTATAATTTTATTACATTGTCCTTGTATTAAAACCTATGATATTATGAGAAGCATCATTGACAATAAAAGATATGGAGGGAAGGGGAACTTAGGTAGTAAAGACTCAAGCGACTGAGAAAGGACTATGATCAAAGCATTTTATTTACAACTAATGAAAATTTAAGTGCTCAAAGATGACCCTATTTCCTTCTCAGTTTTTCCCTAAAGACATGAGGTCCATTAAGGATTTGCCACAGATATGGATCCCTTAGCCTTTTAGAGTGAGCATTAGATGTGTTCTCCCCTTCTCCAAACCCTATTCTGACCCAATCTCACACTACCAATGTAATTCTTAATTTGGGGGCAAAGTCAAGATTCAGCTGTGATAATCTCTATTTATTAGAGAAATGCAAATTAAAACAACTCTGAGGTGCACCCTCACACCTATCAGATTGGCTAAAATGACAAAAAAGGAAAACTTTAGATGTTGGAGGGGATGTGGGAAAATTGGGACACTAATGCATTGTTGGTGGAGTTGTGATCTGATCCGACCATACTGGGAGTGATTTGGAACTATGCCCAATGGGCCACTAAACTGCATACCCTTTCTCATCTTCACTCTTTGTTCCCTCTCCTGGCATAATCTATCAACTCTATCCTGAGAAGACCAGTGTTTCAGATCGTCATATAACACAGTAATACTAGTATTTTTTGTATTAGTTTGTTTCTAAAGTGAAAATGGAATTCAATCTCATTTGAATAATAGAATCTCAAAGAAGTATACTTTGCCCCTTCTACTATGTTGCACAATTGTATGAACTCCAGCCATGATGTAATGGGAATTACAACACTCTAGATACTAGAGAGGGTGCTTTTGAAACAGCTTCATCTTTCTTCTGGGTACCCAATAAGTGAGAAGACTACAGAGGCAGCCACCACAAGAACAGAAAACCAAGCAGTGCAAAATGTGATATTGGGTTTTATTTAATTAATATTACAGAGCTAGATCAGCACTGGTGCTAAGTTTGGAGAAGGACACAGGTTTGCTTTAGGTCTTTCTTCCTCTTCTAAATTAATGGTTTACTTAGTTTTCTTCTCTGGGCTCCTCAGTCGTCTATCTTCTGTCCTCAAATACAGCACACTGTTGAAGGTTTTATGCAATAACTAATCTTAGTTTCAAATTCAGAGCACAATTGTTTACAGGTGCCTTTGACTAGTTTGCATTTTTTGTGGTAATCATAGTCGCCATATTTGAATATTCCTGCTCCACTTCTTGCTGTAAGAAGGAAAGAACAGCTGGAATTATTAATCCAGCTATAGTTTTGAAAAGAAAAAGAAGAGAAAGTCACAAGCCCAGCTTTGATTAAAAATCTTGGAGAACAGCAGAGGTTCTTTTTTTCCTTCTCTTTTTTCCTCATTTGGGGACAACAGGAGGAATTCTGTATCATTCACAGGCCTGCCTGAAGCCCTCTAAGATATTCTCCATCTTTGAGCCAATACTAACTTCCCACACCCCCCCCCAAAAAAATTCCAATTTTCATATTAAGATCATAGATTTAGAGTTGGAAGGAATCTTCAAGGTCATGGAGTCCATTTTACAGATGAGGAAGCTTAGGCCCGTGAAGATTAAATTATTTTCTTAAGGTTGCATAGCTAGTAGGGATCCAAAGCAGAATGGGAACCCAGATCATCTTGATGCCAAGCCAGGATTCTATTTAATAAAGCATGCTGACTTAAAAATAGATTTGAATTTGGCAAAAGACATACTTTTGCTTGGATACAGAATCCAAATTTATACTACTCCTCTTATTTATCATAATTAATCTATACAGTTACCCCTTCCACATCATTGGGGTTTGGGGCACAGTGCCTCCACAATCTGGAAAATCTGCATAAAATTTTTTGGCCTTCTCTTTGTGCCAGAGAATTCTGAATTATTGTGGTATTAAAAGATAAAAATGTTGATATTATACATTAATATACATGTATTTATGTATTTCTGAATTGCTAAACTTTTTTGTGTCATCTGCTGGCATTCACATGTCATCTGTGGCTTCTGAAAAACTCCCCCAAAATTCCCTTTTAATTTCTTATACCGACCTGTGATACATCAAAACCGCAGTGGGGAAGAGCGCAATGTGAAAGACATGACTGTATAGTTCTGCCATGCTGGGGTGCTTTCTATGTGCTTGCATGCCACAAATCAAGCTGCCCCATCTCTAATATCTGGAGCAAATTGTAAGCAGGTTGGTGACCATAACTTGCCTTACCATCTCTTCACTGTTCTCCCTGCCTCTAATCTCTTTGACTTTCCACTGCAACCTAGAGACTGACCAAGTTAAGTTTCTTAATTCACTCGTCTTGATACAACCTTTCTCTTGGTGATTGCATAGAATTTCACCATTCCAGCTATCACTTCTGCATCACCGAGAAGCTAAGGATATATTACAGAACATCAGATTTGCACTGTTGTGTAGATCAAGTAAGATCATGTATATAAAATTTCTTGAGAACCCTAAAGCAGCTACATAAATGTCAATTATTGTTGTTATTAAATAATTATGATGCAAAGGAGAATATGACATACATATGAATTGCACAAATTAAAAAAAACTATATAAATTATGGAGAGCAAAACTTCATTCCTGACTGAAGAAAGTACAAATATCCAAAATTCTGCTGACCATCTTTTGCCTGCTATCCTAACCCCTGTCTTTGTGTGGGCTGTCCACTATCCAGAATCTGCTTTCTCCCACATCCACATCTAGGAATCTTTAGCTTCTTTCAAGACTGTCATAAGGTTTGAAGTACATACCTAGTTGTCAGTATTCTATCCTTCTTCAGATTACTTTGCATTTGCTTATCTTTATATATTGTGTAACCAATAAGTCGAATGTAAGTAATAAGAAAGAGAATATAAGCTTAACCATAAAGAAGAGTTAAGAAAGTGCATCTCCTTCATATCATTGCAAAGGTGGGGGACTATGAGTAAGGAATATTATAATTATTGTCATATGTAGTCCATATATTGTTTGGTTTAAGTAAACTGAAAATTCTCTTTTTTAGTGAAATGTCTCAGATATTGCTAAATTCCTTCATCCTGAGACATTTAACATTATTATGACTTGAGTAGAGAAGGGCATCATACGTTTATAAAATTTGTAGACTATGTGAAGATGAGAGAAAGAACGAGCAATTTATATAAAGAGTTAAGTTAGAAAAAAATATTAAAAAATTAGAATGCTGGACCAAATTTAGTAAGATGATTTTTAAAAGAATAAATTTAAAGTTCTATGGAGGCTCAAAAATCAATTTTGCAAATGTATATTGGAGTTAATGTGAATTTTGTGTACAAGTCCTGGGAGTTTTACTCAACTGAAAGTTTTACGTAAGTCACAATGTAACATGACAATCAAAAATATTAATTGTGATTTTCATCATTAGCAGGATAGTGTCTAGAGTAAAGGAGAAGGTCTGCTATATTCTATTCTGCCCATAACATACATAGAGGTGTGTGTTCTGTTATGGGCACCACATTTTAGAAAGGACAACTTATAAACTTGAGGACTTTTTAAAGGGGATGATGACAGGATTGATGATGATAACACAAAAGGATCACTTGGAAAGTGGATCAGAGAAGGGAAGACCAAAGCAACACATGATTGCTCTCTTTAAGTATTCAAAGACCTATCATAATGAAGACAGATGTCAAGGTCAGTGGAAGCTTTATTAATGGATACGACAGAACCAAGTATGTTTGGAAGCAGTGAGGAAAGACCTTATCTATAGCAATAGACTAAAAATAGGAGACAGAGAAAAATCATTGATGGGAGAAGGTTCTGGAAGAAACAGAAAGGGATGGGATCAAACACATAAGTAGAATAGTTAGAAGCTTTTGCTAAGTGGAGGACCATGTTATTATCTAATACTGAAACAAAAGTCAATCAAATCACAGATTTAGATGTGGAAAGAAAGCTATCTTGTCAGAGCAGGACATATTCTCTTCTCATGTTATAGATGAGGAAACTGAGTCCCAGAGAAGTAAATTGGAAAAGACGGGTGAAAACATAGAGCAACTTTGAGGCTTACAGGATGAGGTCTCATAATAAGTGGCCTCATTCTTCTCAGTACAGTTGTGGGAAAATCATCAAATAAGAAGGGGCACTGAGTAGTGGGAGATGAGGCATAGAGAGAAATTTTAGAAAAGCTACCCTGAATATTATGGTGGGTAGTCAGAGACAAATGAAAACATCACTATATGAAGACATAATTGAAATTAAATTGTCTGTATTTGTAGTGGCTTAAGCTGACAGTGACTCCTGGCTACCTATATCCACATTTACCAGCTTGAACAAAGAGGTAGTAGAAGGAGATGGTATGGGTGGTCCAGATCTAAGAATCAGCAAGGGAGGGATGGCAGGACAAGGAATACAAGTGATTTCATGATGAAAAACATGCTTTGTTGAGCTAGTTAACTTTGGGATTATGCTAGGGAAGGAGGAAAGTAAGACCATGTAAGCACAATACTACCATATATAATATATAGACATATGTGTATGCATAACATATGATATATTGTATGTGTGCATATGGAATACATGAAATGAGAATAAAAAGAAATAAATTCAAAGTAATTAAATATCAGGGAGGGTCCTAGCAGCTGGAGGGAATAAGGAAAAATAATTTAAAAAGCTTTAATGTAAGAAGTGGTTCTTGAGCTTTGTCTTATCAAAAGAGAGGGATTTTCCAAGGTACAGGTTAGACTTGTGTATTCCCTTAATGAAAAACAACCAATTCAAAGACAAGGAGATGGAAGATAGGATACATTGTGTGAGAAACCAAAAGGAAATCCGTTTGGCTGCATCACTGAGTACAGAAGGGAGGGTAATATACAGTGAGTCTGGAAAGATACGTTGGATGGGGACAAAGTGTGATGGCTTTAAAAAGATGAAAGGAATTTTAATTTTATTCTAAAGGCAACAGAAATTCCCTAAAGCTGATGGAGTAGAGATCGGATGATGTGATCTGAGATCTGAACGATGAAATCTGAGATAATTGAGGAAGAGAAACCAATTCAGAGGAAGATGCAGAGAAAAAGAAAAACATCCTATCAGTAACAGCTATTCAAAAGTAATGAGTTGCCTTGGGAGGTAGTAGATTTCCAGTCACTACAAGTCTTCTGGTGAGGGTTAGATGGTCATTTCTCAGAGATTTTGCAAAAAGAATTCCTTTTTGGTTACAGATTTGACTAGATAACCTACGAAGTCACTTCAGACTGAGATTTTGTGATTTCCATACTTTCCTCTGAATTTTAATTTGCCTTGTTTAATTCCTAGCACAGCACTGCAAGCTGTTTATTAAACTTTTAAAAGATGACATTTTTAGGAAAAGCAATGCAAGATTTACATTCAGGCTAGGGACAAATTTGTATGACCAAGTCTTCTTCAATCCAATAATGTTTATAACATGATGTTTGCTGACATTATTTGACAATTGCTAGTTTTGATTTTGCAAGGTAATCCAAATAAAGGCTGCCAATTTATTCCTTGATACTAGGCCAAAAGTTCTATTTATTGTTATTAGGTACCTAAACACCCATTAGGTCCAAAGTTTAAGTTCTCTTAATACATTAGAGCACACCATCCTGTCACTATTGCTTTTTGTATGAAAATACAATTCTTTATTAGAGTAATGATTTAATGTTTAATTTTAATCATGAAAAACAATATGCAGCAAATTAAAGAAATACAAGAATCTAAATTACTTAACCATAGTGGGTTTCCATTTTTTCACCTGAAAAAAAATGAGGGGATTTGGCTACATAATAATCACTTTTTTTTTTATCAAGTTATGGCTTCAAGTTAGGAGACCTCAGAAGACATCGAGTCCAGAGCCATCATTTTTTATTTGAGGAAACTGTTTCTTTTGGGGCCTAAATTATAGTGTCTCTTAGTCTTCTTTTAGGGTCAAAAAATTTCATAAGTGGTTCATTTGCATGCTACTCTGTTGAGTGGACACGATTAAGTGTATTTTAGGTATAAGGCACCGTGCTAGAGGCTGGCCTAACAGGGATAAAAATTGATAGAATCTTTGACCTCAAAGAATTTACAATGCTCTAGGGGAAAATGTGAAAATTTAAAGAAATAGCAATGATACAAAATAGAAAGTAATAAGGACAAAGGAGAGATGTGGAAGAAAGTCAAGAAAGGTTCTAGATAGAATGATGGACTAGGCATCAAGAAGTTTAAAGTCTCAGTTCCGTCTTACACACTTAGTAGCTGAAAAACACTAGGCAAATTATTAAGGTTTCTCTGTGCCTTCTCTCTCTGTGTCTCTCTCTCTCTCTCTTTCTTTTTTTTCTCTCTCTCTCAAGTGTCTACTATATACCAGAAACTGTGCTGAGTTGGATATAAATACAAAAAAGTGAAACAGTCTTCAAGGTACTTAGATTTTTATGGTAGACACACTGAATATATAAATATTCTCTTTGTGTATCCCTCATTATATATGTATTTTATGTATACATGTACACATACATAACATATATACACATATATACACACATGTATACATATATATGTGTATGTATATATATATTTACATATATAGTAGAGGGTTAGTTTCTTCATCTGTCAAATGGAGATGATATTATCTACATCACAGACTTCTATGAGGATCAAATGAAATGATGTATGGGTCATATATCTAATCTCTAATCTTATGTACCAAACCATTAGCATCTTGGGTCCACAGAGGGACAGCTGCTAGTACTCTCAGAGTTCTTGATGTTGTCCTATGGGTCCTATATGCTTTATCTTGTTAATCATTTAGTTCTGAGCAAAATATTTACTCAAATGGCATAGCAAAAATTATTGTTACCAATATTTCCCCAAATGCCCTCAGTATACTCTCCCACAAGTACATACAAAGCCCATGAGGGGAATACTGGGTATAAACTTAGGAGAAAATGGGAGTGAGGCCTCATATAGAGAACATACATGGACAAAGCAATACACTTCTCCAGAACTACAGGACGTCTGTGGCCTTTCTTTCTCCAGAGGGTTCTCAGTTTGCTGTGGAGAATAGAATCTGTGATAAATGAGGTGCTCTTGGTTCATCTGGCCTGGTTCCTCAAAGGGATGGATAAGTTTGGTGATAAGCTGGTTAAAACATTTCATTCGAATGCAAACTTCACTCAGGTCAACTGATAGTGGACTGAACTGTGAAGGTTATTTGTCCTCTTGTCCTCACTCCCAAAGTACTTTGCAGTTCATCACTTTGAATATATCTGTATTTATTAACTAATGATAGACAGATATCTATATAAATATTATATATTGTTCCCCGCATTTGCATGTAAAATCCTTATGAGTAAAGATTATTTCATTTATTTTATTTGTCTCCCTAGCACCTCACATAGCTTCTGGGCTATAATAAGTACTCAATAATTCTTGGTGATTGATATATCTATCTATACTAACATCCTAAGCTGAATGACCATTAGCAAGTACCAACTTCCAGTAACTTACACCTAAATGGAAATTTCCATGAGGAACGATGTGCAAGTATTAGAGCAGGTAGCAAATTATACAAATAGGGATGAAGTCCCATTCTGGTACGTTCTAGTTGAGTGACCTTCAATAAGTCACTAAACCTTTCTTGGCCTTGGTTTTCTTATCTGTACAGTGGTAAGGTTGGATTAAATGGCCCCTGAGCTCCCTTGCCTCTCTAAGTGCCTGATTTTCTTCTTCTTCACGAAGTCAATGTTAAATCCCTTGACCTCTTTTTGCAATTGCTAAAAAAAAAAATCTGCAACATTTATCACCGTTGATCACCTTTCTTGGAAATTCCTCATTTTGTTTTAGCAACATTGCACTCCCAAGATTCTCTTCTCATCTCTCTTATGTCTTCTCAAAGAATCATACTCACAGAATTTCAGTGTTAGAAATGACCCTAGAGACCAATTATCTGAACTAATACCCCCCAAAGTATCCTATCTACAATATACCCAAGGGGTCACTCAGATTTTTCTTGAACACCTCCAGTGATAGGAAACTAACTACCTCCTGAAGTAGTCCATTCCATTTTTGAATAGTTCTAAAAGAATTATTTCCATAGCTAGGAAGCTTTTCTATCCACCAAGCCTAAATTTGCCTCTTCATTATTGCTAACCACTGCTCCCAGTTTTGTTATCTGGGGCCAAAAAGAAAAGTCTGAAAACTCTTGACAGCCTTTCAAATACTTAAGACACCTATAATGGCTGAACCTCCTTTAGTCTTCTCTTATACCAGCCAGACATCCCCAGTTCATTCAAATCATCCTCATGTGACATAAAATTCTTGTCTATGACTCTTTCCTCCAACAAAACTGAGATGGTTCCCCAAAGCCACCTTTGGACTTCAATTCTTCCTCTCTGTTTTTTGCTTCACAAATACACATGTGCGTGTACGTATATACATGTACATATATATGCATACATATATATACATACATATATATTAGTGGGAGAATATGACATTAAGTCAGAAAATGGAAAGTACATCAGAGGTTCCTGTGTGTGTGAAGGACAAAACACAACAACCTGTGAGGAAGAAATACATGACGCTTCATATTCTTTCCCTTCTGGTAGTCTGGTTTGATTGTCAGAAAATGAAGGAGGCCTCTCTCTAAAGACTTTGTCAGAGAAGTTGAAGAGTGAAGGGACTTGCTTTTTTACAAAAAATAACAGGAAAAGTACTTAAAGAGCTGATAAGATTTTGTGATTAAAAAAAATCACGGTGCCCCCCACCTTGGGAATTACTACAATTCTCTAAGCCTATTGAAAAATACTTGTTGAATACATGAATGAATGAATGAATAAAGTGCCCTGTTAATTCCACCTCCATAACGTCTTCAAATGAACTACTTTTTTTGTGTGCAGTGACATAATACTGGTACAGGCCCACATTGTCACCTGTCTGCATTATTTTGATTGCCTCCCAAAAAGGTCTTCTTGCCTGTTATCTAATTTTTTTTCCTATTCCATCCTTTATCTTGCTGCTAAAATAATATTTCTTCTTTACATGCTTGATCTTATTACTTCTTTACTCCAAAATCTTCAGTGGTATTTTATTGCCTGCCAAGAAAATTTCAAACTCCTTTGCCTGGCATTTGGGGCTCTTTGCAACTTGGAACCTTCATCTCTTTCTAATGTAATATTGCTTCCCTACTATGCACAGTATGCCCCTGTTAAACTGAACCTCCCCTCCAAATACCCTTTGCTCACACGATTTCACTTCATTGGAATACCCCTTCTCACTCTGTTTGCTTCCTCATCCAAAAAGACTTATCCATTCTCCTGGGTTAGAAAAGAAAGAGATGCTCTGGAATATATGTAACACTTCCCACCCCCCTGGACCACCATGCTGGAAGACATTTCTGATATACCTTCTATTCTCTGACTTAGTGTCATATTCTCCCACTACAATGTAAACTCCAAGAGGTAGGTGACCATGCCTTATAAAAACTTTGCACGAACTTCAATACCAAAAACTAAGCTCTGTACACAATAGGTGCTTAGTAAGTGAATAAATGCTATGTGAATGAATATAGAATGCTTTTATCAAGCTATAGAATGATCTATAAGGAAAAGGAGAGATTTGCTCCTGGTTTCAGCAGCTACTCTTCCTTGGTTGTCTCTAAAACAAAAGTTGCTTTATTCTTCCCTATTGTATCACACACACACACAAAAACTGCTAATAAATCTACGAGTATGTGAGGGAGAGGAGTAGTATGTGAGTAAATACATTGAGGAATTAGGTAATATTCCCCAATCTTACAGTTCTCCCTGAAGAGTTGCGGGGTTTTTTTTGTTTGTTTGTTTGTTTTTTGTCCTGGTCATCTGGGCCAAACTTCTAAGTAACGGGAATGAAACATAGTGAAAGAGAACTTAGATAGAAACATTTAATTCTGTCTCTAGACTTGTCCAGGGTCATAATAATATGCTATAATTGACCTTAGACAAGTCCTTTAATCTCTCTGGGTCTCTATTCTCTCATCTCTTGAATGAGAAAAATGGACTAGGTCATCTCTTAAGATACCTATTATTGCCAACATTTTATGATCTCATATGCCTGAACCTGAGAATTTCTGAACTAAACTTAGCAGAATTTTATTTTATAAAATATATGATTTGCCAATATCTCTCATGAAAAACCAAATCCATTGTATAGATCTGTTGTTCCCAAAATAGAGAAAAGAGTAATAACTAACATATAAAGACTCAATGAAATTCATCTGGCTTCAAATTTTAGAAATTTATATTCAAATACTGTTGGCCAGTCCACTAGAGAAAAGAGATGAATCTACATATTGTTCTGTCATTGTAAGTCAGGAACCTCTTATCAGAATATGGCGATAGCGACATCCCATCAATGCTTTGCTCCTGATAACTGTTGAATAAATGCGGACAGGTGATACGATATGTCAACCACCTGTTTCTTTTCACTTTAACTGCAAGTTTCTGGTCCCTTCTCCCACCCAGCATTGAAAATACTGAAGAAAGATCTCTGTATTACCTGGTATGATAGTGCTTCCATAGAAGAGCAGAAAAAAAATAAAGAAAAACATCTTCATTGTGGATGATTTCTTCGTAAAAAAAACCAAGTATATAGATTGGCTAAAATCAGAAGTTGCTGTTGCAAAGAATTAGAGAGGTCTTTCATTTATAGGATTTCTGTAGAGTTCAAGTAGTTCTAACTACTGGAGCTTATCAAGATGAGAACACAGTTCATGCATAACTAAATAGTCTCATGTCCTAAGGATTCAAGGGTGGGTCCCTTAATTATCTGAGTAAGATTACTACATTTTCTTTATCATTTTACTAACAACACTTAATAAAAATAAAGTAATAGTAGTAGTCATAGTAGTAGTGTTCAGTAGTGTCAGTCATTTCTGACGTTTTGTAACCTCATTTGGGATTTTCTTGGAAAAGATACTGGAGTGGTTTGCCATTTCCTTCTCCAGCTCATTTTACAGATGAGAAAACTGAAACAAACAGGGTTGAGTGACTTGACCAGGGTGATACAGTTAGTGAGGGTCTGAGGCCAGATTTGAACTCAGGTACCCTTGACTCCAGGGCTGGCACTCTATCTATTGTACCACTTAACTGCCTGGGGGTAACAGTGGTAGATCTCCCTTTAAGCACTTTAAGATTTATATATAACTTTGTGAGGTAGTTAAATAATAATTATTCCCATTTTACAGATAAGGAAATTAATATTAAGTGACTTTCCCATGATGCCACAGCTACTAGGTATTAGGGGGGCCTCCAACACTACTCAAATTGTGGTCATTTATCTTGAGCAATTAATGTTTCAGGAATCAAAAGGAGTAATGTATCTACGAATGCCAAAACATCAAAGTAAAATGTGGTGGGAAAATGAGATTATAGAAGTTCATTCAAACATCTGAATATTGTTTTCATATAACACTCAAGATTATTTCGCAGTATCCAAACGTTGACTGTTATGTACTCAAGATGTGCTCAACAGGTCCTTCATTAGTTTGGCCAAGATTTAGATATATACATAAATAAATGCCAAATTCCTAAATTTTGTATCTAAAGCTTCCCTCCATCAAAAGGGGAGGGAAGAAAGAGGGATACACTGGGAGAAGTGGAAAGAGAGATGTAGAATGCGGTAAATTATTCGACATAGAAGAGGTGTGAAAAGCTTTTACAGTGGAGGAGAAAATAGAGGAAATAGGGGGGAGCACATGAATTCTCATCAGAATTGGCTCAAGGAGGGAAGAACATATATGCTCAGAAATCTGTCTTACCTTACGGTAAAGTAGAGCAAAGAAATAAGAGAATGTGGGGTGGGAGGCTGATAGAAGGGAGGTCATATTGGGGGAGGTAAAAGTCAGAAGCAAAACATCTTTGAGAATGAACAGTGTGAAAGGAGAAAAAGAGACTAGGATAAACTAGGGGAAAATACCATGGGAGGAGGGAATACATAGTAATCAGAACTGTGAAAAAATTGTAGCAAATTTCTCAGATAAATTTCTCATATTTATTTCATTTCTCATTACTGAAATATATAGAGAACTAAGTCAAATTTATTGAAATAATAACCATTCTTCAACTGAGGTGTTTTTCAGATAATCAAAACTATCTGCAATTATACAAAAAATGTTTTAAATCACAATTGATTAAAGAAATGCAAATTAAAAAAAAATCCAAACTATCACCCCACACTTATCAGATTCACTAATATGACAGAAAAGAAAAATGACAAATGTTGGGGAGGATGTGGAAAAATTAAGACATTATTGCACTGTTGGTGAAGTTGTATACTGATTCTCCCATTCTATAGAGTAATTTGGACCTATGCCCAAAGAGCTACACCATTGTTCATACCCTTTGATCCAGCAATACCATTACTATGTCTACATCCCAAAGAGATTATAAAAAAACAGTCCTCATTAATTTCCTATACTCATTTTACTCTTTGCTGCTACGTATTTTTTTTTTATTTTTCCTAACACTACTCTTTGCTTATGAATTTTTCTCCTCATGCTCTACTTTGGGCCCCAGCAAGCCAAGGGTAAGCCATATAATACACATCTACATATCTACTTTCAAATCAGTTGATGAACTAGGTTCAGAGGAGTGAAGGATTTTGAGTCAGAGGACCAAGATTCACATCTTTACTTTCCTACTTACTGCTCACGTGACCATGGATGAGTCATTTAAGATCTCTTCCAACTCAGTTCCTCATCTTTAAAACGAGGAAGCTTATGATGAACTAGAATTCAGGGGTAAGGAACCTGTGGCCTTGAGGCCGCAAGTGACATTCTAGATCCTTAAGAGTGGCCTTTTGACTGAATCTAAGCTTCACAGAACAAATCCCCTAATAAAAAGATTTGTTTTGTAAAACATTAATTCGGTTAAAAGACTGTGCTTAAGCCTCAAGGCTACAGGTTCCCCACCCCTGGACCAGAGGGTTTATAAGATTCCATCCAGATCTAAATCTGGTCCTATAATTAAAACGAAAAATTATATACTTCCTACCCTCATGTGGCTTTCATTCTACATAGTGGATTAAGTATGGTGACATACACATTTCTACTCTCAGGATTGTACTTTAGGGCCGAATGACAACTAGTGTAGGCTCACTCTAACTACTTCTCTGGGTCTGTCTGCTTGGCACAAAGAGAAAGACATTCTAGGCAGAAGCTCTTAATTCCAGTAAAGCTTTAAAAAGCAAAACAAAACAAAACTCTGGCTTTCAGGAGGAGGTGATGAGGTGTCAAGCACAGAACAAACTTGGGGGAGGAAGCCAGAGACTGGAACGAAGGACATGGGCTTATTTCTATTTTGCCCTAAAGCAAAGACTTTAAATCCAGTCAAGGTAGGTGGAAGTTCCTGCCTTGCTTCAAATGACTAGTTATAACTGTTTCCTAACAACAGCAAGATTACCCTGTCTCAGGCTTGTGGGTTCCTAATTAGTTAGTTCTTAGTTCCTAAGTTTTCAAAATAACCTTTCTTTGCTAAAAAAAAAAAAAAGAAGACAAAAATTAAGCACCTTCAAGGGGGAATTTGGTGGTCTTAGCTACATTCTCTGTCAAATGCATAATAGCTGTTAAATTACTGAACCTATTAGTGTAGTACATGTAGAGAATGCATCTGCAAAGGAATGTAAGAAAGAAATTATCAAATCAATCATATTTTTTTTACCATCCTAGCCTACAGTATCCTGTAAACTTCATCTCCTTCCATGAATGAACTAACGACTTAGTTCACCAAATTCTCTTAAGAAACATCTGAAGATTTTTTTGGCGGGGCAGGTAGTGTGCATATGTAGAAGCTGAGAATTGTGGATAGCTATTATTCCTGGAATATTAGTCTCCTGCTTTTGAGTCATAAGGTTGTATTTATTTTACATACTTAGATCATGTATACTTATTCATGCACATATTGGTTCATCCCTACAGAATGTAAAATTGTTGGTGGTTTAGTCAATTTCATTCATTTTGCTGTGCACTTAAGAGCATGCTAGGCTCATGGTAACCGCATAAAAATATTGATTGGTGTATGCGTGTGTGTGTGTGTGTGTGTGTGTGTGTGTGTGTGTGTGTGTTTGTGTGGGCGTGCATGCACACGTGTATTCAGAGATGGGAAGAATTTTCATAGTTACTTAGGTACTTTTGTTCATTTCCATTGTGCCGTAAGTAGCTACTGATCACTCAGGCTATGTCCATCAGTATGGAGAACAAGAAAATTTGGAATTATGAAATTCAACTTAGCCTAGTGCATCTTTTCTAAGCAACATTGAGAAAGGTTTATACTGTTTGCATCCCAGCAAAGAAAATCTTAATGGCATTGGACTTATGCTGCATCAGCATTCCTGCACTGGCACTAGAAATCGCATAATGGACATGCCTAGAGATCTCAGGGTCTTGTTCCTTTGAGCCATCCTTTCTACTCAGGTTGATGTGTCTGAAGCAAATTCACTTGCTATTTATGAAAACAAGGGAAGATAGTTTCTCTCTCTTATTGCCTTGGGCTGGTATTTTTGCCCCTTTGCTTTATCATAATAATCTTGTTTAGGGATCCTCTTAGACAAGGAATCTACTGAGAAGTTCAAATGGGTCATTGGATTTAGGTGACTAAAATACTGCTACTGGAGCTCAGAGAGAAGTATGACCCATGAGGTAAGGAGGCATTTCTCTAATAGAAACGATGCATCAAACATAAAGCTGATCCTGTTAGATTCATTTATAAAAAGAAGGGATATTATCCAAGATTAGTATGTTTAGTAAAGGAGGTGAATCAATCATGCAATGGGAAGAAAGGGAATCAGGTGAACAACTCAAGTGCTACACTGGCATAATTGAAATTAAAAAAAAAAAGATTTTAGAGGTTTACCGTGTGGATCAGTTATAGCATTATAAAATTATGGATTCAGAGGTTGGAGGTATAACAACGATGTTGCCAGCAGCTGCTGCGGGAGTGTAAGACCCAACAAGACCAGCCACAAGAGCACACAGAAGGGCCGCTAGCACAGAATCTTCAATCTGCTTTTCCAAGGAAAGCAACTTTAAGGGGTTAGCAATCTCACTTTAAGCAAACATACACATATCATTCACCTAGTTTGGGGGGAAAATACAGCACCCTGAACTTCAGAGCAAACATGAACCCAAACTACAGAGACAATATAAACAGAGCAAACACACACAGTTATCAAAAGACAGGCCTCTAGCCGTCTGACCAAAGAATTACATAGTTACCAGAGAGAGAGAGAGAAAGGCACCAACCTCTGGGTTTTCAAAGCCAAGGAAAGGAGGCTCCAGTGGCTACCCAGAGTCTCCTCTGGTCAAATCACAGGACATTCTTCCAGTGAGTGAGAGTCCCCAAATAAAATGCTAACCTTTGAGTTTATATACCCTTCTTAGGGCCAGAACACTTCAAACCTAGTCAGCAAAAGGCCTGGGGCTTTACACTTAGTCAGCAAAAGGATGTGGGCCTGGGGCTCTGTATCTAGCAAGACTTTATTAAAGGCACTTGATTATTTTAGCATTCTTTCTTTTCTCTATATATATTTTTTATTTAATATTTTCGTTTTCAACATTGATTTCCACAAGATTTTGAGTTACAAATTTCCTCCCCATTTCTACCCTCCCAAAGGTAATTCTACCTTTCAAGGCATTCTTTTCCTCATTGGCTTTTTAGAGCTCCTTTGGCATTTGGCATAGTCTATTCTTTAAGGTGTTATTTTCTTCAGTATTTTGGGAGTCTCCTTTAGCAAGCCATTGACTTGTTTTTCATGGTTTTCTTATCTCACTCTCATTTCTCTTCCCAATTTTTCCTCTACTTCTCTTACTTGCTTTCCCAAATGCTTTTTGAGCTCTTCCATGGCCTGAGCCCAATTCATATCTTTCTTGGAGGCTTTTGATGTAGGCTCTTTGACTTTGTTGACTTCTGGCTGTATGATTTTATGTTCTTTGTCATCAAAAAAAAAAGGAATCTAGAGTTTGAGTTTGAGTCTGAGTTCATTTGCGCTGCCCGTTCATGTTCCCAGCCAACTACTTGATTCTTGAGCTTTTTGTAAGGATATGACTGCTTGTAGAGTAGAGAGTAATTTGTCCCAAACCTTACAGTCCAAGCATTGCTGTTTTCAGAGCTACTAATACTCCAATATCACCCCAGGCTCTGTCACAGCAGTGCTCCTCCTCCCCCAAGACCTGCCAACCAGGACTGCAATTCAGATCCAAGTAGTGCACAGCAAGAGAATCTGCCTTTGTGACCGCAAAGAGCTCCTTGCATTCCCGCTCTGATCTGCCGCTAGATTCCTCCCACCCTGTGAGCCAGGGTCTCAGGAAACTGCTGATGCTGGTGCTCTGGAGGCAGCCTCAGAAGCTTCCTGCTGCTGCTACCACCACCGCTGCACAACCTTCTCCACTCCCAGAGTTGGTGGCCAGACTGCTCTAAACTCAATCCTGCAGTTTCCCCCTAACCTGCTCTTTGGCCTTTGTGGGTTGAGAAGTCTGGTAACTACCACAACCTACTGTTTCATGGCCTGAAAGCCTCTTCTAGCTGGCTGACTCTGGGTCTGGTCTGTCCCGGTGCTGTCCATGCTGGGCTGCCCTCCTCTCTCAGCACCATGAGGTAGACCTTTCCCGGAGACCATCCAGGCTCTCCTGGGCTGGAGATCTGTTTCCCTCTGCTATTTTGTGGGTTCTGCAGCTCTAGAATTTGTTCAGAGTCATTTTTTCCAGTGTTTGGAAGGATTCAGTGGGGAGCTTAAGCAAGTCCCTGCTTTCCTACCACCATCTTGGCTCAATATTTTAGCATTCTAAAAGAGAAAACATTAAAAAAAAAGTCCCACCTTAATTAGCATCACAGAAGAAAAATGGAAGATCATATAGCTAAAGATCTTCCTTTTACAAATAAGGAAACTGGGTTCCAGAGACTTGCCCAAGCAAACACAGGTAAAGTACAAACTTTTAGGAGAGATATAAGAGAATGTTGTCAAAACTACACAAAATGACAAAGCGTTGATTTGTTTTAATTTGCACCAATGGAGGAAATACAGCAATGAGATCAACAAATCCATACAAGTATTAAAGTATGACTGATAGAGTCAAAATGAAGAGACAAGAATGGAATCTCACAGGGGAGGGAGGAAGAAAATATTATTGATGAAGCCTTTGAAAGGGACAATAGGATTTATCCTCAATTAAACTGCCAGAGGTAACTCTCTCTCTAGTCAGATGGTAACCCCCTCAAGAACATGGATGATGCCTCATAACATGGCATAAAAAAAGAAAAGAAAACAACTAGGAAGATTCTTCTACAGAAAATGGTTGAAGTGCTTGTTTACTTGTTTTTGTCATCATTATTACCTGTAGTTGATCTACTCTTACTTCCATCATTACACATATGCCCCTTTCTGGGTCAGAGATCAACATGTATGGGAGCCGACGGAAGAGCAAAGAATCTTCTAATTTGACAAACTCCTCATATACTAGATATAGATGTAACATTAGAAGAATCACATCTGGGTGTGGGTGGAGTCATGGGGGATTTATGAAAATGGATCCTTAAGGACTATTTCCTTGGCAATAGAAATACTATGAGAAGATAGGAATGTCCCATAAAGCTGGTATCAATAAAACGGCCCATTCATTCCTAACTCCTATTGCCCCTTAAACTCTAGCAAAACTGGTCTACCTATTGTTCCCAGTATATAAAATCTCATCTCTCACAACTGGCTTTATCTTCTCTATGGTGCGAATATTCTCCTTCTTGTCTTTTAACTCATAGAAATCCCATTTTCCTTCAAAGATCAGCACAAATGTCACCTCCTTCAAGTAAACTTTCTTAATCTCCCCAATTATCTGTCTATACCTAAGATATCTATCTATCTATCTATCTATCTATCTATCTATCTATCTATCTATCTATCATCTATCATCTATATCTATATATAGATATGCATACAGAGATATCTGTGGCTATATAGGGTGTGTGTGTGTGTGTGTGTGTGTGTGTGTGTGTGTGTGTGTGTGTGTATGAGACAAGACTTTCCCCCACATGTAATAAGGTTGTCTTGTTGCCTTGATTTGGCTTAAAGGGAGTCAAAATAGACATAACTAGCCTCTTCTCTCCAACTTTCTCTAACGGAAATTTTTAGTTCTTGCCAGGGGAGGGGATAATTAGTAGTTTGAGGCCAGAGATAGCTTCTCTTTTACCCTCAGAGAGGATAGCAGATGACAATTATATCTATCTGTATCCTTAAATATTATTAGTGTAGGGGATGTTATTTTTAAGTTCAATCTAAACTCCTTATTACTATTCATTAATGGGGAAAGGAGAACCCAAGCTTTATATTCCAGATTAGATTAGCTTCCCGCTGAATACCAGTTTTACAATGAATATTCACAAAAAATAGCAAAGGAACCTCTTTATTGAAATTGATAGCAAAACAGAAATCAGAGAAATGTCCAAATATATACGCAAATATATATGTGCATATATATACATACATACATACATATACATATATATGTGTTAATATATGTATATATGTGCATATCAGGCAATATAGATTGAATGAGCTCTCTCATCGGGACTGAAATAGCTCAGTTAACCTAAGAGAGAGGGAGGGAGGGAGGGAGGGAGGGAGAGAGAGAGATAGAGAGACAGAGAGACAGAGAGGGACAGAGGCAGAGACAGTGAGAGACAGAGACAGAGAGACAGAGAAAGAGTGAATCCCAAGTTCTAGGAAAAATTCCCTGAAGATTCCAGTGTAGCAAGGGTAAGAAGAAAGACGTGATTGAAGTTGTATACGTCAGTTTCTTCCCAGAGTCCTTCTTCCTTCCTGTCCCCAAAGAGATTTTTCTGCATATCTTCTCTCTCAACAAGGTTAGCTAGGAGAACCAAAGATACTGACAAGGCAAAAATGAATGCATGCCCCAAGAGTCTCTAGATCTCTGATTTCTCCTCTCTCCTGCTCTGGCCAAATCTGCCGTATCCCTCACACAGGACCAAGGGTCCAAGGACCCAAGACCTCCAACAATGAAGATCCCATAGCGATGTGCTTTGGAACTCAGATTACATATACATAGGTACATATGCATGTAGAAATACGTGCACATATGCATGTAGACATACATATACATTAAATCATGCTTGTCTATTATCTTTGCAACTTCAGAAGTACACCTGACTCTTTGTTCTCCCTCTTCTATTTCCAATTAGTTGTTAACTTGTGTCATTTTTAACTTCTTAATATTTATCATGTCTGTTATTGGGTTGTTGTTTTTTGTTTTTTCCCACCACCCTAAGGACTCTTATTTCTTCTCACCAGGAATATTTCAAATGCCTGGTGGCTGGTCTCCCTGTCTCAAATGGATTTCCTTTCCAATCCACTAACCACACAAATGCCATACTAATAGTTGTGCTGATAATGTATTTTTCCTTATTTTGAAAATCTTCCCCATCCATGACCTGCTTAAATCACATGGAAGCCTAAGTCATATGTGATAGAAGGAGTTTGCTGAACAAGTGGAACAGGAAAGGGTGAAGCTGAAAGGAAGCTGGTCCAGCAGCTAGAGAGAGGAGGCAAGCTAGCTGTACTGTGAGTATTTGTGGGAAGGTCCCAGCATAGGGAGGATGGCTTTGGGATGGAGTTGCTCTCTGCAGTGATAATGTATATTAACTTCTTTGTTGCTATGATGGATTTGGTTTACTGGTGTTGGGATTTGGCTTCCTGGTGTCTGAATAAATATTTTGCTTCTGTCTTCATTATGAAGAGTCTGTTATATTTTGTGATTCAGAACCACACTGGCACATTCATAGCAATAGTAACTGCTATGAATATTGCCTTGGTGATAAAATAGTCCAAAAGCATTTCTGATAATGTTACTCCTTTGCTCAAGAAACTTCTTTGTCTCTCTATTGCCTCTAGAACAAAATATATGCTTCTTTGTTTGACACGGTAAGTGTTTAATATTCTGATGCCATCTTATCTTTCTAGAATGATTTCATATTATACTTCCTCATGATTCAATGTTTCAGTTAAATTGGCCTTCTTGTTGGCGTTATGTGTACATGATAATCCATTTTCCTTCCCCATTACTTTTTATAGGCTGACTGCTATGGTTGGAATACTTTCCTTTCTCACCATCACCTCTTGGAATCTATTATTCCCTTCAAAGCCAAGTTTAAATTTTACTCCTCTCATGATACTTTCCCTAATCTCTCTAGCTGTTAGTGCTCTCTCCCTCTGTCCCTCCCCATAAATTACTTTGTATTTGTATTGGCATTGGATGTATCTTCCATTTTCTTATCTGTTTATATGTTATCTATTCCCAGTTTCATGCAGTCCCTTTCAAGGTAGGGAATGTTTCTTTTCATCATTGTGTATGGAAGCCTATTTTTGTGTGTGGTACATAATAGACACTTATTACCTGTTTGTCGAATTGAATTGAGGTGACCTTCTTAGAGTGCCTACTTTAAGATTTAAATTTCTTAGCCTGATGACATTCAAGGTTTTCCACAATCCGACATTACCCGATCTGCTCAGTCTTGTTTTATAGTTTTTACTCCTCCTATTCTATGTTCAACCATACTAAATTATGTGCTATCCCCCATTAATGCCCATGCTTTACTGCATAAAGAGATAAAGGCAGATAGAACTAGTGCCTTTCTTTTTAAATGTCTATCCCTCTCGGGTAATCAAAGTATAAACAGTAGCTAATCTACCAGGAAAATCTCAAGGAAAGAAATTGTTTTCATTCTGAACTTACTATGCATCTGAATAAAATACCTAGATGATACAAGACCTTTCCGATTAATAATCCAATATCCTTAGTAATTAATTCTTATTTTAAAATTCTCCAGGATGATTTGTAATGTTTGGAATTATTATGACTCTCCATTTTGTTTCAATTCATATTTTTTCTCATCAGAGTTATTTAGCATTTACAAGAAACTACATGCAATGCCCATGGGTACATCTAGGAAACAACTGTCCATTGCTATTAGAAGCTTCATGTTGCTTTACAGTTAAAATGCATTCTTACAAAATCCTTTTCCAAAGAAGATATATGGAGTAATGAGGCACTTATCTGACAGTTCCCATATATCAATCTTTCAAACATAAGGCTGACCCTGTAAGATCCACGTTTTCCATATTGTACCAATGATCTCATTTTTCCCCCAGTAATTATAGTATTAGGATCACTGGTGCTTCCTCCTGGTTGCTTATTGCCCTCACTTCCACTTTCTAACCTACCCTTCTAATATGCACATGATGGGACTTTATTTTTTTTCTTGACTGCCTTGCATATTTATCTCAAAATGCCTCACAATTCTTCTTTAAGGTTTTTATTTATCATTTGAAAAATATTTTTAGTTTAGTATTGTCTCTCAAGTTTATTTCTCTTTGGAAGTTATCTTTTCCCCTTTGCTAAGAAAGCAGATGTGGTATCTCCCACTTGAACTCCTTAAACTCCAAGCTAAGACAGTAAAAAGTGACTGTACCCAAAATGCAATAGCTTGCTTGACTAAAATAATGGATATAGCAACACTAGAGATGGCCAAGATGGCCATGAAAATCACTTCTTCCCCAAGGAATGTGTTATTCAGGAATTAGATGACCTCTGAACTTCAATAAAAATCAGAATTCTATAATTATGAATTGGATTCTGTATTAAATAAACTTGCCTCCATTTTTTCAGGCAGAAATAGCATCCCAGGTCATTCCCTCACAAAATATATTGAATATTGCAGTGCGATGGGTTATATGTTTTCACAAAAAAATGACATCGTAATTATTCTTATAGTATTGGACATATTTCCCACCATTATTGCATACACACATCTGTGATAGTAAAACATAGTGATAAGCCTGAGTAGAAAATAATGGACTTTAGAAATAGCAGTCCTGGGTTTGAATCTTGGGTCCTGAAAACAAAGCTGAATTTGCATTCAGAAGACCTGGTTTCAAATCATGCCTCTGATCTTTCTACCTTTGTGACATTAAATAAGTTACCTAACTTTTCCAGACCTTATTTTCTTCAACTGTAAAATGAATGTGTTGGACTAAATAATCTAGAGGGATTAGTATTGTACAATTATTAGAGAATTGGACCTAGAGCCAGGAAGCCTTAGGCTCAAATTCCACCTCAGATACTTATTAGTGGTGTGACTAGTGACAGATCATTTCAACCTTAAAAGCTGTAGTTTCCTTATCCATAAAATGAGGGGATTAAGCTTGATGGCCTCTTTGTTTCTTTCTACCTCTAAAGCTATCATTCTATGACCATATTTTTAGTAAAATCTCTTTCAACAGACTTAAGATTAGTTTCCAAAGAAAAAAGCATCAGGACCAGATGGATTTACAAATTAATTCTACCAAACATTTAAAAATCAATGGATTCCACTAGTAAGTAAATTATTTGGAATAAGAGCCAAAGATGGAGTTCTACCAAACTCCTTTTAAGAAACAAATATGGTGCTGCTACCTAAATCATGAAGAGCAAAAACAGAGAAAGAAAATTATAGACCAATTTCACTAATGAATATGGATGAAAACTTCTAAATAAAATACTAGCTAGGAAATTACAAAAATGTATCACAAGGATTATACTTTGTGATCTAGTATAATCATATCAGCTACAAAGTACCTGTGAAGGAAGATGCTATCTACCTCCAGAGAAAGAATTGATTCATATATATATCTATATATCTCTATCTATATATCTATATCTATATATCTATATATGTATGTATATATGTATATATATGTGTGTGTATGTATATATGCGTATATATACATATATGTGTGTATATATATATAGTGTAATTTTGCATACATACACACAGATATATATATATATATATACACACACATACATACATACATACCTTGTAAATGTGTGTGTGTGTATGTGTGAAATGGTCAAATATTGGCCTTTTCTAGTATAGGGAGGGGTGGAGGGAGACAGTTTGGAACTTAAAAGGTAACAAAAATAGATTAAATTAAATTTTAAAATCTCTTCCAACTCTAACTCTAATGATGAAATTATTATTTTTGTCGTTAATAAACATAAAAAAAGACTCAGCATCAAAAAAAGTTTAATTGCTCTTGTCCCTAAATATTGCCCAAATGTGATGTGGAAGACCAATAAAATAGAAGTCAAAAAACTTGTTTCTTAGTTCCATTTATAGCTCTGCTGTTAATTATATTTGTGATCTTGTGTATTGGTAATTAAGGTGGAACTTTTTTTTACTGTTTTCCCTTTTGGACCACTGAAGTAATCAAGTGCCTTTGTTTCTTTGATTAAATCTGAGAGTCTTTGATGCCTCCTTAAGAAACAAGAAAGCCTAGTTCACATAGGATTGAGTTACATGGTTGTGATGCCTGAAGAAGCGTCACATGGTTTTGAGTCTCATGGTTGTGATGACCTTTGACCCTGAACAGGGTATAAGAGGTCTGAGGTTGGTGTTTTGTTTTGGGGTTCTCACTCACTGGAAGAGTATTGTGTGATTTGACCAGACAGGATTTTGGGTAGCCATTTTTAAGGAGCCCTCTGGCTTGAAAAGCCAGATATTGGTGCTTCCCTGGTAACTATGTACTGAGATGTTGCACAGAAAGCTAGAAGCCTGTCTACTGGTTTCTGTTATTTGATCTCTTGATATTTTCTGTTTGTGTACGCTCTGAAGTTCAGGGTGCTGGCTTTTCCCCCTGAACTAAGTGAATGATATATGTATGTTTGATTAAAGTGAGATTGTTGAGCCTTTAAAGTTGCTTTCCTTAGAAAAGCAGATCAAAGAACATGTGCTGGCAGCTCTTCTGTGTGCTGGTGTTGTCAGTCTTATACAACCACAGCAGCAGCAAGCCACATTGTTGTTACTTCTTGGGCAAGAAACTTGACCTGGCTGAAATTCAATTTGCTCATCTGCAAAATGAGAGAGTTGAGCCAAATGACATCCAATGTCTCTTTGAGCTCTAATCATCTCTTATCCTACTGTAAAAACAAAATATTAGTCTATGATACTCAACTATCAATGTTTTTTGTGGTAGATATCCAATGTTGACATTTCAGCAGCAGTGATGACATGAGGATAAGAAGTCTGAATTGTCCAGTTTAGCCAACTTCAATTAATTGAATCACTGCCATATCAGTCCTCTTGCTGCCTTTACCCAATGTCATTCTTTTGACTCCTTTGCACGTCAGACTACTTGGGCTGGGTTATGATGCTGAAGTTACTCTCTGATATTACAATGGATCTATGATCCAATCAATGTAGTTATTCTGTCCTATGGTGGAGGTTGCAACCATTCAAGCCTGCCCATTCTGTATGACCCGCACCCATACATAGTGTGTTGGTAAGCAAAATGGGCTCCTTAGCACTTAGTTCAACAAGTGCCCTTGAAGAGTATGGCTTTTGTTTTTGTTGAGTAATTCAGTGTATTTCATTGAATCTTCCTAAGTGCTAAGCCCCAGGCCCAAACCCCTATTAGGTGCAAAACCTATGTGGGTGTGGATTGGCAACTAAGGTGGGGCCCAAGGTGGGGCTAACTCCAAGAAGGGCCTAGTTTACATGTCTGGGACAGCAGAGGCTCTTAGACCATGTGGGTTTAAGTCCGCCTCTTTGTGATGATTTTAGGTCACGTGGGTGAGTCACACGTGTGACTCACCCCTGACGCTGACAAAGATATAAAAACCAGAGGTTGGCCTCCTCTTCTTTGGAGCTCTTTGCTGCAGCAGTGGT
>CM053627.1:186647445-186710883 GCA_028646595.1 Phalanger gymnotis | reverse complement strand
GCGGCAGAAGGTGTGGAAGCCAGAAGCTGCGGAAGCCAGAAGCTGCGGAGGCAGGAAGCTGCAGAAGCGGGGCTTACCCGAGTGCGAGCAGGAACGTGAGGTCAGTGAACATGACTTGGCTAAATACTCTCTTGCTTTTCTGTGGCCTCCTAGTTGCCCTTGTGAAATGGGCTTTCTGGGCCTGGAGTGTTTTTGTCAAGATGTTGGAATGGGGAGGCTGGTTCAAGTTTTTGCTGCGGTGGGGCCTAAATAAATTTCTTGTTGTTTTCTCCTTAGAGAATCTCTCATACCTTGCGATTTCGGACCATTCAAACATATACATGATTATATTTGAGATCATAAATTCAGCCTTCCTACTACAATAACCTCACCAATATGGGTACTTAGTATGGAAATTCAATTCAACCAAATTGTACAACATTTAAGATACTTTCATTGTACATGACCAATCCTTGGGAGAGAAAACAAATCAACATCTCTGATATGATTGAGATCATTCCCAAGGGCCACTTGGAAATCTTCCTTAGAATTATATTTGGAGTTCACAAGGGAACAAAAGACCAAAAGCCCAAGTTCACAAGAATTTGCCAGTCTACTCAGTTTAAGGGTGAGAGCCTTCTTGCAAAGATGTTCTGTGATCTTTGTCTAGTCAATCTATGATGATTTGCCCAAGAGCAATTCAAAGGATCCTACTAGCCATGGTATGTTCTTTTTCTGTCTGTCTCTATTTGTCTTTTTCTTTCTTTGATTCTGTTGCTCCTTTACCATCTCTCTCTGTCTCTCTGTGTCTGTCTATATCTGTCTGTCTGTCTCTGTCTCTCTATGTACTCTCTCTTTCTCTCTCTCTCTCTCTCTCTCTCTCTCTCTCTCTCTCTCTCTCTTTCTCTCTCTCTCTCTCTCTCTCTCTCTCTCTCTCTCTCTCTCTCTCATCTAGAGGGAAGGTGAAGGCAAAATTAGGTCCAAGATCTCTGGGCCTTCCCCAAATGTGTTCAGAAGATATGATATTATCAGTGGATAAGACATTTTTACAAAAGCACATACTTTGAAGCTACACCCTTAGAACCATAAGACTCTTCCATCTGAATTGCAATTAAAAACCATCCATATGTGCTACCTCTCCCAACAGAATGTGAATCCCAGGAGAACAGGTAAAGTCGAACTTTACTTATTTGTATCTTTGGCATTCAGTACAGTGTTTTGCACATAGCAAGGGGTTTATTCATTCAAAAGAAGTGGAGCTTCCAATGACTAACTAGTAGTTTCTCAGTTTCTGGGACATCCTACACAGAAGGTAGGCTGAAAGCAGTCCTGCCCTGGTTTGGGTTTATCCATTTCTGCAGTCTAGAAGTATTTGGAATTGGAGCTTTGATGAGAAAGTGAATCTTAATGACTTGGAATCATTGCCTGATTAGCCTTGATTGTCTCCTTCATTGATGTGTAATCATTTTAGACTCTCCTCTAAAGGGGCGATCAGATTTCTATTGCTTATAATTTAGTTGCTCCATATAAATTACTCTACTTTAATATTCCCTTTTAAGATGAATGCCCCCAAAATGTTAATGTTTTCTAATTATCATCGTGTTCCTCTCTGCTCTATTTTGGTAATGAGGCTTGGAGTGGAAAAGAGGGGAGGGGAGGAGAAAGAAATACTAAAACAAATAAATAATGCAAGTAAACATCATTTTGAACATTAATGGTTTTATAGAAGGAAATAGGTTTTATTAAAGGTATCTGTGATTACTTGGGGCCTTCTTTCTGTCTGGTAATAGATTAACATAGAAACAATGACATTCTGGTCAATGAAAAATTTACTAGTTTGGCTTTAACATTAAACCAAATTAATACTGATTATTTTGCCTCTGGCTGCTAATTATCACTGTTCTTCTGAAATACTTAAAGTTATAGTGTGTGCTGATCTACATCTATGTCAGATTAAACTGTCTTTTTTTTTAATCCCTTTTTACTTTCTAGTATATATATGCCATTAAAATTCAATGGCTAGTAGAAAGAGGAAAGAGAACAAGTTTAGGGGGCGGGTGGTATTCATTAGATGCTAATTTGGGGGGCATCAAGCATTTTAAGACCTTAGGGGTTTGCTGTAAGCTCTGGGAAAATATATCTTAGGGTAGTAGCTTTGTGGAATTGTTTCAGATAAAGGTAGCATCTCACCATCTCTCAGAAGATTATTTGTTTCTCTACTTCAGTGGCTTTGTTTCTACACACCTGGAAGAGTCACCTCTAAATTATATCTCACCTCCTTGGAAGAGTTAATCTCCTAAGTTTTGGAAGTCTATTCTGGGGCACAACTGTTCTGATTGGTAAGTACAAACACATCTAACCCACTATGTATATGATATAGCCTGCCCCAGACCATGCTTTTTGTCTGGCTGCCAGAGGGAAACTTCACTCTTGCCCTTACTTTCTTCCTCTTCCTCTGGGAACAATAATTAAATCCAACTGCCATCTCTTTTGGAAAGGGTGATTGCTTTATATCTCTATTAATTATCCTTGTGACTCCCCAAGATAAAACTCCCTTCTGCAGCTAGCATGTAATTATACGTATTTCTTCCTATCACCAGTACCTAGCTCAGTGTCTGGTACATTTTTTCCATTCATTTATTTATTCAGTTTACATTAGCCCTGAACTTGGAGTCAAATGACCCCCGTTCACGCTATAGCTCCTTCACCAATTCAGTATGTTGCCTTTAGCACTTCTTTTGACATTTTTTTATGCAAAATTGGAAACTTCTTATGAGATACTTCTGCCAAAATACAGATGCCTGGATACTGAGAGATGAGGTGATTTACCCCAAAGCCATACAGGTTGTGGTTGTGGTTGTGGTTTGTCTTTCCTTCTTGAAGAGGACCATGACATCAGGAAGTTGATGCCATAACTTGCAATTGAATTGGATTTAAGTGAAGGAAGGCTGTGCAAAGTCATCAGCCTCACTTTCTCCTCCATAGCCATCCAGGTCCAGTGGCCAGAATATATGATTTTCCAGTGTCCCATTCTAACAACAATTGGATGCCTTCCCCACCCCCACAATGGCCTTTTAGAATTCAATCATTAGAGAATATCTCCATTATTTGAAACCCTGTATCTGAATACATTTCCTTTTTAAATGCAAATATATTTGGACTCTTACTTAATGTAATTATCAGTCATTATGACCTCTATTAGGATTCAAAAACTTGCTTTGCTTTCATCATCTTCAGGCTCTAGGTACATGCTAATATTCTGCCCAAAGGAAGGGGATTTTTGAAGGCCAAAAGCTACCTGGTTAATTTGGGGTTTACTGGCTAGATTTCTTTCTCAAAGACCACGTCTTCAATCCAGTTCACTCTGGATCTCAGGGATTGGACCACAATAGGCCCCTGCCTAAGCACAACTTAATGACTATTTTTTCGGGCCCTCCTGACTCAGAGTGAATGTAAATGATAACTCTTTATCTTTTGGCCAGCAACCTTGAGGGTCTTCCCCTCCCAGTTGGGTTTTTTTTAAATGAAGGGGCCATCCCTTGATTCAGTGAATGGGCATTGCCTCATTCAAAGTGAGAACTTGAAAAGACCTTAGCTTAAAAGGGCCAGTGTCTCCCACTGCATCCTGGGTCATCTCCAGTCATCCTGATCTACATCTGGCCACTGGACCCAGATGGCTCTGGAAGAGAAAATGGGGCTGGTGACTTTGCAAGGGCCTCCCTCACTCAAAAGTCAATTGCAAGTCATATCATCATCTCCTTGATGTCATAGTCCTCTTAGAGAAGGAAGGACAAACCACAACCACAGCCTGGTAAATGCTGATAGGGTAGAGGGAGGGAAAGGGCTGCACTGTAACAATGCTAAAGTGGAAGTTAATAGGATCATAGAAATTAAAGTTAAATGAGAATGTTGAGGTCAGAATTGGGAGAGTAGGTTCAGATGTGAAAGAATTCACTTAGACTTTCTCTTTTAGCCAATGGGAGTTTTTTTTTTAATTTTACATGAAAAAGCATGATGGGCCTCCTTGGCGATAAAGCTAAATGAGACCCTGATATTTGGGGGAGTTATGTTTATATATAGATGTCCAGGATGATGATGTAATTTTTAGGGTTTCTTGTGGGGATTGGAGATTTAGGGACAGGATAAGTACAAAGGAACCGAGGAAGGCAGTTACTTGCAAGATAAGGAAAAGTTGTTGTGACACAGGATGAAGAAGATGAATGACAGGAGATGGAACACAGGATGAGGGGGACAAAAGCAATTCTTCTGGTACAAGTTGTATGGTATTTCAAGATAAGGGGGAAAGGGCATTAAGACACCCTCAAGTTACAAAATTGGCTACAGAATGAGCTTCAAACCCCCTCAGGGGGCCTGAGAAAGTAACTTTTACAATTAACCCTTATGGCACTTTGTAACCACATCAAGAATTTGGAGAGACTTCTAACTCAACTCACCATTTTACAGATAATAAAATTGTATTCCAAATAGAAAATGATTGAACCAAGGTCACACAGGACAGGAACCATAGACTTGAGAATTTAAACCCAGATCTGCTGATTCCAAATGGACAATTTTGATTTTATGCTGTAGAAGGGAATCTTGTTGAGCAACAGTTGGCACTATGAGACCTCCCCAGCATCCTCCATCTGATATTTTTGTAGTTCTGTGACTCCAAATTCTTAGCATCCTTTCTACCATTAAATGTTGCCCTTTTTTCAGGTATTGAAGTATGTGAAGGTAGGGGGTGATGTGAGAAGCCTGGATTTCTTGTACAGGTGATATGTAGATCATAGAGAAGGATGGTAGTGAGAGAATTAAAAGGGCACTCAAGGCAAATTCTATTTCCTTAATGATCTTTCCTATTATCAGCTCTATATTCATCTTTCATGCAGTCAGCCACAGGAATTTGTCTATTGACGGTTAACGCCCATTTGGCAGTCATCTACATTAGCCCTTGATAGTCTCATATATTCTCTCCTCCTTCTTCTCCTTCAACCTCAGAAGAAGAGTTGGACCTCCTTCTTGCAACACTCAATATGGAAAAATGGCAAGAGGTTTAGATCTGAAGTTAGAAGGTATGAATTTGAATCTTTTTTTCTGCTATTTATTGACTATGTGATTATAAGTAAATCACTTTACCTCCCTGGACCTCAGTTTCTTAATTTTTTAAATCATGGATTCTAATCCTAAGGGTCCATGAGCCCCTGAGAGGTTGTGGGTAGATTTTAAGGAGTCCATGAAGTAGAGACAGGAAAAAAAATACATCTATATTTTCACTAGCCTCTAAAATGAATTTAGCATTCCTTTCAGTTATATATTAAAACAAATACATATGCACACACACACACATACACACACACACACACACATATATATGATATATATATATATATATGTATATATATATACATACATATTATTCTTTCAACAGATTCATTAGTTTTACCAGATTCGCAAAAGGAATGACACATATAAGGGCACACACACACACACACACACACACACACACACATATACACACACAATGTTAAGAACTCTAGCTTTAAATTTATGAAGGGCTAGCCTCCCTCCTCCCCTACCTAACCCCCACTATTGGAATGCAAGTACTATTAACTAGGTATAGTCTTACTCTCTCCTGCTACTGGGCAATTCCAACTTATAATTACCATTCTGAACTCGACCTTGGCAAAAAGATTTCTCTGAGATGGGAGGGGAGAGTGAGGATGGGGAGACTGAATGAGGAAAAGTGATTATTTTTTTTCCTGACAGCAAAATAGTGCTCTGACTAGCTATTAGTTTATAGCAAAAGTAGCACAAATGATCCAGTTTAGTTCCGCCTTTTGGAAAGTTTATAAAAATATTAATAATAAAAAATAATATTATCTCAGGAGTTAGCTCAGCTCTACCCAGTCGCTTTTGGCCTACAGCTTGAACCTTCACAATTCCTTTGTCTGTGTCTACCAATACCAAACATTGTTCTGTTTCGTTGCAGCCCTACCCTACCTCTTCATAATTAAGGACATGTATGAGCTAAAAGTAGCTAAGATTGGTCTTATTTTTATCTGAATATAGCCAACTTTGAAACGCTATTTAAATCAGCAAATAAGCAGCATAAAAGAACAAATAAGCTTTGGGTTTACCATATGATTTCCCAATGGGGGAAAAAATTGAAGAAGGCAGGAACAAAAAGATATGAAAAGATGCCCCCTATCCTTCCACCAACCTTTGCAGAGGTCAGCTTCTGTGGAGATGGAACATTGCATGTAATATAGGTTTTGTTTTGTTTTAATCCTTTGATTGGTCTTACTGATTTTTTTTCCTGTTCTTATTTTTCTTTATTTAAAAATTATCTGTTTTAAAGGATGACACTCTGGGATTAGGAAAGAGGAGAAATACAGGGTGAAATAAAGATGTTATAAACACAAAAGATAATGTAAAAAACAGCTAAAAGTTAAAGTGGAGGAGGGGAAAGGAAATTACATCATCTGTATCAATCTTCTTTTAGGGTAGGTTCAATAATGACCAGACAGGCCTCAAGTTGTCCCATTGTGCAAGACAGGAAAAGGTAAAGGGGGCTCTTGCCAGACTCTTCTAATGCTTTGCTAACTGACTTTAGTCTCCAGCTCAGATGACCGTTCCATCTTCTCTGGCTATTTCTCATTTTCACTTATCTCACTTTCTCTTGTATCATAATTACTGACACAAGTATTCTGAAAACTCTTTAAGATCCTTTTCTTAAAACCCAAAGGACATATGTTAAAGTTGAATCTGAATTATTAAGATTTTCTCCAACAATGTTTTAGGTCAAGCAAATCAACAAAACAAGGCTTGATTTGTATCATTTGCTGATTTCTGAGTTATAAAATACTTACACTGAAAATTTAACCATCAGGGGTATGAGCTGATTTCAGCACATTCCTGGTAGAATATATTTATTTTTTTCTCTCTACCTCCACAATGCAAGCTTCTGGAGAGTAAAGCTGTCATATTTTGGTAGTGGACAACATTTAGTGGGTCACTTGAACTAAGTAGGTGATTAAATAAATGTAGATTTAATTTAATTGAATATCTAGTTCTTTAGCTAAGTAAATTAAGGAAAGGTAAGGAATTTTTTAGAGACAAAGACTCCATTACAGTACAATTTCAGAAATGTAATATGTTCTTCACCCACCCCTTCGTTGCTCTGTTTTTATTTCTCTCCTTTTATCTTGATTCTGTTGTAACAGATGCTGATGGAGTTTTTGACATTGAGAGTGCCAGATCTATCATTAATGTGTTGCCAAACTGGTGAAGATTTACTAACAATATGTTTTGCCTGTATCCGTTTGCTGCTTTTAATAGAGAGACTAATTTGAATAACATCTGAATAAGAGAGATAATAATAGTACCCTAGAAGGGAGAACCAGATTGGAGTAATGAGAGACTGACCTGAATCTTCACCCTGAATGAAAATTGAATGTATTAGAATAATTTGGGAAGCTTAAAAAGTCCCGTCAATCTCCCTGCCTCACCTGAACCCCCTTCAAGTTCCCCCATTTATATCTGACTTGCTTCTGCACCTCCTCGTTTTAGCTGGAATCATGGGATATAATCATAAGCTGGCATTCAAAAAGCGTCAGAAATTGTATAATTCAAATCATGTTTTTGAGGGGTTTATTGTCCAGTGAACACACCAGGTAGTCTTTGAAAAGCAGGTAGCTGCTAAATTCTCGTCTTTGTTTATGTAGGTTGAATCATGATGAAGCAGGCAAGATAGATAGATAAAGTGTTCATTAAGTACTCACTATGTGCCAGGCACATAGTCAGTTGCGAGATTCCATTACAAGCAACAAGACAGTCCTTGACCTCAAGAAGCTTATATCATAAGGAGAGAAGACAACACATAAAGAGGAAATGGAAAGGGGTCAGATACCTTCTTGGTAGCATAGTATTGAGATGGATGGGAAATGAGGTGGAAGTTCTCCTATTAGGGCTCAGGACGGTTTCAGGGCAGAAAATAAAGATCTGGAGAAGAGATAATAGCTAGAATGGAGATTTCATGGTGTGGAGATGGAAGGCAAATGGGAAGGGACAAGGTGAACTAACCCCCTCGGTTTCCCCCAAATCTTCTCTCAGAACCATTCTGTTAAATTAGAAATCCTTTGGGGTTACTAAAAAATTCTTTTTGAAAGAATCAAGCATCATTTTAAATGAAAGGAAGAACAGCAACAATGAAACTAAATGCTACCAAAATAGGATGAGGAAACTTGGCCCAAAGAAGACCATGGTTTAGAATTTACTTCCTGTTTGACACCTGTAGTTCATTTTCATACCCAATCTCTATATTTTTTACCCTAATTTAGTGACTTGACACTATTTCCTCATTGTTCACTAGATAGATTACAATATTCTTGACCCTGAAATGCACCGTAAAAGTAATTAAGCCACTACATAGATCTGCAGAAAGAGCCTTGATCTTGGATATCCAGAGTGCTAATACCATTCGCTGTAATTCCAGCTTTAATCTTTTGCACTCTAATCCTAGGACAAAAGAACAAAAAAAGAGTGTTGGGAAATCTAGATTCTAATTAAATTTGCCATCTATTGTCAGCAAGGACTACGTAACTTCTGAAGAATAACTAGTGTTTAGTAAGTAAGGGAAAAATACTAAAATATAATGGCAGCATCAATTAAATGTCAATAAAAATGCAACACAAAATTTTAAGTGAAAATATCAGTAAGAAAGGGAGGAAAAGATGAAAATAACATGGTGACTTTATATCCCCCAAATGGACCTTTGAAAAGACGACTGATTGGGTTCATGTGAAGCGGTGGTAGTGGTGGTCATTTTTACTAACGTGTCAATTTATCTGAAGTTGAAATTTGCTGAAGTCCCATATTTCACAGCATAATCATTACCACTGCATAATTGTTGCACCCTTTTTTTCAGTCCAAACATGGGTCTATAACCTTTCATTGTGTAATTGTCACATGGTACAATTCTGTTCATCACACTGCTTAAAAGGTAAACAGAACAGCAATGTATTCACTAGTGGCATATGGATACGCATTTATCTCTCACAAACTGCAAGCCTTGAGCCTAGAATTCTCAGCACAGACACATTGTCAGTATATTCCCAAAAGCCACTCACCCGGTTTGTTTAGAGCGCTACAGTACTAAGGGGTCATTCAATGCATCCAGGGCTATCTCTAGCCATGCTGGTGAATATCTGGCCACTGGACCCAGATGGCTCTGAAGGAGGAAGTGAGGCTGGTGACCTTGCATAGGCCTCCCTCACTCAAAGTCAACTGCAAGTCATGTCATCATTTCCCTGATGGCACAGTCCTCTTTGAGAACTAAAGACAAAAACAACAACAACTAAGGGTATGGTCACTCAACCCAATGAAGTGCCATAGGTTCAAGAAGAGTGGGTGGACAGGTGAAGCTGCCATAAATAAATCACATGACATGGTAAGATTTGCATCCTCCCAATTTTAACTAATATTCATGAGTATTTCATTCATCCTAATCTTGTACCAAAGACAATTTAGTAAAAAAATGGTTTTTAAGTACTTTAAAGCTTACATAATGGTCACATCCCACTTTTTTTGCAAAAAATTGGCAAAAATCAGTGACAATTACATAGTGAAATACAGTTATTTGTTTTATTCCATCATCCTATGTTCTCTCAGAGATATAAATAACAGAAACTTATTTACATTTTATTTATTTATGGATTTACATAATCTGAAATTTACAAGATTTGTGGCCATTAGGCAAAACTGCTTCACTTCTGAGTCTCAGTATCCATGTCTATTAAAATGGGGATAAAATAAATGGAGCACCATCTGACAAAGTTATTATGAGGCAAGTACTTAAATAAACCTTGAAGTACTATATAAAAATAAGTTTTATTATCTCCATATAGGAAATGCTTAGGAAGAAAAAGACAGGATTTTAGAGGCCCATTGTATACATGTTGGAGACTTCGGTTTCCTTGTATGAAAGATGGCTACAAGATATTTCAGAGATGCTAGTCTATTTTTTTTTTTTACATTTTACAAATAAGAAAAGGGATGGACGAGAGATTAAATTACTCAAGGTAACACCGATATTTGCTCATAGATTTAAAGCTTGGGACCTCAGAGGCCATTGAGTCCAACTCCTTAATTTTTTGTGGGTGAAAACTGAAGCCCAAGGAAATTAAACAATTTGCCCAAGATCACACAGTAAGTATCAGATGCAGGATTTGAACCCATGTCCTTCAAATCCAGAGCCAGTGTATTTTTCATTATATCACACTGTCTTCGAACCTAGATCCTCTGACTCCTAATCCAAAACTCCTGCCAGTGCACCAAATCCTTAACATACTGTGAATGGGATCAAAGCTTTCATTAGAGACATCAGCTAGCACACTGAGCCTACAGTCAAAAACACCTGGATTCAGAACTGACTTTAGACACTGTGTGAACCCGGGCAGGTCACTTAACTTGTTTTGCTCAGCTTCCTCAACTGTAAAATGAGGATAATAATAGCTCTAGCTTGCAGAGTTGTTGTGAGGAGTGAATGAAATAAAACCTGTATTCATAAGAGGCTTAGCACAGTGCCTCGCACATAGTAGGCAATTTCTAAATGCTCGTTCTCTTCCTCTTCCCTACAGGTGGACTGCAGTACAATCAAAGCACTGATTTCCATAAAAGAACTAAGCCAATGCATAATTCTGAAATAAGGGACGTTTGCCTTTAGGGTTCCATAACCTCTCCTTCTTTTTACATCTTATTCTTACCTCCCTTTACCTTTTCCCTTCACACCAGTTGCAGGTGGTCTCATAAATGCTCAGTATCATGTTTTGCCCATTGTAGATCCTTATTGTTGTGCTGAATTGAATTAAATCTTTGATCAATACTTCCTCCCAATCAGGATACCTCAGTAGGAATTCATTCAATGTTTTTTCCCTTCCTAGACCATAGTTAAGTTATGTCACATGAGATAAGAATGCAAAGGAAAGATTTTCTTATTTTGAAACTTTGGACAGCATCACACTCACCCCGCCCCCATCATAATAAACTTTGGGGCAGTGGGACTTTAAATCATCTTTTATATACAGTCATCGATTTTGCCTAATCAATCAAAAAACATTCATTAACTGCCAATTATGTAACAGACACTGTGCTACATATTAAGGATAAAGTCAAACCCCAAAGTTACTATGTTGATGTAGCTTGAATTCTATAGGAGGAGACAGCATGAACATAAAATATCCTTAGTTTTCCCTCTGAGATATTTCCCAACTTTCACTTGAAAAGAGGGTGACTCCAAAGGGGTGTAGTGTTCCTACTAGCGTACAGCTCTCCTTCAAAGCAAAAATGACTAATAGAAAGGAGAAATTCCCTCTCCCCAAATCTGCCCTCTGTCTCACCTAGGTCTTCTCTACTGGCAGCTCAAGACTTACAATTTCTCTAACTCTTGAACTCTCTTGGGCTTAGATATTTAGAGCCCTAGGAAAGTGGCTAATTTCCTCATTCAGTGGTGTTGTCTCCTCTAATGACATAAAAGAAAGGTGTTTAGAGGTCATGAAGAGATGAGCATACTACTTTTGTCTGAATATATTCTGTGATTGTATGAACTGGAATGAGGGGCAAAGCCTTCCTTTACACTCCTGCAGTACAGTTAAACATATGTTATTACCAGCAAATCAATGGATGTGATTTTCTTATTGCTTTAGCCAAGTTCATGTGGCATAGTTTGCAAGTAATTCAGAAATTAACATTATACAACTTAATAAACCCCACATTACAAAGTTCTCATAGGTCATTGTTTGTCATTGGTCTTTGCAGTCTTTATCCAACTCAAAAACAATAAAGTAAAGGGGAAAGAAACTGAACTTCCCTCAAAAGGAAAGATTGATGCTTACAAAAGATGTCAGAACTATTGGGATTTTGTTCACAGGAATTACAGATCTGGAGTCAAAATTGTCAATTTATCAATCAATAAACATTTATTAAGTGCCTACTAAGTGTGCTAAGAGCAGAGGATACAAAAAGAGGCAAAAAAATAGTTCCTGCCCTCTAGGAGCTTACAATCAAAAGGAAGTCACACTCTCACCATCAGGTATGGGGGGAAAAAAACCACTTGGTGCTTTTGTAAAACAAAATACAGAATGACCAGGCCAGGGGCTAGGCCAGGGGACTATGGTGCTCACCCTCTCCTTGACTCACTAAGCAGTTCTTCTCTTTTGGATCCCCAAATCCAATCAAGGTTAATCTTGAAGCGGGGATAGAGGTGAATTTTTTTAGAGATCCCTTCCACACACTCGGGATCCAACTAGGAGTCTGAACTGGATTGTCAGTAGGACAAGCAAGAGCTAACCTGAAAAGCAGAACAAATTTAGAAGTATAGGACTGCTAAAAGAAGGGTAAGCAATGTGAATTAACTATTAGACCATGTAACAAACCTTACCCTGACTCAAACTTATGAATGCAAGTGCAATTTTGGAGAGGACCTCAGTTTACACATATAAAATACATATTGAGTATTTTGGGAGGAGGATTACGTTACCTGAGGATCAGGAAAAGTCTTCATATAGAAAGTGGCGATTGCCTAGGTTTGAAGGAAACTATGGAAGCTAAGAGGAAGAATCGAGGAAGAAAGGCTTTTCAGGCATAGGGACAGCTGGTGGAAATCTATGGAGAAGGGATATAGAATGCAGTATGTGAAGTAAAAAAGGCAATTGCCTGAATTGTAGAATAAAAGAGGGGGAGTAATTTATAATTGGAATAGAAACAGAGAATACAGTCAATTTGCATTTGATCCTAAAGGTAATAGGGAATCCATGGAGTATATTGAGCCGGGGAGTAATAAGCACTAGGAATTTCACTTTGGCAACCATTTGGCAAATGAACTGGAGAGAACAGAGCATCACGGATGGGAGACCCATAGGAAATAATTACAATGATCCAGGCAGGAAGTGATGAGGGCATAAATGAAGGCACTGAAAATGGGGGTGGAAACAGGGATAGTGACATAAGAGGTTGTGTGGAGGTAGAATTGACAAAACTTAGCAACTAATAGGGTAGGTGGTAAGCATCAAAGATGATTCTGACTTGGTTAACCTGAGTGACTGTAAGGATGATGGTACCTTAAAAGGAATAGGAAAGTTTGGAAGAAGAATGTTTTGGGGGGAAAAATGAGTTTAATTTTGTGTATGTTTGCCTTTTTAGAAAACTGACCCTGCTTACAAATCTCCCTTTTTGAGTCTTAACATGAAATAAAATAAGGGAAGATGGACATTAAAAATCCTTCTATCCAAACCAATCTCTGAATAAGTTGAAAAAAGAAAATAAGAAGTACTGCTTAAACTTTGCGCTATACTAATATACAAGGGAACTTTTTTTTAAAAGGATCATCATTATTTTTAGTCACAAGTTTGACTAATGGAGCCACTAAAGCTGAACCTCCGCAATGGGAAGAGTAGCAGAAGAGAGTAAAAGATGCCTAGAGCAATAAACAGATTTTAATTTAAAAAAAAAATAAAACAACAACTATCCATCTCTCTAGTGTCTATTTGTGATGGATGGTCTGACAGGAGAATCCTCACAAAATTCAAAGTAATAAACAAAGCAGAGAGCTCTTAATGTTGCCCAGTGACTTGACTGACTTTGACTTTCAGTGTTATCCCAGTTCAAGAAGTCGCAAACATTGCTTCAGCACAAGATGATTGAGAAGACTTTTGGCCAACATTTCTTTGATTCTTTGTATTGATCATTTCTTTCAGAACAATATTTTAATGACTCCTCAGATTATATTGGAACTGTTGATAGTGGTACTTGATTTCCAGAATCTGAGCATTATTATTACTCTAATAATTATATGACCAAAGATTAAATTTAATCTCTGCAATTAGAAATTATGACAATGAAAGATTAATATCCTGAAGTTACTTACCTTAGTCCCTTAGTTCATGTACTACAACCCTTTCAAAAGGCTGAAAAGAAAACTGAGGCTCAGAGAGGTAAGGTCTTGATCAGGCTCAAACTGAAGTCCCTTGACTCTAAGTCCATGGTTCTTTCTACTATGCCACATTAGCTCCTAATATAAGCTGTTATTCATTCTCATACTGTCCTTCAGTGCAGACTCTATACTCCAAGTCCATTGAGTCCTCTCAAAATTTCAGACACATTGTGTTACATTCAGCTCAGCCTTCCCGCCTTTGTTCATGAAACCCTTCTCAGCATATGCTTTGTTCTTTCTTAACTTCTCTTCCATTTCTGCTTCATGAAATTCTAACCTTCCTTTAAGATCCAGTGCAGTTACCACCTCTTCTTTCACCTATTTCTGATCCCCCAGACAAAAATTATCGCCCCCTTCACAGAGGTCCCACAATCCTTTGTTTGTACCTCTCTCATGCAGTTAGCATGTGCTATTTCACATTATAATTACTTCAGTATATGTTTGATCTCCAGTATTAAATTAGATTGTCTTCAAGTAAAAGGACTATGTCTCATATTTTTTTTTCCTTTTCATCCAACCTGAAACACCCAGCATAAAGTTTTGAACACAAGAGGTACTTAATAAATGTTTGTTGAATTTTAATTTTTCAATTATATTTTTTTAAAATTTTCAGCTTATCATTCATCAACAAACAACATTTCAAAATACGAAAAGCACCAAGACGTATAAAAATTCAATTTATGTTGCATGTAGTTTGCTATTAAAGAAGATTGTATCCTATTTAGAAAGGCAGTGAAAAAACAATTTGTGTTCTTGCCCATTTTGTTTTTGTCTATGTATTTTTCAATGCAACTCCATATGAATTTTATTTTTTTGTGCAATCATTTGTTGTGTTTACTTCATGATTAATCCTGTGGAATAAGCTGGTCATACCACTCCCAAATAATGATTACAGAAAAATAAAAGAGTTCAAAGTGTGAGGGGAAATTAGAAATGGTATTAATGGTTAGTTTCAAATTCCCACTAACAAAAGGTGAAAATTTGCCCGGTTTTAGTTGCATCCCTGTGAGCAGTTTATTCAGTTTGTTGCCTATTTTTCAATACACTATATTTTTGCTTATTTCTTTCTTCAAATCCCTCACACTCCTTGCTCCATTAAAACTGACAATGAAACTATCGAATAGTACGTTTCTTTCTTTTTATTCTCACCTTTTCAAAATGTCTGACCGTTTCTTTCCCACCTCCTCTATCCCTGGATTCTTCCAATTTGATTCTCCATTAATTAGGAAAACTAACAGAATAAGTCTATTCTTTGCAGAAAGTTTCTTATTTCAGAAAATGCTTCCTGACCTACTGTGTTCCCTTATGAATTCAGAATCCTGGTAATAATAGAGTTCCTGTCATTCTCTTGGGTTTTTCAGGCAGCTGAATGTCAACCTGGGTATCTGTCACAAGATATGAAAAGGAGCCATACTCCTGGTAAGACCAGCACTTAAAATGTTATATAATGCAGATAAGTTCACAGTAAATCTTACCTGAATCAGTGTGTCAACAACATGGATTGAGTGCCCACTTCCTGTGGAATACTGGGCACTTCGGGCATGGTGCAATAGAAATGGCCCCTGATCAATTTATTCTATGTATACATTGCATTTTATGTGGTTCTTGTTATTTGCTATCTGTACTTTGTTTGAATGCTATTCTCTTTGTTGTTATTGTTGTTTTGTTTTGTTTTGTAGGGAGGAAGGCAGGGCAATTGGTGTTAAGTGACTTGCCCAAGGTCACACAGCTAGTACATGTGTTAAGTGTCTGAGGCTGGATTTGAACTCAGGTCCTCCTGACTCCAGGGCTGGAGCTCTACTCACTGAACCACCTGGCTGCCCCTCTGAATACTATTCTCTTAATGCTATTGAGTTATAAATCATTTTCTCAGTCCTCTGGTACTCAGGAATTACTATTAACCTATCCTCCAAAAGGAATAAATAATTTCATACTCAACAAAAACATAGGGCCTCTCTAATCAATAAATATTTATGGAAAGAAGGAAGGAAGGAAGGAGGGAAAGTGTAATGGAAGGAAGGAGGAAAAGAAGAGAATGAAGGAGGGAGGAAAACTCCATTGGTTTCCTGGAGTTGTCAAGATAACTCAAGGAAAGCACAAGAGGAAGAAGGACCCTTAGTAGAAAATTTATGGAAGGACATATAGAAAGGAAGCACAAGATGGGGAGGATTTCTTTTTATTGTTGCCTTTTTCCCTCCCTTCCTTCCTTCCTTCCTTCCTTCCTTCCTTCCTTCCTTCCTTCCTTCCTTCCTTCCTTCCTTCCTTCCTTCCTTGCCTTTCTACCTTCCTTCCTTCCTTCCTCTTCTTTCTTTCTTTTATGTAACTGATGAGGTGTTTGTGCTTGGACCCTAAATTCTAACAGCCTTTGCTTGGGTGCCTGTGCCTGAACCCCAATTCCAAAGCACATCTAGTTCTCAAAAATACATATTGTTCCCAAAACATTCTATCCCAGGCTGTCTCTCTCTAGCCATAGGGCAGCCTGCCCCAACTTATCTCTGCTTCTTCCTTTGTAAGCAACTATGTGCAACTATAGATTGAATTCCAGATGCTGATAATTGACTGTACACTGAGTCATAACCATATTTACTATTCACTGACCTTTCTAACATGTATCTTAGAGACATTATTTTGTCTAACAAGACACTAGATGAGAAAATATTCCCTTTAGCCCCCACGGAGAGTGAACTTAGTGACATTTCACAGTAAAGACCACACCCCCAGTAACTCCCCTGTGGGCTATTTCCTAGAGAACTCTGGGTAATATGCCTGCGCAGTAGATACTAAAAGTGCATGTTCCTTTAAGAATTAACTACCCCTTCAACAAGCCCTAAACCACTCCCTAATCCCACCCCCAAACACCTAACTGACATACCTGCCCCCCTTAATCCCCTATTGGCTTCTATAAAGATTCCCTCTGCCCCTCTGTATGGTTGCAGGTTCTGTAAGAACTCTTGCCCGCTGAAAAAGCATAATAAATCTTTGCCTCCTTGACTTAAAGAATGCTTGTGTCCACGAATTCATTCCAGGCAGCCCGTTCCTGGGAACTTTGGTTTAAGATCCCTGCATCCCTGGGTTTCTTCTCCCCCTCCACATAACCACATCAATAAAAACACAGATCTATTGGAGTAGGAACGACTTCAAAGGCACAAGATTCGTTCTATAATATACATATAACAATCAATCTTTCAATTTTTGAGTTATACCAGGGCATGAAATTGTGTGGGCTACTCTCTACCCAGAATTATTTAAATAAAAATTGCAATCAAATTATTTTAAATTTTCTGGTATTAAGTCTGATGGTCAAATAACTTCGTTGTCCTTGTAAGGAGAGTAGTAGCAAAAGCAGAAGCAATAGTAGAAGCGGTATCAGTAGCAATTAATTACCCTGACCTTGGAATCGCATCTACTTTCAAGTCCTGGCTGTAGTACTTACTGATGATGCGAGAACATGGATAATCAACCAAATGGTAATTAAGGGGGAACTTTTTGCTCTTCTTCTCTTAAGTGCCTTTAATGATTCTGGCCTTTGTTTGAATGGGGCAGATAGGGTGGGATCTTGTCTTGGAATGTTTCTCAGCACTAAGGCAATCATGGGTCATTGACTTGTATGTGGTGGTACTAGGGTTTAACTTTCCCATGCCCTACATGGGATCTTTCACTGTTCTTTGAGTGCTTTTCAGCACTGAGGTAATCAAGTGCCCCAGGGCCCTGAGAAGGGTATATAAGATCCAAGGTTGGTGTTTGACTTTTGGGGCACACTCATGGAAGGAGTGTTGAGACTCTGGGCAAGCTTTGTAACCCAGAGAGATGTTGAGACTTTATTAAACCCTGGTAACTATGAATTCAGATTTGAATCAGATAAGGTCTCTCTATTGATGTTTGTAATTGTTTGCATTTGCTTTGAAGTTCAGAGGGCTGATTTTTTTCCCCCTGAACTAAGTGATATGTGTGTGTGTGTGTTTGTGTTTACTTAAAGTTACTTTCCTTACTAAAACAGATCAAAAGAACCTGTGCTGGCAGCTCTTGTTGCTGGTCTTGTTGGTCTTACACCCCACAACAGCTGCTAGCAGATTGTTGCTACATCAACTTAAGCATTGTGAGTTCCAGTATACCTACCTTTAAACTGTCGATACTGCTTGTCTTCTCTACTTATAGGGTGGATTTGATATTATATTGGGAGGTGAGGAGATTACCCAAATACGTGATGATTAAATGAACTGTTCATTCTGGCCCTATCCATGCAGTGTTATATAAAAGCAATGTTCATACATGAGAGATTACAAGTGAAGAACGAAATGATTTTATTAAGTGGAATGCATGTGATACCACTCCCACCCCCTACCTGTCTGCTTGTGGATATGAATGTATTATTACATATTTGATTACTTGCTTTACTCCTTAAATGGGCTTTCTTTCTAGCTATCCCCAAGCCCAATCTCATACCACATAGAATTTATGCAAAATATAAATAGTAATCTTAAAGATTCATTCAAGATTAACCTATCAAAGCTCTTTACACTCATTTGACCACTTGTAGAGATAGCCAGAAAAACTAAGTGCATATGCCTTTCATTCCAGTGCTAAAAGGAGTTCAGTTTATTTGTTTTTGTTATATTTGTTTGCTTTAAATAAAGCATTTTTCCTTCATTGATGGGACTGACCCGGGCATAGAAGGAACATAGTGTTCCCTACTCACTACAAAGTGATAACACAGAACTCAGAGCACAAGTTGCATAATGTAAAGTTCTGTGCAAACTTTAAAGTGTTATTTAAATTAATTGTTGATGATACAACAATAGTAGTGAAGAGGTTTAAGGAAAATGATGATGGTAGGGAACCATAGGTTTATTGGGGTGCTCAAGACCCCAAAATACCTACATGCTGGGTCCTGCCCAAAGAATTTGACTCAAGCCTTCTCAGCCAAGGAAAAAGACAAAGTTTATTAGGGATTCACCATAATGGGTTGTCTTAAAAAAATCCCACCTTTGTGATGCTTGTGTTACAAGCAGGCCAGATTCAATCTGATCTAGATTGAATCTGAGCGCCTTCATGGAGGCAAGATGAGACTTATATACACAAAGATTGTAGGAGGGATTGAGGGGTCATCTGGGGTGACAAGAGGAGGGGTTTAGGGAGGGTCTTGAGGAGGAGTCTAAGGGGGAACTTGATGGGACTGAGATGAGGTCAGACTCCAGAATGGAAAATAGCTGAAGGATACCAGTAGATGAAAGACAACAGAAGGCTAGGGTAACAGGGTTAGGGTATAGATATTTTGATCAGGATTAAGGGTGGGAAGTAGCTGGACAATAAAGGGCAAGGCTAAGTAGAGATTTGGGCCTAATGATAATGTAAGGTTATAGCCTCAGGCCAAAGCCAGATCAAGTGGGAAGATTCAAGGAGAGTTCAAGGAGGTTCCCATAGACTGTACTCCATCAGGTTCAAGGGGATTCCCAGAGACTGTACCCTCAACAGTAGCACCATTAGCTATAGCAGCAGCACTACCTTAAATTCCATCTTTATTCTTCTTTTAATATTCTAGTGATTGGTAACCACCATAAGACTCCATAACTGCAAAATTCTCTCTTAAATATACCATTGTCATTTCAGGCTACTTATATAACAGAATGTTATATTATCTGTTTGAAAGAAGTGGGGGATTGGAAGAGTTCTAGTCCAATCTACAAACAGAAAGAATCACCACAATAACATACCCAAGTAATTGTCATCCAACCTTTGCTTGAAGACCTCCAAAGAGTAGGAACCCATAATCTCTCTAGGTATTCCATTCTACTTTGGGGAACTTCTAATTTTTAGGAAGTTTTTCATCTTTGTACTTCCCACTCATTTTTCCCAGTTGAAATTGCAAAGTTGCACAATCCTAACTCGTTCCTGTCCCAGGTGGGTGGGGGTAATGTCCTTTGATTGACTACCCGCATCTTTAAAAGTGGCAAGACTGAACCATTTGTCCCTTCACAAGTGCTGATCTTTTGCTCCATTCTTTTTTGTCCTTTGAACTTTTTACTAGTGTGAGGACAGCATGAACTGAACCAGTAATAAGGGAAAGATTTTCTTTGCCCCACTTTTTTTTACCTAGACTCTGAGAAATGGACCCAATGGTGTTAGTTTTTCTTTCGTGTTATTTGTCCACCTTAGTTTCAGGTGCCAGAGGTGATCCCCATTGAATTGGAGAATTTGAGCCTGGAGACAAGATTGCAAGTGGGGTGGTGAAGTCAGCCAGCTCAACAAGGAAACCCTAAGAGGCCGCAGTAACTTAGAACCCAAAAGTGTGTTTTGGTCTTGAAACTGGGACTGTACTCTATAAAAACCAAGTTAAGCTTTTTTTTTTTTAACAGTTTTTTTTTAAATTTTATTTTACCAGAACACAAATACAAAATTGAGAAAAGAAACAAAAACATATAATAAACTTGAATATTGAAACTTAAATATAAAGTAATATAGAAAAAAAAATGTCATATGCATAGCAGAACATAGGAAAGGACTCAAAATATGTAACAATACATTTTCATTTCAAGAAAGTCCATATGATAAATAATACACCTTGTTTTGAGAATTGTCCATCTTTTCTTTGCTTCCTTGTGTTTTCTTTTGTTCTCTGCTGTGCACTTTTTAACTTAGTTCTTTTTTCCTCTTCCCCCAAACCCCCAGAAGGCTACAATGTAATTTAGATGTTTCACAATATATACATACATATACAAATATATACATACACTTATACATATATATGCATATATAGACATTTACTTTCCCAAACATATTCCACTCTTGATACTTGTTTTTATGTTTGCACCTATCTGTTGTTTCCTATCCCTCCTGCCTCTTCTACTTTACTTCTACCTGCTACATCAGCCTCTTATTACTTGGCTACCCCACCCTTCCACCAACCACTCTGCCTTCCTATTACTTGCCTTCCCCCCTCTAAGGATCCCTCCCCTATCCTCCCATTCCCATTAATCTGAACACCCTTTACCTATTCCCTCATTCTCCCCTCTAAAAATCCCTCCCTTGTCCTTTCCCCCCTTCACTATACCCCCACCATTTTATTTCTTCTAAATTTAGCAGACATTTATACTCTTCTAAATATATATATGTATTGTTCCCTCTTAAACCCATTCCTGATAAAAGTAGGTTACCAGAACTACCAGCCCTCCTCCCCCATCTAAATCCTCTATATCCTTTCTTCCTCTTGCACCTCTTTGGTATAAAAGTTACTCTTTTTTAGCTGTTTCTAAATGGCTTTACTTTTTAAATTCATATCATAAGTCGGATTTATCCCCTCTTTCTTATGAGCTCAACAATGATTAATATGAATCTTAGACATACATTTTATATTTTATGTTATATAAAAGGTCAACAGCCTGTCCTTATGAATCCCTTGTAGTCAGTCTTTGGTATGTACCTTATGTTTCTCTTGGTTCCTATATGTGGAATCTACTAGTAAGTTGAGAATTTTTTTTTAACAAAGTTTTGAAAGTCTGAGGGTTTGTCAAATGTCCATTTTTTTCACTCAAGATAATACTTAGATTTGAAGTGTATGATATTTTCGTCTGAGCCCTAGGTCTTTTGCTCTTTGTGTTGTGTTCCAAGACCTGCGGTGCTTTAACGTCTCCACTGCTAGGTCTTGTGTAATTCTGTGGCACCATCATATTTAAATTGTTTTAATTTTGTTGCTTTTAATATTTTATCCTTGAGCTGGGGGTTTTGAGATTTGACTATGATATTCCTATAAGTTTTCCTCATAGATCTCTTTTAAGTGGTGTTTGAAGGATTTTCTCTATTTCTACTTCCCTGCCTTGTTCTAATGCTTCAGGACAATTTTCTTCAATTATTTCTGATATTATTGTATCAAGATTCTTTTTTTGATCATAACTTTCAGTTATTCTGATCATTTTTATATTTTCTCTTCTTGATCTATTCTCCAAATCTGTTGTTTTTCTTATAAGATAATTATTCATGTTTTGTTTAATTGTCATGATCTCTTATAATTTCACTAGCTTCACTTTGCCGATTTCTAATTTTCAAAGTGTCATTTTCTCCTTGAGATTCTGGATCTCCTTTTCTAATTGGTTGACTTTCCTTTCATAACCTTCTTGTTTTTCTTGGATTATTTTTATTCATTCATTCATTCATTCATTCATTTATTTATTTATTTATTTATTTATTTATTTATTTTAGTTTTTCCACCATCTCTGCCATTTGATTTTTAAAGTCTTCTACAGGATCTTCTGTAAATTCTTTTTTGGCAACTGTCCATTTGATGTTGCTCTTTGTTTCTTTACTTCAATATCCTCCTCTGAAGATGAACCCCGGTCATCTCTATTCTCGTAATAGGTTTCTATGGTAGAATTCTTTCTCCTTTGCCTGTGCATTTTTTTTTAATTTTTGTGGTAATAAATTGATTTTTGTAATCAACTCTAGTCCTGGGGTATGGGAAATGGTGCCTCTTTCCCCAGATCTTCAGTTCTCCCTTCTAGCTTGGAACAAAAACCAAAACTCCAACCTCCTGTAAGTGCCCACAGCCAGGGGCTTTCTGCCCCACTGCTTCTACACTCACCGGGCGTGTGCTAGTTCCATCTCGCCCCCTCTGCTCTTTGCAGCACAGCTGGATCTGGCGTTCCTCATCAGCAGAGGTTCCCTCAATCTTCCTGGGCTCAAACGCTCAGCTCCCTTTACTATCCCGAGGTGAAAAGTTCCAGTGGCTGGGGCTGAGGCCGTCTCTCAGATCAACTAACCCCAGGACTTGCCAGTAGTTGATCAAGCAGCTTGCTGCTTGTTGTTAAAACGGAACCAAGCCTTGGGGTGTTTACTCCTTGCTGGGACTAAACCTAGTCCTGGGGTTCTTCTTCAGTTCTTCTCAGACAGTCCCTGGAAGATCTTGGTTGTGCCCCTATTCTTCTTCGTCTCCACCCACAGTTCGTTTGCTTGGAATTTTCTGGCCTACTCGGCCACCTTCCCAGAATCCTCTCCCGAGCTAAGTTTTGAACCTGATCCCCTTTACCTTGGGGACAGCATACTGGTGGTATAAGAGATAGAAGTCAGTCCTGGAGTCAGGAAGACCCAATTTCAAATTCAGGCTCAGACACTTATTAGTTGTATGACCCTGGGCAAGTCATTTAACCATTGTCTGACTTAGTTTCCTCTTCACCTACCTAATAGCACCTACCTCACAGGGTTGTTGTGAGGATCAAAAGACATAATATTTATAAAACACTGTCTAAATACTTGTTCCCTTCTCTTTCCTTCTCCTCTTCTCTTCTCCAGAGATTAAGGTAGGAAAGGAGGAGGATTATGCCTCCCATCTGTTGGAGGAGTGAGTTTGTATATGTGCGATTATGTCTTTTGTGTATTTCTGTGTAAAAAGTCAATAGGGCTGTTAGTGAATGAATTTAGCTGGCATGCATGGGAACACTCCCTACAATTGAGAGAACATCATCAGTGGGAAATGAAGCCATTTTCAGAAAGCCTAGATACTCCCTAGTTTCCTTAAAAGCACCAAAGAACCCTGCGGTAGAGCTGAAAACCCAACTGGCGTACAGGTGGTAGGTCTACCTTAGACTGTGTTACACACACACACACACACACAACACACACACGCACATACACATATACATACACACATTTACATGTATATATATATATAAATTAGAGATGTGTATATACATCTAAAATTGGAGATACACGTGTTTGTATACATAAATTAGAGATATGTGTGTATATAATATATACATATGTACAAAATTGGAGATGTGACTATATCTATATACAACTTAGAGATACATATTACATATATAGAAATTAGAGATTTATGCACACAGATGTTTATCTATAAATAAATATAAATTAAAATATATATATGTATCCAAAGTGAAAAATGTACTGTGTACAAAGTAACAGTAATATTGTTCAATGATGAATTGTGAATGACTTAGCTTTTCTCGGCAATTAAATGATCCAAGACAACTTTGAAGGACTTATGATGAAAAATGCTTTCAATCTTCAGAGAAAGAAATGATGGCATTTAAATATAGACTGAAAAATACTTTTTTTAACTTTATTTTTCTTGAGGTTTTTTGTTTTGTTTTTTGGTCTATAATTTCTTTTACAACATGACTATTATGGAAATGTTTTGCACGACTACATATGCATACACTACATTGAATTGCTTGCCTTCTTAATGGGGTGAGAAGAGGGAGGAAGGGAAAGAATTTGGAACTCAAAGTTTTAAAAAAGAATTTTAAAAATTGTTTTTACATGTAGCTGGGTAAAAAAATAATACTAAAAACAAAACAGAAAGCAGATTACCTAAATTTGTATCCTAGTTAATTGTTTTCTTTTAATTTGTTGGTCTTATTTAATTGTTTTTAATGTACAAAAATCTGTTTCCCCCTGTATTTGAGGTCCAGTCCTAAACTGAGGAGATCTGGTCCCAATTTTTTATGCAATTGGCATGTGATGCTTAATAAATTGATATGTTCAGAATCATAAACATTTGTTTCTTCAGCCATAGGGCACCACCATCTTCTTAGATGACACCACCTAGGAGATGCCAACTATTTCTCACTCTCATCTCCTTTATCGAATCAGTTGTCAAGTCCTATTTCTTTTAACTTCATAAAATCTCATGTATATGTCACATTCTCCTCTTTGGCACAGCCTCCATCTTGGTGGCACATCTAGAATATTACAGTAGCCTACTGATTGATCTCTCTGCCTTAAGTAACTACCCAGTCCTATTCATCTTCCATTATGCTGTTAAACTGGTCTTCCTAAAATGCAAGCATGATGATGTCACCACCGTATTCAATAAACTCCAGTGACTCAGGAATGTCTATGAGCAACCCTAACCACCAGCGTTCCTCATACTCTACCTTTCCCACAGTAGATCTGTACCCCACACTCCAGGGCTGTTGTTGGCTATGAGGCTACAGAGAAGCCCTAAACAAGGGAAATCAACCAAAAGAAAAGACAGGCCTTGTATACACTCACATATGCATCCATTCCACTGCTGCTTGGTCTACTAGACTTCCTCTCCCTTCACCCCTACCCTATCCCTCAATCTAAGAAAAAGACCTTCAAAGAAGTTATATTTTGATCCCATGGAAGTGGCTGATGCCTTCAGGTTTATATCAACCATCATACTCCCTCCCCTTTTCCCATATCTGTAGAGGTATGCCTAGGCACATATGCTTTCTTTTGTCTGTACCTAAATCTTCAGCCCTTTCATAATTTTAGGACGAAATTCATGTAATAAAAAGAAAGCTTTTTCCCTTCTATCTACCAAAAAATTGTGAAGTTCTATGACTTATCATGGGTGGAGGAGAACAACCTTAACAAATCAGTTATCTTCCATAGTCCATTCCCATCCCCAAGAAAGCAGTATCCATCACTCATCTGGGACCTGCCAAATAAAGATCATCTTCAAAGTCTTTTTTGTCTTATTATAAGAGAATCTGCCCTGTGTCTAGGCTTTAACACTGATAAATGACCTGCCTTTCTGTGGTCAGGGTTTTGTTCTTGGAATTGTAGGAGACAGGAGGAGAGAGAAGTCCAGGGCTAGTAAGCTTTCCAAGCAGGGGCTAGAAGTCTGATTACTGATAGCCTCAGTCTCCATCCCTGCAGTACTCATTCTAGACTGATGAAGGAACCACATTGGGATCTCCCCATAAATATTGTTCCAGTCAGTTCTTCCCAAGAACAAAAGAGAATAATGTCCTTTAAAAGCTGGAGGCTTCACAGGTCATAAGCCCAGCATATGGTAAAGCTTTCTCTTGACATATGTTGAGCATTTGACTATGTACCATGCACTGTGCTAAGAATTCTGGATAATCAGTGAAACTACAGTATAATCTAGCTTAGTGGTAAATGATTTTTTAAATTTTAGCTGTTTTTGTTTGTTTGCTTCCACACATACCTCTCTCTTAGTCCTCCAGGGGGAAAAAAGAGTTCTAAAAAGCATTTTAGAGGCTAGTATTGTTTTTTTTTTCATAATTATTTATGAGAGTTGTACCTCACACATCTTTTCCACAACACTTTCAATGAAAGATGGGTTCGTATTCATGAACTTGCTGAAAGGGCATGATTTAAAATTTTAAATTAAGTTTGAATCCTTAGACAGAGGCACGTCTCAAAATATTTCCACCCTGACCTTGGGCAAGTCTCTGGGCTCTAGTTTTCTCATTTATAAAATAAGGGGGTTGAAATAGACGATCTCTAATGTCCCTCCCAGCTCTTAGTCTTTGTCAGCCTGTGATTTTGTAGGAACAGAAAATGTCATTGAAATAGTCTCCAAAGTACTCCTTTCTATTATTTCAGATTTGGAATTGCAGGACTTGGAGCCATAAAGAAATTGATGAGGAGGATTCATTGATCTCCATACATTTTTAGAGAGTTTTCCCCTTTTGACTCTTCACAAAAATGCAGAAAGATCGGTGTAGGAAGAATTAAGATAAATGATAAAATATTGAGTTGGGCTGAATGAGTGACTGGTGATCTCTTGTTATCAGAGCTTTTCAAGATTTGAGTGTAAGGTGGCTGATGTTAATTTAAATACTGATCACAACTAGGTCAATTATGCAAGCCATATGGGGTGGGGGTGGGGCTAAATATACCCTTTTTACCTCCTAAACACACACACACACACACACACACACACACACACACACACACTTACAAGCTGCAGGCATCCTTCACTTGTACATGTGTTTGCTAGCTGTCTCCAATATATATTCAGATGTTATGCTATTTTAGATTTGGTTTAATATGTCACAGAGTTTATGTGACGAGACAGGAAGTGTCACTCACATACAACTTTGGTAACCACTTTCAGCACCCCAAACACACATCTTGTAGCACACCAGGCTGTTTGGGAAATGAATCAGGTTGCTGCTTGATCACAGCATCTGAATTGTCATTAGATGCCTCTTCAAGAGGCCCATGTACTCTTAATCTCTGTGTTGTGCAGTCCACATAGGGCTAATCATAACATTCATCTTCCAAAGCCTAGAGTCATTTGCCAATTACCATCTGCTGCACATTTTAAAGCCATTCCTGTAATAGAGTGGCCAGACTGGGACACATTACTCTAAAAGTGTCATGTCTATGTGTCGGGGCTAGTTTTAATAAGTTGAATCTAAAGGGATTCATTTAAAGGGATGCTGTATGTAGATATTTCAACCAGGACAGCTGTATTCCATTCTTTCATCTACATTTATATTTTCTTTAGACTCTCACACTCATTCATGAAATTCCTAGACAGATTAAAGCTCAAAACGAACTACAAGACAAGGTAAACAGTACCTCATATTGATCCAGAAGTCCATGGAATCCTGGAATACTTGATAGAATTCATGAATTAGAAACAATCTCAGAGATCATCTAGTCCAAAGAATGATGTTAACTTGTAACGCTACTGACAAGTGATGATACAACACAAGCTTGAACACTTCTGGTGATGGAGAAATCACTACTTCTGGAGGCAACCCATTCCACAATTGGACTACTTCATTGATTAAGAGTAATCACTAATTATTAATTAATGATTATTAGCATGTTATTAATAAAGAAATCACCCTACATATTAAAAAAAGCAAGCAGGTGGCGTATTGGATAGAGTATTGGGGCTCAAGTCACCTTCCTAGCTCAAATCTGACCTCAGACACTTCCTAGCTGTGTGACTGTACAAGTGACTTATCATATGGACCTACTTGCCTCAGTTTCTTCATGTGTAAAATGAGCTGGAGAAGGAAACCACAAACCACTCCAGTATCTTTGCCAAGAAAAGCCCAGTTGGGGTCACAAACTGTTGGTCATGACTAAAACAACAGAAAAATGACAACAAATTTATTAAGAAATCCTTCCTAATACTGAGCCAAAATCTATTTCCCTCTAATTTCTAATTCTACTGGTCTTAGATCTTTTCTCTGGAATCACACAGATTAAATGTAATCTTTCATAAGTAAAAGAGATATTTAGACAAATGTTGCATTGTTTCATAGAAACCAAGTTCCAGCAACATTTTTTTTGACTATAAAATCATGTGAAAAAAACCACCAGAAAAAAAAAAATCTCAAATCACTATTTTAAGATATTCTGAACAGAAAGGCATAGTCTGGGGGAGATTCAGTTCTAATTAGATAGAGAGATGTCACTGACCTTATGAGAAAGGCACATTTGTGGAATAGAGGAAAATGGGAAAGCTTTCCAGAATTCCCTTTCCCCTTCTGTGAATCTGAGCAGAATACTACTTATCTAGTTACCATAGTTAACAACATTTCTGCAGAAACAAAATTTATTTTAGTCTGTCACAGTCTCACAAGTATCCTGCTCCTTTACCCACCACCATATTCCATGCACACACAGCCTGAATGTGTAACTTGCTGGCCAATGATGCCTGACTCTGTTGCCTTCATTCATTCACACAGGCCCCGACCACTACAAAGCACTCCCTCTCCATCTCTGCTATTGAAAATTGCCTCTTCTTCTAAATCCTAGTTTTTCTGATCTGGGGATCTGAATGTAATGGCTCTCACCCCACCCCCAAATTTTCTTATGGTTCTTTGTCTCCACCTGCCCTTTCCCTCATTATATTCTCCTTATATCATGTTTATCTATATGCACGTCATAGCCACCTTATTCAATTTCAGCTCCTTGAAAGCTGGGACCATGTGGTTTTTCATTTTTGTAGTTTTCAACACTTCAAAGAAAGCACTGTCAATTAAGGATATTTGATAAATATGTCATAAAGGAAACATTGAGGCAACTAGGTGACACAATAGATAGAGTGCTGAGTCTGGAGTCAGGAAACTCATCTTCTTGAGTTCCAATCCCATATCAGATACTTACTGGTTGTGTGACCCTGGGCAAGTCACTTAACCCTGTTTGCCTCAGTTTCCTCAACTATAAAATGAGCTGGAGAAGGAAATGGGAAACCACTCCAGTATCTTTGCCAAGAAAAACTCAAATGCGGTCATGAGGACTTAGACATGATTGAAAAAAATGATTAAGCAACAATAAAGTGAACACTACATTCAAATACAGTATTTTACGGCCCTTAGACAAAGAAGCATAGCTGTAACTTTAGAGGTTACCTCGTAGAACTCCTTCATTTTAGAATTAAGAAGCTGAGAGCTAGAGCTTATGGTCCAGCTCAGGAGAGTCTATTGTTAAATGTTCAGTATGAGCATATGCTAATAATAATAATAATAGCAAACATTTATATCCCGCTTACTATGTATCAGGCACTATGCTAAGCACTTTACAATTATTATCTCATTAGACCCTCTAAACTACCCTGGGACGTAGATGTTATTATAATCCCTATTTTATAGATGAGGAAATTGAGGCAAGCAGGTTAGATGACTTGCCCAGGATCACACAGGTAGCAAATGTCTGAGGCTAGATTTGAACTCAGGTCTTCCTGACTCCAGGCTAGGTACTCTATTTACTGTGCCTCAGAAATTAGTAAACTCTACATATTAGAGGCTTTTAAAAATATCTTCTTGATTTCTAGGCTTAAGAAAGTGATGGAGACAATTTTAATAATGCAGAGTGGAGAACCGATTGTCAAACATTTGGCACCACACCACTGCTAAAGTTACACAGAGTGTCAGAGGCAACATTTGAACCACAGTTTTCTGACTCCAAATACAGCACTCATTTCAGGGTGCTATACCTGAGAACATTTTCTAAGTACCCTTGTTAAATTAATCTAAGTTCTAAGTATCACCACTGTGATTTCCAGGCTGATTTCATGGGTCTCTTTCATCCTCTGGAACAGTCCCCCTTCCAAAATTTAATTGTGTCATAGCTACATTGATGACTAGGAGTCTCTGGTGGTCAGAATGGTGAGGTAAAGTTGCCTTTAGGTTATTAATTCACTGTGAATCTAATTTTATTTTCCCATTAAGAAGTGATACATACCATTAAAATTATTTTTTTTTCCTTTTTCCATATACAAAATCAACACCCTGCAACAAAACCACTCAAACACATAAAACATGGGTCAATATCTTGCTCCAGACTTTAAGCTTTATCGTGGCACAAATAATTTTAGAAACTAGACAAGAATATGCTTTCATGACAAAAGGAGTGACTCACAAACTTTTTAATTCTATCTTATTGCTGCTCTCCCAGTGAGCTCTGACATGGCTGATGAGCTGGGGGTGGGAGAAGAGGAGGGAAGGCAGAGGTCTAACTAACTCCCTAGAGAATTTAGGTAAGTCTGGTTGCTGGGAGGAATACTGAGAGGAAAGTTAAGTGATCTTGTCTGTGTATGAGAAGATTTTGATTCTTTCTATGGGGAGGGAAAATGTGTGGAGCCTGGAAGATTATTATGTATGTGAATCTACGGGGCTGGGGAGGAATTACAAGCATTTGTTTTAGAATAAATGTTTTTGGTTTTATTTGTTTATTTTTCCTCACTGTGCTTAGATTAAAAGGGGATAGACTTATTCATGGTAATAATTTCAGAAGGAACATCTAAAAAAATAATAAAACAGGCACTTCCTTCAGAGAAATTCAGTGATGCTGCCAAGGTGTTGTTGGTTTTTCTTTTTTTTTTTAATTTTTCCCTTTCTGAACCCCAGTGTGATAGGTTCATTTAAAATAGGCCTCAGTGAATTCAGTTGACTTTAAAAGTGGTTTTTTGCTTTACATTAATTATAATTATACTTTCTTGGCACTTTTATAGCACCTTTTCTCTAAGGAGATTAAGGTGTTTTATAAAACTGAACTAATCTCAGAATCACACGATAATTGATGTTCGATTGATAGTTTGATCATTCATTTTCTATTTAGCTACTCTGTTAGTTCATCTTTCGTCTTTTTCAATCTCCCCCACTGCCTCTCACTCCTTAATGGTATCAATTAGACACAAACCTCACAGGGCCTCTGCCATCTGAATAATAATTCATTAACCTTTACTTTCTAGCTTATTAACTCAGTCCCTTCCCTTGTTCCTCATTCCCCTACCATGTATTATCAGTAGTATAATTTGAAATTCAGTTAAAATAAACCTTTATAATTATGCAAATATTATATTCCATTAAGATAATTAACACCATGACAAGCCTATAAGTTTTATTTCAGTTCCTTTATGGAATCTATGGACCTTTTCAACTTTAGTTTTGTTTCTTTTCTTCTTTATTCCCTGCTTCTTAGGGAGTAAGTTCTGGTTCCTTCTTAATTTTATGCCAAAGTTGAATTAGTCCATAAGATTGGCTGGCCCTGTCTGATGGTGGGAGAGACCTGGGGCTCTCACTTTTCAATTCAGAGTCCTTGACTTTTAGGATGGAGTTCCTTCTGACCATATTTCTACCAGGATCTTTTTCCCCTTCCAGTCTAACTTTGGTTTACATAGAAGCAACATTTTATATTCATATAGTGTCTCTTTTCTAATGAGTTCAAAGTGTTTCATGAACGAGTCCAAATCCCTCTTGCCATACGGGGAGGGGTGGCCAAACATGTGTTTTCTGATATGGACAATATATGTTTCCTCTGGGAATAGATGAATCACACTGCTACCGAAGACACGGTCACCATGGTGAAAAATTGATGTATTGCTGAGTATATTCAAGCCCCTGAGATGGAACAGCTTAGCCAAATATGGAGAAGATCCATGCATTTGGTCTTCCAGAATTACTTGTGGTGTATTCATTTCCACCACTCAAGCAACTTTTTGCTGCCTGCACAAGGTACTATTTTCATGTAAGTCGTGGCAGTGGTGGTAGTCATCTATCTGAATAGGTATTAGTAAACCTGGAACACCACTGCCTCTGAAGAATTAACTATAAGCAAAACAAAGAGGGCACTGAAAAGGTATCTGAAAGCTGTGAACAGGCTACAATATGTAACCGACAAGGAATTCCAAAAAAAGGAGTAACGAATCATGTGATTGAAAGCAATGGGTTGGTCAAGTGATGAGAGCAAAGGATGGAAGATAGACAGCCAGAGTACTCCTTTGGGACCCTTACAATATCCAGAGAAAGTAAAGAAATCCTCTAGCACATTGGGTAGATCCACTATGGCAAACTTTTGAAAAAATATGGACAAGAGTCACACAGGATGGGCAGAAGTAGATTGGTTACTATCTTCATTTCTTGTGAGAACTCCTGAATGGATGAGATCACAGATCCACTGGAGTACTGTTTCATAAGATTGTAGATTTGGAGCAGGATGGGACTTGAGAAGACATCTAGACCAACTCCTTCATTTTGCAGATGGAGAAATGAAGACTTAGAAAGATTGTGTACCTTATATGGTGACAGGCAGGATTTGAAACTAAATCATACAACTTAAATTTCTTCTTAACTCCAGTGAATGTATCATTATTTACACTCATGCCTAAATATCCCAGAGAAGTTCATTTGAAGCAATAGAGATTAAGCCACTTGCCCAGGATCACACAGCTAGTAAGTGTCTGAGGCTGTATTTGAACTCATCTCCTCCTGATTTCAGGACCAGTGCTCTATCCATTGCTCCACCTAACACCCAGAGAATATTGAGAGAAATGGGATGAAGTTGGAATCTCTACTAATTACTCTAGAGGTATTGGAAAGCACCAAGCTAATTTCCAGAGCTTGGAATACTTTCTGGTTTTAGTTTAAGAAAATTGGGAAGTTATCCTCCAATTTTTTCCAATGCCAAAGGAACAGGAATCAAGGAAGGAAAAAAAAAAGAGCAGACAGATGTCATTCTTACCTGGGGTTTCATCTTCTTCCCAACATGATCAATTGTTTTCTTGAAAAAAAGGTATTATTGATGCTTCTTGCTTTGATATCATAGTCATTCCCAGAAATAAAATGCATCATTCTCCCCATTGTGTCCACCCTGATCTTGAATTTCTTATAACAAACAAAAGCAGTTAACACTCAATGCAGCGACCACACCTACTGTGTATATTCAACATTCTATCTAAGTAATCCTCATGATCTCCCACTTCAATGCTGAAAGAAGGGAAGTCAGCAACCAGATTGTTTTTTTTTTTAAATCTACTCAGACTTCAACTATTTTTCGTGATTTTTTTTCATTTATATTTTCATTGGGTACATTGTTCTTCTGCCTCTGATTATTCTCATCAGCTCATATATGTGTGTATGTATATGTATATGAACTGATGGAAGGTAGAATAATATCTCTCTCTTTCTATATATATATGTATATAATATATGTGTGTATATATATATATATATATATGTATACATGTATAGTACTTGTTCAGTTCACTTACCTACTTGTTTCTCCACAGTTAAGAGGCAACATAGCCTATGGCTTCATTAATTACAAAGGACATTCAAAGATGTTATCTGCATCTGCCTTCCTTCCTCCTTACTTCTCTCCTTCCCTCCTCTCCCTCAGTCCACACAGGAAATCATACACCAGCAAGTGCTCTGCCCAACAAAATGTAAATTTTGATCACTGAAACCTCGAAAGTCATCTTGGGGTTTATGGGCTAGATTTCTTTCTTAAGGACCATTCCTTAAACTCAAATCACTCTGGCTCTCTTAGATTGGCCAACAATTGGCCAACAATAGGTCCCAGCCCAAGACTCCTTTGGTCATTGTTTGGGCTCTTGATGGCTCAGAGTGAGTGTAAATAGCAATTGTTTCTGCTTTGGCCAGAAAGGAGAGTCTTCCCCTCCCTGATTGATTTTTGTTCTTTGAGTAGGCAAAAGAGGCCATTTTTTGCCTCATTTCTTACCTAGCCTTAATCATCAAAAGGGAGTTTCCTCAGACAAAGTGAGACCTGGGAAGACCTTAGCTTAATGCATCTGGGGCCACCTCCAGTCATCTTGGTATATATCTTGCCACTGGACCCAGATTTTTCTGGAGGAGAGAATGAGGCTGGTAACTTTGCACAGCCCTGCCTCACTTAAATCCAATTCACTTGTAAGTCATGACATCACATTCCTGATGTCATAGTCCTCTTCCAGAAGGAAAGTCAAACAACAACAATCTGCATCCAGAGAAAGAACTGATGAATAGAAATATGTATAGGATGATTGTACATATATACACATTTGTGTCTAATGGTAGCCATTTCTAGGGTGTGGGGAAAGGAAAAAGGGAAAAAAATTACATGATAAGTTTATTATATATTTAAAAGGAATAGCAAGTTGCACATAATAGATTTACAGTTTTATGTGCCATCATCTTTTTTTTTTAAATTATACTATGCTATGGAAATGCTTGTCTTATTCCATAAATTAAAAATAATTACTTTTTAAAAAAAAGAAAAGGAAAATAATGTACCCTTTTCTGAGAGAATAACACCCTCAAAACATGTTAATGCCCCTAAAGCATGCTATAATGGTACTTTTTTTCCAAATTCCTTACACTCCTACAGCTCTCCAAGTTAAGGATGATGATCAGGGGTCAGTGGCAGAAGGAGCACGTATCACTTTCACCTTGCTGCCTCCAGAACTTCTAGGCCTCTTAGATCTTCTTAATTCACTAAAAACAAAACAAGCAAACAAAATAGAAAACTGGCTAATGAGTATTTATAAGGACTATGTTTGAAAAAAGTTAGTTAAATGTATCTCTTCTTCCTAGAGGCTGCTAGGTGGCACAGTGGATAGAGTTCTGCTCTGAGAGTTTGAGAAGATCTGAGTTAAAATGTGGCCCCAGATACTACCTGTCACTTAACTTCTGTCTGCCTTGGTCTCCTTAACTGTAAAATGGGAATAATAATATCACCTACTTTTCAATTGTTCAATTATGAGGTTTTAGTGAGATAATATTTGGAAAGTAATTAGCACAGTGCCTGGTCCGTAGTAGGTGTTAATAAATGCAGTTTTCCTCCCTCATATCTACTTACGGTACCACCATGTTCATATCCTTATCATCTGTAATATCTTTCCAGATGTCCTTTCTGCTTCTCAAATATGTTCCCTGCAAATCTACCAAAATAATTCTTCCCAATGAACAATTAGGGCCATGTCCCTTCCTTGCTCAAAAACTGTCAGTTGCTCCCTGTTGCCTCTGGGTAAAAAATGAAAACTGTTTAGCTTTATTACACACTATTAAAATTACTTCCTTTCATGTACATTTTGGTCCAGCTGAGCTTGGCTCCTTACTATTCCTTTCACACAACATTCTAACAGGAGTTGGGACAGTCAGTCTTTAAGCTTTTACACCTACTGTCTTCTCTGCTTGAATTCAATCCCTTCTTCTCTCTGCTTCCTAGAATACCTAACTTCCTTCAAAATTCAGGTTAACACCTCCTTCTCCATGAAGGCTATCCTGTCTCCTCCCCCCAGCTATAAGTGCTTCCCTCCACAGTAAATATTATATTGTGTTTCTATTTTGTATGCCCATGTGGGTGTACAAATATATGCCTACATGTGTGTGCATGTATGATGCATACATGTAAATGTCTCCTCATGCTAGATTGTAAGCTCTTGGGGGGTAGACATTCCATTTTTGTCCTTGTATCCTAAGCACCTAGTACAGTTCCTGGAACACAGGATACAGGGCTTGGACCTGTGATTTCATTGATATGGATACAAAACATCTTCAGCCAAAGCAGCCAGAACCTTCTCTGCACTCTATGATTTTAGAGCAGGGCTGGAGAACCTGTGGCCTCAAGGTCACACATGGCCCTCTAGGTCCTCAAATGTGGCCCTTTGACTGAATGCAAACTTCACAGAACAGATTTGTTCCCCTGTCTTAGAGAGTTGCCCAGAGTAGTGAAAGGTTAAGTGCCTGGCTCAGTGTCCAACAGCCAGTATGGGTGAGAGGAGAAATTTAAACTTAGGTCTTCCAGGTTTTCAGGTCACCTCTCTTCTACTAGCCCCACCATCTGGCACATTTTAGGTGTTTAATAATTTTTTATTGGGGATTAATAAATATTTGAAATTCACTACAATGGGGCTCCAACCTACAACTAGCTTTATTATACTTTCTTTTCTCTTCCTATTTTCTATGTTCCTGTCAAACTCTACCACCAACTGTTCCTTAATGGTAATATGTATACATTCAGGCCATCCTCGGCACCTAGAATGCACTCTTTCTTCATTTTCACTTTTAGCAATCTTTTTAAAAATGTTTTCTTTGAGGCCCAAGCTAGGCGCCACACATCCTCAATCAAGCCCTCCCTGATTCTCTCTGTTTTCTCCCTCCTCAAACTTCCTGTGTCACTTTTGTCTGAATCCTTCCATGATACGCTAGGCTTTATTTCGTTTCTAGAATCAGAGATGATGGGTTCAAATCTTGACTCTGATACTAACTACCTATATGACCATGGGCAAATCCCTTAATGTCCCTAGGTCTCAGTTCTCTCATCTGTGAAATGAGGTTGTCTGTTTAGATGGCCTCTTGGATCCCTTCCATCTCTGAAACTATGATTCCCTGTAAACCCCAGCTAATTTCCAAGAAGATAGTCACTAGTTATTCCATAGAAAGAAAAATGTTTTGGGCACAACTCAGGAAGACTATCTGTTAAGGTATAAAAAATTATTTCAATCAGTATTGGCATAAGGAGCGCCCTGATCAAAATCAAAGATCCTTGAAATATTAAATTTCCTATTCATAATTGGAATGCATGAAAGATTTAGGTGGGTGTGTACAGTGTGGGGTTGGTAGTTTCCATATCTGATTGAACGTCTAAGACATGGAGGCGATGTTTATGTGATTATGCAATAACATATAATTTAGATCCAAGATTTTTATATAGTGATGGTCTAAAAAAAAGTGAAGAATGTATTCACAATGTTAGTATCAAAAAAAGAGGGAACAGGTGGATTTGGAATGAGGAAGAAGGAGAATCTGGAAAAAAATGATGAGGAAGGATGTGAGAAATGGTTGTTCATCAGGAACAGAAGAAATGATCCCCAGATCCATAGTTTTCATTCTGAGAGTTGCTCTTGACATACTTGCAAGCTGTTTTAATTATGTATGGTGAATGCCTGGAATACACTGCCTCCTTCATTCTCTGTCATGAAATAATTAGCTTCCTTCAAAGAACAGCTCAGATTCCAGCTTTTGTAGGATTTCTCTTCTTACTCTTTCTTGTCAGTGCTCATACTTCCCACTAAAATTACTTTGTATGTGTTTTATATATATCTATCATCTCCATGTCTACTTATACATAAATATTAAATGCAATATATTATCCATTTTGTTGTTGTTTCCTCTAAGTGAATGTAAGCTCTTTGAGAAGAGAGCTTGTTTTGGTTTTGTCTTTGAATCCACAGTGCCTAGCACATAAACGAAAAATGCTTCTTGAATTGTGGTGGTAAGGAGGGGAGTACAGTTTGAAGTGGGCCATTTCTTTTCTTTTTTAATCATTTTGATTCATGCCTTCTGTTTTTAGCATCACAAATATTTCTGGAAATGCTAAAGCTTCACCCTCTTCCTCTCTCAAGTCTATCCCCACATGCCTGTGGTATTGTATTGATACCCAATTGTATTGAATATACAATATTCTGCACAAGTAATCCTCCATCTCACTGCTAAGAGGAAAGAGATATATTTCTTCATTTGTTCTCCAGGATGCATTATTTCATTTTATTTTTCTTTTCAATTGAAAAGTCAGACAATGAGTCATTTCTGTCTCATTTTTTCAATGCTCTGCTTTGTGACAAGTTCACAATAGCATTCAAAGCCTAACCCAAGAAAAAGGCAGGGGTAAGATGGGCTCTACCTTCCACATTATCTGCCACATGCAGATTATATGTCCAATATGCAAGGTATTAGAATCATAGAGTGAAAGAGCTGGAAGAGACTCTTAGAGATTATCTAGTCTAACCATCCCATTTTCTGGACGATGAAACTCAATGGCAAAACTATTTCCCAAAAGTCACACAGTAATGAGACTGAGAGAAGAATGAAAGTTTCTTTACTACCACTCCAATATTTTTTCCTAGTATATGCATGCTTATATTTTTATTGTTTATTATCATTATTATTAATATATTTATATGAATAAAAACATGAATACTGATAGAAAAAGCCTTGCTGAAAGATGAATTTGCAAATCTGGCAGAGAAATTAAACCAAATGTGGACACTGAGAAAGAGAGAAAAAAAGTTGATTATCATCACAGCAACTGGAGCGATAACACATTATTATTAGTTAAATATATTGTAACTGAAAATTAGATTTGGTAACAATTCAGCAGGTGGTACTTCTGGACTCCTGCCATGTTGTGGGGAGATTTCTATTCCAATAATAAATCACTGAAATGTGCTTGGCCAAAGTACCCCATCTCGTTGTGAGTTCATACCATATTTAGCTGAATTATTACACAATAATTCCTAATAATTATTTTTTCTCTCTTTCTGGTTTGGGGTATTCTCTTGAGGATAGCCGAGTGTTTTATTTGGCTAACCAATCAGCCCGCCCTATACAGTTTCTGGGATGGTTATCATCCCATCGATGATTTTGGCTGTTTCTAGTACTACTGAAAACTAAACCTTCTAGTAATCTCATCATCACGTTTTGCTAATTTTATTTCCAAAAACCAGCCACCCTGTGGATTTCCAATAACATGGTTTTTTTTATTTTTCTTTTTTTTTTTTAAATCTGATCTGAGACTTATCACATAAACATTTCACAACAGTCATTGCCAGAATTAGGAATCTAGGACTATGCATGTGGTTGAGATTTGGCAAAATGTTTTACAACACAAGACACTTGGGCTAAGCTATTGCAAAACTTTTATGTTTTAACCATTCAAATTAGCTTTCAAAATCAAAGCTGGAAAAGCAGTTAATGTATGTCTACAAACCTAAACTGATATTCATATGTGTTAAACTATGTTTAATTGATTTTCCACTTTGGACACTGAGAAATAGGATTTTTGATACTCTTGAATAATTCAGAAGTTTTATTCCTAAGGCCAGTAAAAGACAGAGGGCATGGAATGAAAAAAAAAGAAAAAGAAAAAAACCATAATTATTCTTGTAGCAAAGGTCAAAAGGACAAGCTGGCCACAAGTTGGTAATAGGGCGGTAAATCTGGACTCAGTGTGGTCTTAACTAACTGTGTTACATTACCTTGTTGAAATCTTCTTGCTTAAAAAAAATGCATTGCTAGGCAGTTAGCTGAAAAAAAAAGAAATGGGGGAAGTGTTAATTTTTAAGCAAGTTTGACAAAGATTGAGTTTCATATGACAAATATTGTCAGCAAGACAGGATTCTGTCAGGGGAAGAAGTTTAAACATTAACAATTTCTGTCAGGCTGTTGACACAATCATGGCAGACGTTTCCCAAGATGCCGAGATGACTGCTGGCATTTGTCAACAATCCTGTCATAGTGACAGCAATAAGACCATGTCTGGAAATGTGACAGTTTTGGCTTTGTGCTCCCCTGAGCAATAGCCCAGGTGTTCAGAGAAAGTGTGGGAAAACCCATATTTCTGCATTGTCATTCGAACACAGAAAACACAGGAGGAAAATGAGCTGTCACTCCAATTCCCATGATGCCTTGCTGCTTAGCATAACTCCACAGTGCGGCCCTGGGTCCACTGGTCCATACTCTGACAGATAATTAAGAAAGCAGCAGCTTTTTCTAGACGGCTCTTCCTCATGATTTGCATTTTAGCCAGAGGCGACCAGTTATAAAAAAAACATGATGGAAAGATGGTAAGAAGCCAATTAGATGGATGGATGGCTGACTGACAGCTCTCTGGTAATACTACTCCAGATTTCAGACTACATAGCCTGGCAGTTTTCTACAAGAACCAACTTTTTTGCAGGTTGGTAAAGCTGTTAAATGTGGGGCTATATATAGAGCTAAATAATTTTTGCAAAGTTGTACATTTTCCTTAAATAAGCATGTATTCTTTTCAATCAGAGTTTGCATTAAACAAGTTTTCACAATTTAATCACAAGTTGCGTCACTGAATTTTAGCAATATTAAAATTCTAGACAACTTGTAGGCACATTAGCTGCGCCAGTGGAGAAGTGATTAAAAAACTGAGAACCACATTGGGCCAGCAAAGATAAAGTAAGTTGATGATTAGTGTCTGTGCAAATATGTCTTTTTAAACTTTGAAATGTGCATTATCTTGTTTTGAGAAATAAGAACTTAAACCCTAAACTTACCTCCTTCCCAACCCCCCAGACTCCACATACATACATTTTCTTATTTTGGCTTTTACTTTTAAGGTATAAAATATGCTTGTTTTTTTTTAAAGTTATTCTAGCTAATTTAGGAATATACAATAAACTGTTAGTCTCTGCCTTCCAGTTTGGCCATGATATTTCAATAGCTCCTAGCCAATAGGAGTCTTCTTCTCTCCTAGTGTTGTCCAAGCGCTCTGTATACCGCCATAGAATTGGAGCACTAACCATGTTTTCTGTTTGCTCTGGGTTCATATTTTATTTCATTTTTAAGCAGACTATTTGGTATAGCAATGACACTTCTCCATCTGTAGTTTGCAATGGGAGGATTCTCTTTCAAAGTCGAAAGATCCCCCAGCTTTACTTGGGATTCAGAGCTACGGAGGGCAGGCAATTATTTCTTGATAAATGGATGTTTCAGCAAGGAACATTAACCCAAACTAGGGTTGTGATGCGTATTTTCTTCCTGTCAATAGGGAATCATCTACAAACTGTGATTGAACATTAAACCTGTGGGGGGTAAGGGAAGAGGAAGCTGATGAATAGATTTAAAAGCACATATTTCATGTTCATTTTCTGATTTATAGTAAATGTCAAAATGTGCAAAATATATAAACCATGCCCCCAAATGACTTAATGCTTAGTGTATGTTTCAAGCCGTTCGTGTTTTTTCTTCTTTCCTTTCTTCCTTCTTTCCTTCCTTCCTTCTTTCTTCTTTCTTTCCTTCCTTCCCTCCCTCCTTTCCTTCTTCCTCTCCCTCTCCCTCCCTCCTTTCTTTCTTTCTTTCTTTCTTTCTTTCTTTCTTCCTTTCCTTCTTCCTTCCTTCCTTCCTTCCTTCCTTCCTTCCTTCCTTCCTTCCTTCCTTCCTTCCTTCCTTTCTTTCTTTCTTTCTTTCTTTCTTTCTTTCTTTCTTTCTTTCTTTCTTTCTTTCTTTCATAGCTTTCTCATAATTTTTTCTTTAATTGTTTTATTCTTTTATTTTTATAATTATTTCAACCTTTTTCTTTCTTTCTTCTCATTCTTTTTTTTTATAATGCACTGGATTACATTTAGGAGTTATCGTTTTGTGAGGTTATTTTCATTTCAATGAAATTATTTTCGTTTCCCATATTGGTTTGAGAGTAATACAAAGACATACTTGTCATGCTCACTGTTACTACTGGACCTGGAATTTCCAATGGCCATCGAGAAGATATTTTCAACTCTATAGACTGGACTTTAAATTAGGCTGAGCTAAACTTGTATTGTTTGCCATTAGAAACTGTGAGATTTGCCTCTTCTGTGCAACAGAATCCAAATAGAGCAGCAGTGTATACTGAAGAGATTTTGCCAGGTTGTGTTTTTCTAAAATAATGCACTGCATATCTGCATTCCTATAGAACGTCATAAAATTGTTTTTACTCATCAACATATGCATCATGTCACAGCTAATTGCTAATAAGGGAGATATATTCTAACAAAAGGGACATTTTGACCAATCAATCTACCCCCATCATTATTAAAAACATGTACTCAACATTTCTGTTTTTGTGGCTATTTCTTCTCACTTTATATTTCATTCCTTTTGAATGGTCTTCATTGTTTTCCTTAAAATTTAGTTCACTTTTGGATTATTAGGATATAGCCTTTTTATGCTTCATTTTTTTAAAGCAGTGGAAGAAGTTTTGTATCTTCTTAAAAACTGTCTTTATGGAAGTTTAGGGGAAATTATAAAAAGTTATTCCTGTTGAGTTTTTTAAAATATAAACTTCCCTTACTTTATAAAAATCATCCTTTTGTTTTGAATTTAATTGAATTTTTCTTTAAAAAAAGTACTCCCTTGTAAGCGGTAGATTTTTAGAAAGAAGAGCATGCTGGCATTATTATTTATGAAAATATGTCCATTGCTTTGTGGCCAGGCACACTTGCCTGAAAAAAAAGAGAGTATCAGACTCAAGATTCAAAGACAGCTTATAAATGGTAGTCATCTCAACTTTGAAATTCTAGGTATCAGTTTAAGGTTTCAAGGAGGTTTGACGTTGAGAAAAATACCAACAAGGTCCTAAAAGGAAAATATCCAGTCTGCAGCCCTAAATTTAGAACTATGTTCAGAACTATGACCTTTCAGGTGTCTAAGCAGAAAAAAGTAGGGAGAACGGAGAGGAAGAGAGAGAGAGAGAGAGAGAGAGAGAGAGAGAGAGAGAGAGAGAGAGAGAGAGACAGAGAGTTTTTTTATATAGTAAGCCAAAATGAAATTATTCTGGATTTATCTCAGGTATAGATAGGAAGAAAAATGGCAAATGAGATCATAAAATAAAAGTATATTCTGTACACTAATAAACTTGTGAAACTTGTCAGGTAGGCACATTTATATAAAATCCATTATTAAGAAGGCTTAGAATAAAGAGCTATCCCCATGTCCTGACAGATGGCCCACAGAAACACAGTACTGTGGAGCCAGTATATAAATGTTATAAAACAAATATAAGGGCTTTTTTTCTAGTCCTTGATGTTCTCTTTAAAGAAAAAAATTCATAAATTTATACTTCTTTTGCCATTACATCATGCTTTAATTACTCTTCAAATTTCCTTAACTCCATCACAACAATCTGAACCCTCAAATAACAATACTACACAGTGATTCAATAGATAAGGACATGTGAGAAACCTCTCCCCTTCTACAGCTATGTTCAAAAAAATTGTGAATTGATTATTCATTAGAAATCCTGAGAACCCATTCTGCTTTACCTATAGAGGTGATACATTAGGAATGGAATTTTACCATTTCATGTCTTTTTCAGTAAAATTCCGTAAGAAAAACAAAGCAAGTTGACTCGATTTTCTAGTTCATTGGTTAGTTAGAAGTCCATCAGACTACTAGTTCTGAATTTCATGTAAAAGTTTTCCAGCTCTCAAGCACAGGAAAAACCCTTGGAGCTCAAGAAAACATGTAGAAGTACTACCTGGTTTTGCGTTCAACTTTTCTCCTGTCTGCAACTGATCACTCAATTTAATCCAACAACCACTTATTAAATAATGACCATGTGCAGGACATTATGCTAGGACAAGGATGAAATAAAGAATATGCCCCTCCCACCATCTTGAAGGAGTTTGCAGGCTAAGGTGGAAAGGATGGAATGTGAATAAATACAATGTAAGATAAGATGTGGTACACACAAAACAGGTTTGAACAAAGTTCAATGATATATTTTAGGAGGGAGAGATCGGTTACAGCTTGAATGATTAGAAAGTACTTTATATAGGTAGGAAGTAGCGCCCAAATCTGTTCTTTAAGGAAAAGAGGACTTCAATAGGCAGAGATGGGGGCCAAGAAAGGGGTAAGCAGGAGCAAATGAATTTGATTATAGGGTCATAGATTTAGAGTTGAGAAAAATCTCAGTTTATTTAATCAAAAGCTCTTGTTTTACAGATGAGTAAACTGAACTGAAGAGAGGTTAAGTTATTTGTCCAAGGTCACAGAGCTCTTAAGTTGTAGAATCAGGCTTTTCTGATGCCATCCAACTCTCTTTCACCTGGCCATTTTCATTCCAGGTAGAAGAAGGTGATAAGAAGAAAGGTGAAAAAATGAAACAGAAGACAGTCAGGCAAGATTGCAGGATAATGAAAAATCCAGTTTGGCTAGACCAAAGTTATTTCCCTTGGTTAGAGCAAGGTAGATGCTAAGGTAAAGAATTTGGTCAATGGCTGTACCAATCTTTGGCTCTGTTCCATTGACTGTCCCCTCCTTGTCACCAACTCTAAAAAGTTATCTTGGAAATACGTTCCATATGTCACAAAGGAGACTAGACAAGAGAGAGTGGGTGGTTCAAAAGCAGTTTAAAGCTCACAAACTGGCTTGCTCTCTTAACCTTTTGAGTTAGGTAGTTATCATAATTTTAGAAAGAATCATAACAATCATAGTGATGGCTGGCAATTATTTTTAAATGTATAAGGCTTTAAGGCTTGTAAATACTTCACAGTCCTGTGATTTTTTATAATTTCCATACTTCAGAAGGGAAATTTGAGGCGTCAGAAAGTTAAATAACTTACGCCGAACCACACATCTAATCTGTGACAGAGATAGGATTTGAACCAAGGTTTTCCATTATACCAAAATACTGCTTAGGTGAAGACGCTGATAGTTTAAAAAATATGTGAGTTACCTTTGGTCAGAAGCACATAAGTGGTAGAGCTGAGATTCAAATCATAACTCCAAGTTCAATCTTTAAAAATCCATTTTTGCTGTTGAAATAAAAAAAATCAGTGCATATTCATATGTGAAATGCAAATTTTCCCGCTAAATAAACCAGTCCAATACTTGCATCTTCAACTGCTCCTTCAGAGTGAGTTTAGCTTTGCAACTCGTAAAGATCTCATACTCAGAGAGTATGAGAATGCTAGCTTGGGTCACTGGGCAAATCAGCTGAAGTTTTAATGAATACAAACTAGCTACTACTAGCTTGCAGCAGTTCTGGACCCATAATAGAATGGAACTAGCCTATTAACTTAAGTCTTGTGTTCACTCTTCTCATCTAATTGTTAAACAGTGAATAAAACAGCTGTTATCTCCACTGCTTTAGACTTTCAATTCAATAAAAGGCAACTGTCCATTTGTGGTAGAGGTAAATCCTTTGCTAGCAGTAATGGGACACAGAGTAATTGAATGGGCCAGCCTTAGAGACAGGAAGACATGCGTTTTCTGCCTCTAATAGCTACTAGCTGTGTGACCCTTGGCAAATAAAATAATTTCTAAAGGCACAGGTAACTCTAAGACTTTAGATGATAGATGAGTTGTTGGTAAAGAAAGTGGTAAACAGGGGAGGCATATTTTATGCAGAAAGGGACAGATGGGCAAAGCAAAAATATAATATTATTATTACTAAGTATTTCTCTGTGGAAACATCCAATTTTAAAAAATAATTTTCAGAGTCCTATTTTGATTTATTTAGCATAAGGTTTATATGCACATGTACCTATGTTGTGTATATATATATATATATATATATATATATATATAACGTATATATGTTGTGTATGCATATATGTATGGGTATATATATATATGCATACATATATATATACACATATACACATACATGCATACATATACACATACACACATATGCTGCCACGGCACTCACAGACTATCCAGATGCCAAGTGGACATGAAGAAGCCCTTGACTTGCTTTGTGAAACACGGATGTAGCTCCTCCTTATTCACAGAGAGTAATTTGGGACAGTTCATCATAAATGCAGGTTGAAAGCTGGTTAAGAGACTGAGGATAGGTAGGCTATTTAGTGAAAGATGTAAGAATTACAATGCAATCATTATTCAAATTGGAGTATTATAATGAATAACAGCCCACAGAGAGGAGGGCAAAGGACAGTAGAAAACCAGTGCTGTCTCCTTTTCCATTTTTCTCCCCAGTGTCAAACACTTGCTATATTGAATCACTTTCTATTCTGTTCCTAGTCCTTGGGATGCCAAAGAACCTGTAATATATTTTGACTAGCTAGAGTGGTTTGGGGGATTTGTAATCAATCTCTATTGTACACCTGCAGAGATTCTGAAACATAAATTCTCTTAATGCTAGTATTAACTGCCAGTAGTACAAGTCGAAGCTTGTTACAACAAACCCTATTATAATAAAAATCCTTATGTAACAACAAAAAAAAAAAACAAAGATTTTTCAAGCCCCAGCTGATGACCCAGATAAAATCTTAGACATTCATTAAATGCCCAGTTTAACAACTGAACTTTAGATACCCATCTTGGAGTTCATGGAATGGGGTTTGACCATAATGAAAATGTTACTTCCGTGGAAAGTTTAGAAAAATAATCCCTTTAAAATTTAGTTTCATGAATAAATATGTGCCTAATTTGATCTGTGGTCAAATCAAGAGGGGAAGCACTGGGTTCTACTACTGTTTCTAACCACGTTCCACCCCCATTTTTGTCTTTCCTTCCTCTCACCTGGACTACACCAGATAGTCTCCTAATTGTTCATCTTGCCTTAAGTCTTACTCTATTCTACTCCATCCTTCACAAAACTACCAAAGCAATTTTCCTAAAGTTCGATCTGGCCATGTTATTTTTCTATTTAATAAATTTCACTAGCTCTCTATTACCTCTAGAAATTAATCTAATCTATATCAATCGGCATTTAGGATCTTTCACAACCTGGACTCCACCTCTCATTCTAAGCTTAGTACACATTTTCCCCTTTCCCATTTTCTGTGGTCCATCTAAATTAGCCTTATTGTAGTTCCTCACACATAACACTCTATTTCCCATCTTCATGCCTCTGAAGTGGCTGCCTGTATTGCAAGAACACATTCTCCTCTTACTTCTAGATCTTAGAATCCCTACTTTCCTTCAAAACTCACTTTAAGCACTACCATCTGTAGGAAGCCTTTCCTAATTCTCAAGCTACTAATTCCTTTCCCTCCAATTCACTTTCTATGCATTGCATATTTTTGTATGTCTTTATATGTACATGTCTCCTGAGATAATGTTAGCTCTTTGAGAGTTAAGACTTACATCTTTGTCTTTATATCCCTCAAATCTAGCACAATGGCCTGGCACACAGTAGGTGGTTTATAAAACCTTGTTGATTGATTGATAATGACCTTTAAGATCCATTCGTGTTCTTATATTAGTGTCTCCTTTCTTCTTCCTCTACTGAAGCCAATCAAAGATATGAAATATCTGGGCAAGAGAGCTAGAGTTTACTCATAAATTTTAATACCAAATGTTTTATTTTGTTTCAAAAAAACAGTGCATTTAAAACAATACTTGTATCTTACCTTTGTATAATGCTTAAATCTTTGCAAAGCACTTTACATATCTTCTCTCATTTGATCCAAATTACCATCAATTTCCTACAACTTCTAATGTATATCAATGAGCCTTATTAAACAATAGCAGAAGGAATAATGATGATGATGTTGACTATGATGATAGATTAACTTACATTCTAGTATTTTCATTCAACTACTAGAAAATAACATTTGTTTTACCCACCTGTCCATTGTAACAACAATGTTGCTTGCTGCTACTGTGGCTGTATAAGACCAACAACACCAGCACACAGGAAGGCTGCTAGCACAAGTTCTTTGATCTGCTTTTCTAAGGAAAACAATTTTAAGGGGTTAAGAATCTCATTTCAATCAAACATACATATATCATTCACTTAGTTAAAGGGGAAAAGCCAATACCCTGAACTTCAGAGCAAATACAAACAGAAATTACAAACAGGGACAATATAAACTGAGAAAACACACACAGTTATCAACAGACAGGGCTCTAGCTTTCTGACCAAAGAATTACATAGTTACCAGAGAGAGAGGCACCAACATCTGGGTTTTCAAAGAAGGGGGAGGGGCTCTCCAGTGGCTGCTCAGAGTCTCCTCTGTTCAAATCACATAACACTCTTCCAGTGAATGAGTCCAGAAGCAAAATGATAACCTCTGAGTATATATACCCTTATTAGGGCCTGAAGATTTCAAACCTAATCAGCAAAAGTATGTGGGCCTGGTGCTTCCCACCTAGCAACACTTAATCAAAGTTTTTTGATTACTTTAGCACTCTAAAAGAGAAAAAAGTCACATTATAATTACCATAATATCCATAGAACATTAACTATAAAAGAAAAATATCAAGATAGTTACTTGTCATAGTACACTACCATCTGAACCACTTCAAATTAAGACAAGAACAAGGTGATGATGAAAATAAATTTCTTTACATGCTTTATTTCACTTAATGCCCAAAACAACCCAAAGTGGTAGACAATGCAATTATTATGCTCATTTTACAGATGCAATAACCAAAAATTAAACCTAGGTCTTTTGCTTTAAATTTTGGCTCTGATATTGGTCAGAGCTAATACAGTGGTTTTTGCGCCATACACAAATTTGGGCTAAAGAGGCCACAATAAACACTTGAACTATCAAATAAATATTCCCATTTTTTGACTACATGCCATATTCCAAATCAAGTGAATGAACTAGTTTGTTTTGGAAAGGTTTGCCAGGAGGTTAGCCTTTGGTTTACCAGAAAATCAAGTTAATTTTAGTACCCTATTGCCCAGGATCTCCTGGTTGACCAAAGTTTTACTGTTTGATTGTTTGTTTGTTTGTTTGTTTTCATTTATAGGTTTAAGAGATGGAAGAAGAACTTGCCTGAAGTGCTTTTCACATATTTGCTGTGGGGATAATGCTTTCGCTACCTTCATCACAGAGTTGTTGTGAAGAAAGGATTTGGATAACCATGAAGAGTCATAGAGATAGTATGCACTAATGGATATTCTGTTGGATTTGATGTGAGGAAATATGGGCTTAAATTTCATTCAGGTACTCATTAGTTATGTGACTCCAAATAATTCTCTTAACCTCTCTTGCCTCTAATTCCTCCTCCATAAAATGAGAAGGTAGGTCCTATCTAACTATGATCTTTTTATTTGACTTGAGTTATAATTAAAGAAAATATTTTTGAAGAAACATCCTCACTCCTTGTTAAATGATGGTTTTTTCCTGCTACAAACACTTGTTCTGTCCAATAATGTCCTTCATTGACAACATCATTACATCATCTTCCCCACTTCAGTGAGCCACTCATGGAAATTTTAACTATGTTTGTCACTACTTGGCGATTTCCACCTCCTTCCCTTATATCATTTCCTAAGCACAGTCTGCTTGCTCCATGTCATCTCTACTCAAACTTTTATGTCCCCTGCATAGTTATGTTGGATTTTACCCCTGATTAAGGTCTGATGTCTGACGGTGAGCTTTTGTCTTATCATGCCATGCTCTACTCCATGCACCCACATCCTTCATCAGTCAGAAATTATCCTCTCTTTCTTAAACATTGTATAGCATTGTGTATAGTTCCTATTTATTTATTCTACTTTGTATTATTGGGAACATAGTCATTTGTATGTGGATAGATTGATAGATAAATAGGTAGATAGACAGAGAGATAGATAGACAGAGAGACAGATAGATAGATAGATAGACAGACAGACAGACAGAGAGAGAGAGAGAGATAGAGAGAGAGAGAGAGAGAGAGAGAGAGAGAGAGAGAGATAGAGAGACAATAGTATCACAAGATTACAAGTTCAATGAGGGAAACTAACACATATTATTTGTGAAAACCATAAAGTGCCCCTTGTTTATTCAAGTCTCACCTCTAACCTACACTGACTATATTTCCCTGGGCAAGTTATTTTGCCTTTCAATGCCCCCAGGCAACTCTTGAAGACTAGAACTCGGGGCCCAGTTGCTGATCTGCATGTGTAGAAGAAATTTCTTCACCAAGAACCTCCCTACACCTAAGAAATTGTAGATCCAGACTCTCCAAAGTCTCCACTATCTATAGCCTAGTGCTCAAAACATACTAGATACTCAATAAATGCTTACTGAATTGAATTAAATTATGCAAATATATGTGAGTTATGGATTTATAGTTGCCTCCATTGAATGTGTACTCAAGTCAGGGAGATGACACATATTCAAAATACAAATAACAATGTACACAAATATAAGGAATAAAATAACATACTCAATGTGTGATAGTTACATAGAGTTATGAGAATTCTATATGGAAGAGTTAGTGAATTAGTTGATAAACATTTGTTAAGCGCTCACTAGGAGGCAGGCATCATAGTAGGTTCTAAGGTTTACACAGACACAAAAGCAAAAGTCTCTGCCTTCAGAAGACTTCATGGAGAAGACATTTTAGACTCCTCAGAAAGGTTTAATCTGCCAATTAAAATGCATTTATCTATGTGCAGGGAAGATATTAACAAGCGGTAAGAAGAGTAAAGAATTACAGATGAAGAGAATCACATGGGTCATGAGAAGATAACAGATGGGAAAACATGGTAAACATGCTGACATAAGCTTGCAAAAGTAATTTGGAAACTTGTAATGGGAGACCAAGAGGGAAGAAAGTTTTATGCAGCCAGAACCTTTCTCCAAACCCCTGAAATCTCACCAGGTCCATCCTTGGTAAGAGGACCTGAGATTCTCCGATTCTCCAACTTAAGCTGAACTTATGCCTTTGAGATAAAAATTATTCCTCAGAAGTATGTCCAGAAGTAGGAAGTCTTGTTGACACCAGCCTTGATCACAAGGAATTTTCAGAATGGCAACTGAGGATCACAGGCAAATCCTAATTGGCTGACCCGTCTGAACAAGAAAAAAATCAGAGTTATAAGAGCAGAAAAAAACAAGAGAGAACAAGACCAAGGAGGCATTGAAATATGAAGATAAAATCAATACAGAATTGCCTGGAAAATCAATAGAAGGATAAAGGACTTGCAGGGTAGAAAAAATATATGTCCTGTCTGCAGTACAAGTGAAAACTCTGGCAGGCCTGTTTTGAACATGTTGCAATCCTGTAATTAAAGCTCAAGGGAGGCATGCATAGAGGGAATCTTAATAATCAAGTATAAGAGATGCCATAGAAATAAGTGGCTTCCTGTCAGTGAAACAATTTCAAAGGCACACGCTAATTTTAAATATATATGGTCTGTAAATTCTTTGTTGAGTATGAGACTGCATTCTAGAAGCATAAAATAGTTGCAGCTGCCCACCACTCAACAGGTCAGTATTTCCTTGAACAAAGACTGTGAATTTGGTGGCCCCATTACTACCTTAGGGTGCCTATCAAAGTGGAAGATTATATTCTCCTCAATATCCAATTTACTAATCAGAGGGACAGAAGTGAGGAGAGAATCTTTCACTTTTATACAGACGGAAGGGAAGGGGGAGAGGCAGCACAGTACAGTGGGACCTTTTCTGTTTTATGTGTTATTGTATATTAGCTGTCTGGTGAAACAATGGACTCCTGCAAATAAGATTTTATAATTCCTAAAATATTGGAAAACATAAAAACAAAAAGCTCATGGAACCTCTGGTTAAGAATCCCTGCATTGGAGAATCATTTTCATGGAGATAGAGGGGAAAAATTGATTCCTGTCCAAGTGGCTTACCTAAAGCCAAAGGGACAGTTAGGTAATATAAATGCAATGTTGGGGGATATTATGTTTCTACCAAAAGATAACTCTAGGAGCCTTAAAGGTCTCTTCTCTTAAATTTCTAGAACACTTTTTATTCACTTATTTCCATTGCTTGGGAAGAGTTGAACTTAAAATTTACCAAAAAGATGTACACATGACTTTAAAATTATGTGACTGACTTAATAAAAACAAGACTTAAATATACTGAAGCACATAAGTGTCCTGGTTATAATACGGTCAAACTTCAAGATATACCACTAGAAATCCTCCCCACCTACTTTGAATAGTCTAAAACAAGGAACAGGAACCTGTGGTCTCCAGGCCACATGTGGCCCTATAGGTCCGCAAGTGCAGCCCTTTGACTGAATCCACACTTCACAGAACACATCCTCTTAATAAAAGGATTTGTTCTGTAAAACTTAGACTCAGTCAAAAGGCTGCACCCAAGGACCTAGAAGGTCACATGTGGCCTAAAGTCTGCAGGATCCCCACCCCTGGATAAGATGGAAAACCCCATTATTTAATGAATGGGAATCTGATTTTGACAAATGACCAAACATCTTTTGGAGTCTAGTTTAGTGAACCACATGGATAATATTTTGGGATAATCCTCCCCAAAACCTAAACAAACAAAAAATGATATGTGCCATTAATGTAATAAGATGGATTTATTTTTCACCCAGCTTGAAAATTCCCCTAAATCCAGAAGTTTAGACTAAAAAATATAACCTTTTGGAGCTGCTTCTTTGAAAGGGACAATATTCATTTATATCTATCAATTCCAGTATGTCAGCTTAAAATATTCTGGGTACTTTGTAGCTGTCATTTGTTTATTTTCATAGAATCAGTGGATCAAATGAATTACAGCCAATCAACTCCTCAATTTGCTTGCCTCAGGGAAAGTAGCATTCAAATTTTTCTAGAGATATACCCTTTTGGTCTTTTCATTAAAATAGTAGTAATTGAAATTTATATAATACTTTATAGGTATCATGTTAATGCTTAGAGCAGCCCTGCAATATTGGTACTATAGGTTTTATTATTGCCTTTTTTCAGATGAAGGAAATGAGGGTCAGAAAGATAAAACAATCTCTCTCTGGTCCTACCACTAGCGTGAACCCAGACAGGATTCGAATCGTAGTCTTTCTGACACCAGCTCCAGTATTACATACACTATGCCACTAGTTTTATTAAACAGAAGGAACTCATCTTTATCTTAGCATCTTCTCCTGTAACAAAATGTAAGTTCATTGGGGATAGTACCTCATTCTTGACCATGTACTCCCCAGAAGTCAGCAAAACCCCTGGTATATACAGGGATAGGATCAAGAACTGTGTTTTTATTGGTATGAGGAACCAAAGGATAAGGAAATACCCTTTACCAATGTGGGCTGACACTTTCTCTGCAATTTATAGTCTTGGAGAGCTGCCTAGAGGTCAGAGAATATACATGCTTGCTCATGGTCACATAGGCAGTATGTGTCAAAGGTGGACTTAAACCCAGGTCTTTCTGGTTCCAAGGCCAATTCTCCAGCCAGTCTTCCATTCTGCCTGACACACATAATAAATGTGTTGATTAATTGCCTTATTGATTAAGATTCTAATACTAGAGATCCTTATTTTATCTACTTCTCTTCAGGAAAGGGAGACAAGGTTGATGGTTAATTTGTCTCTAAGACATTGAGGCTCCTTAATTTTGCTTGTCTAGAATTGTAAAAGAGCCCATGTTAAAGTAAGACTTTGAAAAAAAATAGGTTATGGTCCTGAATATGTTGTATGGTCATGACTAATGGTGTTATCTGCCTATATCCAAAGCCCCTTGTTATTAGGCTTTGCTTAGTCGATTCACTGGGCTGGTTCTCTGATATAGAGATTGACATTTCAGAACCACAGTAAAATCTCTAGATTAAAAGAATGACTCTTTCTCCATCTCCCAAGGTCTGAAGTAAATATCTTTGGAAATAAAAGGTACTGTGGTATATTAAAAAGACTACTGTGATCACCTCCCCCATGATTGTCTCTTACTTATCTTCATTAGATCATGATTGTACGTAGTTTGCTTGTTTTTCCCCCATTGGTCTGCAAGCTCATTGAGAGAAGGGACTCTTGTTTGCCTTACACTGTATCTCAGGTGCTTTGCACATACTAGGTGCTTAATAAATGCCTGTTGACTTGAATACTGAAGAGGAAGTCCATGAATCTAAGTTCTGCTTCTAGTTCTGCACCTAATTAAATGTATGACCTTAGGAAAGTTAGATTAACTTTCTAAGCCTCGGTTTCATCCTCTATAAAAATGAGAAGGCTGAAATAGCCCATCCTAATATCTTTCCTAGCTCTAATGTTTTGTGATCCTGCGATACAGAGGCAAAAAAATCCACAGCTTTATGTGTTTAACTCATTTCAGAGTCACATGAAGTAAAGTCGGGAAATTAAATAAGTCCTTAACATCTAACCTAAGTTTGTTCATAATTTATTTTTGGCTTGTCTTTTGTGGAGGTAGAGAAGAGTCAGCTGGCCATGGTTCTTCAAATTAAAGGCATTTTTATGATGAAAAAGGTGGAGGTGACATTGGGAAGGCAGGAAATGTGCAAGCCACTGAAAGGCTTGAGATCTTACCCATAGAGATGGAGAGGTTGCTAGCTAACTGGCTACCTTACTAACATCCAAATTCTGTATGAAATGGAAATAAGTCTATAGGATTAAAAGACATTCTTCAAGTGGTCAAAGCATATGAACAAATACTTTTCAAAAGAAGAAAGGAAAGCTATCCATAACTTTCTAGAAAATTGTTTAAAGGTACTAATAATCAGAGGAATGAAGATTAAAACTACCTTTAAATCTCAACCTTTACACATTGAATTAGGAACTGTGTTAAAAGATGGAGAAATACAATACTGGATGATATCCATGCTGATTCGCTGTTGACAGAGCAGTGAGTTGGTCTAATCAGTCTGGGAAATAATTTGGTATTATGCAATAAAAGGAAATAAATTATTCATAAACTCTGACATGAATTGATTGGCAAAGTGGGCAAAGTACTTATATTAATGTTGATTTTTTAAAATATTAATTATTTTTTCAATATATTTTCCAAATATATTGTTTTGCCAAAGCAATCCCACTAGTCTCCATAAAGTAGAAGTTTTTCAAAACAGTTAAGCAAAACTGCCAAATAGTGTGACTATGACAATGCATATGAACTTCTACTTAGGTAGTTCAATGATTGATGAAGTATGACGAATTTCTGCTTTGGCTTTGATATCGTGGTTCTAGTATTACATTTTTTTCTGAGTTTTATTGTTATTTACTATCATCTTTTGGTTGTATTTTATTCTACATCACTTCATATGTCTCTGCACATTTCTCTGAATTCTTCATCTTTATCATTCCCTACACCAGCAATAATTTGTAGTTATTCCCTGATCATTGGGCACAAATTGTATTTCCATTTTTATATCACATGTTATCAATTAATGCTATGTGTATACATATACATATATGGGGGATCATGTTCTATCAGTGGCTATATGGGAATATAACCTTATGGTGGGAACTCTGAGCCAAAGCACACGAATAATTTTATTATTATTGCTAACAATGATGATAATAATAATATTAATAATGTATTTTCTGTAATACTGGTTAGATCAATTCATAGCTTCAGCAACAGTGAATTAGAATGGATGTTGCCAACACTGTATTTTCTCATCTTTTAACGGTTGCTAATTTGATCAGTATAAATTGACAGCTTTAGGCTGTTGTAAGTTTCAGTTCTCTAAATGAAAGTGATTTTGAGCAATTTTTTCAAATGGCTGCTGGAAGTTTTCATCTCCTGAAAACTGTTCATATGCTTTGACCATTTGGTGAATGACTTTTTAATCTTATAGATTTGAGTTAATTCTCTGTAGATTTTGAATGTCAGATTTTTTTAATGAAGTTTAATGCTGAGATCCCCCTTCCAATCTATTTTCCTTCTAAGTCTAGCTGTATTGATTTTAATTGCGCAAAGTTTTTTTTTTAGTTTTATCTACTTGATGGTTTATTTTTTCTCTTTTAATTTTCATACTATCTGATTTCCTCATTACAAATTCTTTCACTATAAATTAATAAACATTTGTTAAGAAATTATGTCTCTTTTATAAGGATATTTATGATGATACAAAGACAGAAATGAAACACTCTCTGCCCCCAAGGAGTTTACATTCTGAAAATAAAAGTTCAGATAACATATATCACTATTAAGTGCACAAGTAAGAATATACAAAATAAAAATAAGGTAATTTTGGAAAAGTCATTAGCAGTTCAGAATGAGGAAAGGCCTCTACACTTTCCACTACAATACATATCCAATCAAGATTTATGCCACGAAGTCTTAATTCACCTCTGCTATTGTTATAACTATGTCTATTTCTTACATTGTCTCTGCTGCCATTACATATTCTATAACTCTCCATTTCCAGAGTCTTGCTTAAATATTGGTCCTATTAGCATATCCAAATGAGATACTTAAAGCTCAACCTCCCTTCCCCTTCATTTAACCTTGGTTAAATATTGGTCCTATTAACATATCCAAATGAGATACTTAAAGCTTAACCTCCCTTCCCCAAACAGTGACAGGTTCCTCCATTTCCTCCGTTACCTTATCTCCGAAAATCAGATCCACAATGGGATGTGCCCAAGGATCCAGTTTTGAAAACGAAACTCTCTAGAAACTTTCTCGAGAGCAAAATTGATGTGTCTTTTCTGATCCTATGGCCACCTCCACAGCTGACTTTAATATATGAACCATGAGCAAGGAGCACTTCAGAGAAGGAAGAGTACATGAAAATCTCCCAAAATTAAATGATAGAGTTACAAAGCTGTAAAACAACAGCAAAAATTCCACTTAGAACACAATAGCAAAACCATATGAACAGTGGCAAAGCATAAGAATAACCTGGCTTAAAGGTGGATGAAGGAGAACTGCAGTTTCCTTATTGTAAACTGAAGATACTGATAATAAAAGCAACTTTTATTGATATACTGCTCTAGGGTTTGCAAAGTACTTTCCCAGCCATAACCCCCAAAGGCAAGCAATGGGAAGATTATTATTTACCTCTTATAGATGAGGAAACTGAGATTCTGGGAAATTAAGAGACTTGTCCATGATCAAAGAATTCATATGTATTTGAATCAGAATTTGAACTCAAGTGTCCTGACTACCCTGTAGTGGAGAACTCACAGTCCCCATTCCTCCTAAGGGGAGAAAATCTATTCTTCTTACTCAAAAGTCCAGTTACCTATAGCTCTAATGAGCCCCATTTCTCCCAGAGACCTATTCAGTCCTTCAGATTCACAGTACTAAACCAAGCCTGAGGGCCCTACATGAGGAGAAAACACAAAGAATAATTAATTCTATTCCAGATCTTTCTAGTTTTCAAACCTTGTGCCTTTGAAAGACAAGTTCTATATTGTTCCTTTTTATCATCTCCACTTCCCTCTTGATCCAAGGTTCTTCATGAAGCCAGGAACTTCTCCTCTTGCTTCCAGAGGCTTTGTCCAGAAATTCTTCTACCGAGTCCAGAAACATTTCCACCCATTCAATACTAATGCTCCTTTGCTGCTGATTAACATTCTTTAAACACCAAGTTCTTCCAAGGAACTCTACCATTCTCTATCCACTGTCATTTAGTGGGGCATCTGGTTCTCTGGAGAGGTTATGTGGATATACAAGTTTCCTTCCAGGGAGTCAAGTCTTTTTTCTATGTGTCTCCCATCATTTTTTCAGATTTGGTGCTTTATCTATCTGTCCTTCTCTGCTCTCATTTTAAAGGTCAAGTTCAAGTTACAACCCAAACATACAAAATGGCTATGAATCAATTGATTATTTGCCTAAAAGTGATGTGGAAAAGACAAGTTCGAGGTAAATTCACATCTTATAAAACAAAACTAACCTTTTCACAACTATTAAATTGATAGAAGGTGGAATCAGGAAGGACTTACTGAAAACTTCCAAAATATTCTCTCCTCTAGCTCTCTCCTCACTCTTTTTTTCCTCTCTTTCTCTTTCATCATGTATTTGTATATTCATACATATGTTGTCTATATTTCCTCATGTTTATGTTTAACACATAAAATATAATTTATTTACATGAAAAATGATGGGTATTATGGTTTACCTGTTAGAAAGATGGCCTTAGAGCCAGGAAGATCTGGGTTCAAGTTCTTCCTCTGACAAACACGACCCTAACAAATCACTTAATCTTTCAGTGTTCAAAGTAACTCTTTAAAACCACAAATTGAAGAAAAGGTATTGAGTATACTACAGGCAGGGGACAGGCCCTGAGCGCATGGGGGCCCTACTATACTTGTCATCATCACCATCAGTATTAATGAATAAAATCTGAACATACCATAACTGCGTAGTGCAACAATAGAATCAATAGGAACTTATGATAGAATCACCAAATCTCAGGTTCAAAAAGGACATCAGAGACCACCTAGCCCAACCTGCACCTGACAAAAAATTCCATCTATGACAGCTTCAACAAAAATCAGCCTCCACTTCAACACCATTGATTATGTTGTATACAAAACGCATTCTAATTTCACATCGCTTTTTTTGATTGCTACGCTACACCAATAACTCATGTTAAGCTTATAGTCCACTAAAACCTCTAGATCTTTTTTAATGAAATGCTGGTCAACTACTTTTTCCTCTATTTAGGAAGTTGAAATTATTCCTTACAAGTTAAACACAGGGCCTTTAGTTTATTGCCGTTAAACTGAAACGTCTCAGGTTTGTCCCACGATTCTAGGCTGTCGAAATTTTTTTGATCTTTATTCTGTATTAAAGTACATTCCCTATCCATGACAGATTCACAGAATCTGAAAACTATATAATAATGCCACCTATGCTTTCACCTAAACACTAATGAAAGAAAATTGGACCAGAGATAGAGCACTATGACAATCCACTTGAAACTTCCATGCTGATATTGATCAGCACTCATTTTTTCCTGTTGTTATTTATGATTCACATAACCTGTTCCAAATCTATGTAACTTAACCATCTTTTTCAACCACTCTGTCTTATGAAAAGGGATTTTATTTTTTTTAAATAGCTGATGTTCATATAATCTTTTTATGATTAAAAAGTGTTTTTGTCTAATTCAGTCCTTCAAGCCAAGACCTATGTTGACTAGTATCCTTTTTTAAATATAGGCAAATTGAAGAATAAGGAGGATAAGTGACTTTTCTAATTTCACACAGTTTATGAGCATCCAAGGCATGATTGTGAACTATACTTCCCTAACTCCAAGTTCTACACACATCCTACCAGATTTCTTATACCTTGTATTGTGAATAACTTTGTCAAACACCTCGCTGAAAACCTAAGACTACTTTATGTTAATCCCTCGTTCCACCAGTCGAGTAACCCTAATTTTTTTTTAAAAAAAATATGAAATGTGATATTTGTAACAAGGATCCACTATTAGTTCCTGTCCTTAAGGAGTTCACAATAGGAGAAAATCAAGTAGAACCAGAATGTTCCCAGGGTTCAACTGGAAATGTATCAGATGATCTATAAGGGACCTGGTCTTTTCTTTTTTTTCTTTTCTTTCTTTTTTTCAATTTTGGATAGCTAAGAGGGTATAGTAACAACCTGATGGATCCTGAAAATTCAGCCTAGTGGTCTGACATCATGTAAATCTGCTTTATGGCTATCTTCTAAATACAAGTTTCATGGGACTACTTGTTTGATTAAAACCCTTCTGACTTTTCTTCCACTTGAACTAAAATTTTACTTCATATGCCTAGTGATGAAAGGGTCATTGGGGGGAGCAGTCGGCAAAATGCTTCTCCTTTAATGCTAAGGCAAGAGTGTCTTTAAAATGCCTACTGTTTTAACTAATTCCCTATTGTCAAGCCTCAACTTTCACAAAAGCACTAATGAATTGGAAGACCCACCTAGTGACATGAAGACCCAAAATTAATTGGCACTGAAGGATCCAAGGCTTTTTCAAATACTGTTATATATTGATTAACAAATCCTTTTCAGAAGAGAATCTCTTTTACTGAAATTTCCCTGAGTGAAGAAGGGATTGGCTAGTTGTGGAGGCTGGAGAACAAGATGAAATGGTGATGCTGCCTCAAGTAAATTTTTTCTCAGGCATGCTGTGGCTTATACATGTGTCTGGATCTATCTCGAAAACTCACATAGTACTGTCACTTGGGAATGGGAGAAATACTTCTCACAAGTTGAAGAAGGCAGAATGTCTTCCAAGAGGGCCAAAAGGAAGGAAAAGCTAATTCCTTTCCTATCCTTTTGGGTAGGAACAGAGGGAGATTGCCAGTGCAACATCCCCATGCTATTTAACATTTTTATTAACAACTCGTATAAATGTATAGATGGCACGCATATTACATTTTTAAATGACAAAAATCTCAAAGGAATAGATAACACTGGCTGACAGAATGCAGATTTAGTAAGTGGTTGTCAGGCTAGAAAATGGGGCTGAATTAAATAGGATAAAATTTATTAAGAATGAATGTAACATTTTCCATTGAGATTCAACAAACCTACTTCAAAGACACAGATAACAGAGGTATGGTCAAAAATCAGTTCATCCAAAAAAGACCTAGAGGTCTTAGCAGATGGCAAATTCAACACAAGTCAACAGCATGATATGACAGTCATGAAAGCTAAGATTCTCTGAGACTGCATGAACAGTATACTAAACCAGGGAGATGAGAGTCTGCTATATTCTGCGCAGGTTATATTACAGATGTTAGACTGTATTCTGTTTGAGATATAATGTTTTAGAATGGATATTTATAAAACAGAACGCAGTAGGAATGAGTGGGATAATCAGTATAATGAAGGATCTTAATTTCATTAACAATGAGGACTGATGGAAGGAACTGTGGACGTTTCACCTACACAATAAAAGTATTTTGGGGGAGGAACCATCTCTAATTATATCAATTATTATCATTTTCAAAAGGAATTAGACTTCTTTTGTTTGATCCCAAAGAAAGGAAACTTAAGAGCAACAGGTTGTAGTTGAAAAATATGCTTAGTACAAATATAAAGATGTGCCCCTACCCTTTGACCTAACAATACTGCTTTTAGGGCTGTATCCAAAAGAGATCATAAAAATGGGAAAAGGACTCACATGTACAAACATATTTATAGAAGCCCTTTTTGTGGTGGTTGGAAATTGAGGGGAGGCCCATCAACTGGGGAATGGCCTGAACAAGTTGTGGTATATGAATGTAATGGAACACTATTGTGTTATAAGAAATGATGAGCAGGCAGATTTCAGAAAAAAACCTGGAAAGACTTATATGAACTAATGCTGAGTGAAGTGAGCAGAACCAGGGGAACATTGTACACAGTAATAGGTACATTGTATGGTGACTGATTTTGATAGACTTAGCTCTTCTCAGCAATGCAAGGACTTAAAGCAACTCCAAAAGACTCATGATGGAAAATGCCATCCACATCCAGAGAAAGAAACATGGAGTCTGAATGCAGATCAAAGAATACTCTTTGCTCTTTTTTTTGTTTGTTTTGTTTTTCTCATGGTTTCTCCCATTTGTGCTGATTCTTCTATACAACATGACTAACATGAAAATATGTTTAATAAGAAGGCATATGTAGAGCCCATGTCGGATTGAACACCATCTTGAGGAGGGAGGAAGAGAAAATTTAAAACTTATGGTAGTAAATGTTGAAAACTAAAAATAAATAAATTAATTTGCAAAAAAAGATGCTCCCCTGTGAGATGCTTTGTTCTGTTAAGTGCCAATGAATAGTGGAGCAAGTTGTTCATCACAGAGAGTGATAATCTCTACCTCATACTGAACTTCATGAAGTTGCTGGAAGAAAAATAAAAGAATGTCATGGCCTGCAATTCCTGAGTTGTGTGTTGTCTTGGACATATGTATTCCTTACATATGTACTTCACTCTGGCACTATCCTCAACCCCTCCTCCTTTACCAGTGGAAGTTCTCATTTTGCCCCTGAGATACTTTGGTTCTGATCGGTGAGCTTTTTTTTTCCTTGCCCAAAACCCAGGTCTCCACTACTCTTTTTTGTCATCTACACACAATGCTGATGCAATTTACATTCCTTCTCTTCCCCAACTCCTTGGACTAGCTTCTATATTTTGTCTTCTCCTCCTAGCATGTAAGCTCCTTGAGGCCAAGGACTCTCTTGCTTCCTTATATTGGTATCACTAATACTTAGCACAGTTTTGTGGGTAAACCGCTCCAGTACCTTTGCCAAGAAAACCCCAAATGGGGTCATGAAGAGCACAGAATATGGTTTATCTCTACATGTCTATCTGTCTGCTAGCTATTTTTCTACCTATCCATATATCTATGTAAGGAAAAGTATATATAAATGTACTTATATGTGTATATATACATACACACAAATATGATTGTGTGCATATGAATGTATGTATATGTACATATGCATACATGTGTGTATTTTGCCAAGGAATGGGAGCGAGGAGTGAGGGGCTATTGTTGGAAGTCACAGCTTGTGCTTTCATTAATGTAGAAAACTCTCTGATGCAAAAACTCCCTTCAACAATACAGTTTGGAAAGCCATCACTAAATTGTAGTCTTAAAGAAGTGACTGGGACACTGAGAGATTAAGTGACTTGCCCAGGGTCAGTGAACCATAACTAGCATGAACCATATTTACTGTGTATCAGAGGCAGGAATGCAACTTAGTTTTTCCTAATCTCATTTTTGATCCTCTATCCACTACAATATATGGTCTCTAATTGATTCCACAATATAGCCATTCAAATGTGGAATTAACTTCCATAAGAGATAGCAGGTCCTGCCTCACACTAAGTCCTCAGGCAAAGACTGGATGGTCACCTAGAAGAAGTCCTTGTAGTTTAGGCTTGGACTGATTGACCTTTAAGTCTCTTTCAACTCAGGAATTCAAATGGAGGTTGAATGAGTAGGATTTTTTGGAAGGGGTGTAATTATGGTAGGTGAAATTCATGATTTAGTAGGGATTGGGCTACAAGGTTTGCAAGGCCTGTGGAGCTCTGAGATTTAATAATTCTAAATAAGATAGTTGAGTCTTTCTATCAGTAATGGAGCATGGAGAGAAATTGGAAGAGCTACTCAGCTGGATTGTGATGAAAGCTGGACCAAGCCCTGAATCTGGAGACCTGAGATCTAGGCCTATAACTGCTACTAGTACATGTTTAATCTTATAAAGGACCCTCATTCCAGAGTCAGAAAACCTTGGTTCTAATCATACCCCCAATGAGAAATACCTGATCAAATCTCTTCACTTTTCTGCATCTCAAGTTCCTCAACTACAAAATTAGGGGGTTGGACTAGACAGTCTCTGAATTCTCTTCCAGTTTGAGAGCTATGATCCTTTCCTTGCACCCCTATAATTCTATGTCTTCTTCACTGGGTCAATATATTATTATTTTTACACTCCTCCATTCTAGAAAGGAAGAAAGAAAGAAAGAAAGAAAGAAAGAAAGAAAGAAAGAAAGAAAGAAAGAAAGAAAGAAAGAAAAAACAAAGAGAGAAAGAAAAAAGAAATAGGCCTTTATCTTTTATTTATTTTTCTATTACCCTACCTGTATCAAATCATTTGATTAAATATCAAATCTTTCTAAGCTTCATAGGTGTTTTGGTGTTTTTTTTCATCTTGCCTTCGGTAAACATTACTTAAAATTCAGTCTCACCAAATGCTCAGCAATCTAGAAAAACTGAAAATCTCTGCTACTGTTTGCAATGACCAAATGGAAAATTTCATTGTCAATCATGAAAGTCCCATATTGTCTTGTTTCAAAATGCAGTGTTTCCCTATCCTGTACCTAATCTATCAAGTGACATATTCTTGTACCTCTGACTTTAAAAGGATAGAATCACCACATACCTACAAATGCACTATTTAGTTTTCAGTAGAAGAAAGTCTATCATAAGTGTCTCCCATGAGTTTGAGCACCGTATTGCTTAATACAAGTATATATAATTACATGTGTATATATGTGCATAAAAACATATGTCTATAGGAACATATATACATATATATATGCATATACATATATATATACAAAATGAAAGCAGATGTTTGTGACTATAGCATATGTGAGATGAAACCTTCAGAGTGTGTGTATGTGTGTGTGTGTGTGTGTGTGTGTGTGTGTGTGTGTGTATTTTCTCCTCCTATTGATTCAAATCTCAACATCCGTAAAGGAATTTTGATTTCAGACCTGACCAAAGAAATATGCTTTGTGTGGACTCTTATAAAAGGAGTTCACACTGATAGTTTTAGACAACATGACACTAAGTCAATAGTTCACGTGACAATCCTGCTGAAGGCAATGATTTCCTCACTGTAGACACGGGATCAC
>CM053627.1:186624985-186646945 GCA_028646595.1 Phalanger gymnotis | reverse complement strand
CTGAAGGGAGATACAGCCAAAGGGAGACACCAGTTTAAGGGGGGATGGCCGCTCCCTAAGTGAGGCAGTCCCCCCAAAAGAGAAGGACTCCCCAAAGGAGAGGGGGCAGCCCCCCAAGGGAGAGGACCACTTAAGGGGAACACCTATTAAAGGGAAATACCCATTAGGGGATATCCTGTTAAGGACACCTCCTCTTAGGTTCTTGAAGAACTGGACACAAAGAAAATATAATATAGGATTTGATATAGTTTGTGTTTTCACCACTTTCTGATTAGCAAAATTTTTTTTTCCATGATCAAGGTTTGGTTCAAGATCAAGGTGAAACCCATAGATCTCAGTTGAAAAGCTATTCTTATATCCTAATACAAACAAAGGATACCTTCCACACAGATAGAAACACTACCATTGCCATATCACCACTATTGCAACAACAACAATAGCAAAGCAATCATGAGATAGCACATTGGACAGCAGAATAATTGAGTCCCAAATAGGTAGGGCCATCATTAGCTTTATATAATAGCCAAAGCTTGGCCATTGCAGACAACCATATAGACTTTTTCCAGTGTTCCAGAATACAGCCTGCTGAGGCAGTGGGGTAGAGTGGGGGGAGAGGCATTGTTAGAATTATCAGGAACAAGATGTAAAATTCTGAGGAAGCTATTGAAAAACAAGCCATATCAATGTGCTGAGAGTAAAGTAATGTCACTGGAGAAAAAAAATTTATCAAAGTAAATGACACTAGAAATGTGTTACTGTCCTGGCATTATGAGCATTTTTTCCCAGTCAGCTTTCTACTGATGACCATTTCTGCCCATAGTTCAGAAAGTTAATGTGATCCTAATCTACATTAAAAGAGGCAAGACTTCAGGAGCAAGGGGTCCTGTCCTTGTACTCTTCCATAGGCTTGTCACATCTGGAATACTTTGTTTGGGTCTGGGCACCAAATTTGTGATAGGCTTTTATAAAAAGGATCATCCGGAAAAGGGGGATCAGGACAGTGGAAGCCATAAGTCCATATTATATGAGAATCCATTGAAGAAAGCAGGAATATTTAGCCTGAAGAAGACTAAGGGATGTGAGTGACCGAGGGGGATAAGGAAGGAGGGCTGAGAGGAGGTTGAGGAGAATGATAGTACTCTTAAAGCAAATTTGGGCTTAATCTCTGAGGTTGGGAAGTAAGAGGGAAACAACTTCCTAACAATTAGAGCTTTCTGCAAATGGAATAGGCTGCCTTGAGAATTAATGGCTTTCTCCTAATTAAATTGCTCAAAGAATTGCTGGATAGCAATTTGGTGAGAGCGTCGTAGTGGGGAATTTTGTTTAGGCATGAGTTGGACCAGATGGCTATTGTGGTCCCCTCCAAATCAGAAGGTCTATGATTCTGATGTTGAAACGCTTTAATGTACCAAAGACTTTGGTATAGACTATACAAGTTTTTATGGATGACAACTACAAGGATTGACGGTGACAATTACAATAACACAGAAAAGATAATTCTTGAGATCCAAGAGGTACTTCAGATGGTTTCAACATCACAAACCTATATGATTTTGTTAGTAGAAAGAACATTAAAGAAGGCACATTATTATCTACTTTGCCATCGCAAAATTCCCATTTGATTTGTGGCCCTATGTGTGTTGCCCTCCTTCATTAGAACGTGAGCTCCTTGAGAGCAAGGGATGTCTCTTTTTTTAAAATCTGCAGCCCAGCACTTTACACTATGCTTTTCACAAAGTAACTGCTTAATAAATGATCCTTCATTTATTCATTCTCTTCACATCAAGGTGAGATCTCCTTTTCGAATGCTTCATTCATTTCGAGAATGAGCCATTGGGTCTCAGTGTTTAGCTTTGACATTTGAGAAGGAAGCTATTGAAATACAGGCCTTATCAATGTGCTGAGAGTAAAGTAACGTCACTGGAGAAAAAAATTAATCAAAGTGAATGAGCTAGGTTATATTATTTTGACTCCAACTCCCACAGCATGTGTCTAAGCCTCCTGCCTGCTTTCCCCTTTATCCATGCTCTGTTCAGCTCCATCTTTTATCAGCTTCATCGGTCAGGAAAGTAAGTGGTTGTTGTATCAATATATTTCTTATATTAAGACCATCTGCCAGCTCAATTACTTGAATAGATTTTCACAGTGTGGGATTTCTCAGAGGAGTAATTCTATCGTAAAGCCGAAGAAATTATATAAATGTCCTTCTACGAGACTGGGAAGAGAGAAAAATTCAGGTCGGCAGTTGCTTATAAGGTGATGTTCCAATGTGCTATTTTTTTTACCCCCCTCCATCTCTAGTCATCACCAGTGATGTCCTAGTTTAGACACTTTAAAGTAGATGTGGGGGATATCATTTAGTGAAATAAAAGAGTGGAAGAAACCACAGCTAAGAGTTTCAATCCTGCCCATACAACTCATTTCATGACTAGCCCAATTGAACTTTTTTTTCCTCATATGTAGCAAAACTGGCACATATTCCCAGTAGCTCTGTTCACACGTTTATCATCAAATTATCATTTTATTTCTTAGCCCCTAGCATCAGAATCATAGACCTTCTGATCTGAAGAGGGCCACAGCAGCCATCTGGTCCGAACCATGCCTGAACAAAAATCCCCACTACAACACTCTTACCAAATTGCTATCTAGAAATTGCTTAAATAACTCTAACTAGGAGGAAGCTATTAATTATCAAGGCAGCCTATTCTGCTTTCGGATAGTTCTAGTATTACTCATTCCTTTAGTCCACACACTTGATGGTCTATCCTACAAATCTCTTTACTATTTTCCTCACACAATGCTCTAATTCCCTTTTCTGTACCTCTACACTGTACCTCCCCTGCACCAGCACGCCACAACACACTCTTGCTCCCAAATCCTGAAATACTCTCTCTCTTCACCTCTGTCTCTTGGAAGCTCTGGTTTCGTTCACGAATGAGCTCAAGTGCTACCTTCAGTGTTAGGCGGCTTTTCTCCATTGCCTTAGCTACTAGAGCCTTCCCTTTCAAGGTTACTTTTCAACACCCACATACACGGTTTCTTTCTTTAGCTTGTAAACTATCTGAAGACAAATAAATACTGTTTGTAATCTCAGTGCCCAGCATATAGTAGGTGATTAATACATACTTGTTGACTGAGTTCTAGATTGCTTTGATTATAAAGAGCACAGAGACAGCTTAAGATCTAGTATATCCACTGCTGGACCAAATGTAAAGACGATCAATATTTGTGTGCCAAATAAAATACTTAGTTGCTGTATAACTACGCAAAAGTCACCTGTTTTCAGTCTCAGTTTCCTCATCTGTAAAATGGTGGTGGTGGTAATAATGTCCCTAGTAGAGAATTCTTGGGATTATTGTGAAGAACGTATGAGATAATTAGAAAGCATTTGAAGGTCCTATTGTGTTCCAGAAACATTTAAATTATTGTGCAGGTTTTAAAGCTCTATGGAGATTTTAGTTATTATTACTTAAGGAATAGCTGAATAAATGAATTGATACTTAATGATTTAATTCTACAGTAAAAAAAAATCATAGTGTACAATAAATGTTCTCATATGTTTTGATATCAAGACCCTTTAATGCTCTTAATATTTCTTTAGGACCCCTCAAAGAGCTTTCGTTCATGTGAACTATATCTGCTGATGTTTACTGTACTAGAAATCTTAAAATGACAGTTCTTAAAATATATATTATTTAACATTAATAAATCCATTAAATGTTAATATCTGTAATATATTTTATGAAAAATAATTTTATCTTCCAAAACAAAAAAAATTGAGAAGAATGGCTTTGTTTTACATGCTTTATGTATATGTAATGTCTGGATTATTAAAAAGTCAGCTATATTCTCATATCCTCTTCTGCATTCGATTGGTTGTGATTTGTTGTTTTGGTTGAAGAAGATAAAAAAAAATCTAAGATGGCTCATCTAGAAGAAGGAATCATGGACCTAGAGGTAGGAGAAACTTGAGTTTGAATACTGCCTCTTATATTTAGCAGGCGTATGACTATGGATAGGTCACATAGACTCTTTGCATCTTTCTTTCATCAGCAGCAAAATGAGAATAAGAATATCTGGAGCAGCCATCTCACAGTTTTCTAGTGAGGACGTAAATGCAATGAGTTTTAGAGGCTGGGGCTCAAGTTTTGATTCATTCTACCTGAATTCTATAAACTTAACATTTGCAATTCCATGCATACATGTAGGTCTCTAGACTCTCTCCCACTGTGAAGATGGCAAAGAATGATACTGCGCCATGAGCAAAAAAAAAAAAAATAGAGTTTGAGAAACACGTTGGTAATGTATGTAATGTGCTTTGAAAACTTTGAAGTGTTATATAAATGTCAGTTATTATTAATATATCTTGGCACCTTCCCAGCTCTTCTGTTTCCAGTCACCTCTAAATGTTAGGGAAATATGAAGACATTTTCACAAGAGGCCTGTGAGATAGGAAGCCAGAGTTAGACAAGAGGACTTATGAGGAAAGGCTAAAGGAATCAAGGTTATTTAACCTGTCTGAAAAGAGACAATTTTCACATATAGGAGGGATTAAGATATAGTTGTTCTTTGGGAAAGAACAAGAGGAAATGGGCTCAAAGAGCACTAGAGGGGATTTAGGTTGGGCATACAAAATTATTCATTGGATTTTAGACTTGTAAAATGGTAGGCAAGATTACTGATAGAGAATTGCTTGTCTTAGATATTTTTTAACCAAATATTTGAACCAAATAGGATGTCAATTCAGTTCCTACTTGTTTCAAAGAATGCTTTGACATTCCAGTCTTATACTTCAGGAAAATGTATATTTATATAAATTCAATACTCTTCAAACTGGTTCACTAGTATTAGGAGTAAGCCTGCCCATCTGTTTGATGGCACCTTGTTTGATGTTAGAATGAAATGAGGCATTGATAGGTCATTTAACAATTAACTAAAGAAGGTTTATTTAGCCATAATGTAGAAAGTAAATTCCACGTGGCTATTCCATTAGGATATGGAGAGTCAAAAGGGCCCTAATTCTATTTAGATGGGTCTTTCATGCCCTTAAGTGATAAGGAAGTAACATCAATATTGTCAAAGGCTAACAGGAGCTGCATCAACAGAGCCACAATTTGAGCTATGGACCAATCTATTCCTTGGGACAGCATTGTCACCATTGAGGGGAGAAATAATAAACTAGCCTAACTGACTTAGAGCAGAGGGTCAGGAGGAGACTATTATAGATAATAGTCCTATCACAAGTAAATACTGTCTCTAAAACATAACAAAACAAAAAAAAAAACCTAAAACCCCAAACAACAAAAACAAAAACCTTCTGTTTTGAGGGTAGTTTAACAAATTTAAAAAAATATTAATGGTTCAGAGTTGAACAAATTACTGCAACCCAAGCCAGCTTTTATTTTACATAATTTAGTTCAAATAAAATATTGAAGATGGCATTACTCTCGACTTTGGTTTGGTATAAGAGAATATTTACTAACAATTTGCTAACTCACATGTTGTGGTAAATAGAGCACTGGCCTTGAAATCAGGAAGATTCATCTTCATGAGTTCAAATCCAGCCTCAGACACTTACTAGCCGTGTGACCTGAGTAAGTCATTTAACCCTGGTTGCCTCAGTTTCCTCATCTGTGAAATGAGCTGGAGAAGGAAATGACAACTTGCTCTAAGATCTTTATCAAGAAAACCCCAAAAAGAGATCATTGAAAGTTAGACACAACTGAAACGACTGAACAACAACAATGAATTAATGCAAAGGGACATGAGTTCTCTTAGGATGAGGCAGGTTCACCTTCACTGGAGGATTTCAAACAAAGGTTAGATGACCCCTTACTATAGATGTTGTAGAGGAGATTCTGGGCCAGATATTTCATTTTATAATAAAACAATACTTTTCAACTCTTTTTGTTCCCCAGAAAACTCCCAAATATTGGAGAAATAGTAAGTCATTTTCAGAACAGCCATATGAGATAGGGTCAGATTTAATGATTTTTCTTCTCTAACTCAGATTCTGTCACATTTTCTCTCAACAGACTATAAGCCCCTTGAGTGTAGGGATGGTCTCATTGTTATCTTTGTATCTTTAGTACCTAGCATAGCAGCATTTAATAAACACACATCGATTGATTGATTCCTCTTTTAAGAAATGAATGGGTCTACTCCGCAGCAGCAGCCCTTCTTCCTCTGCAGTGGTCAGCTATGACCCTCGACTCCCCAGCAACCATATTGAAGGGATTCACAGTTGGCATTGATCTTGGCACCACTTACTCCTGTGTGGGAGTCTTCCAACACAGGAAAGTGGAGATCTAATGACCAAGAAAACAGGACCACCCCAAGCTACATTGCCTTTACTGACACGCAGAACATTTAATCTGTGATGCTGTAAAGAATTGAGTTGCAATGAACCCCACCAACTTTTTGACGCCAAACATCTGATTGGTTGCAGATTTGATGATGCAGTTGTACAGTCAGACATGAATCATTGGTCTTTTATGGTGGCAAATGATGCAGGCAGGCCTAAGGTCCAAATGGAGTACAAAGGGGAGACCAAAAGTTTTTATCCAGAAGAAATATCTTCTATGGTCTTGACCAAGATGAAAGAAATTGCTGAAGCTTACCTTGGGAAGACCGTCACAAATGCCGTGGTCACAGTACCAGCCTATTTCAACAATCCCCAACGTCAGACCAACAAAGATGCTGGGAACATCGCTGGTCTCAATGTACTCCAAATCATCAATGAGCCAACTGCTGCTGCTATTGCTTATGACTTGGTCAAAAAGGTTGGTGCCAAAAGAAATGTGTTGATCTTTGACCTTGGAGGTGGTGCTTTCGATGTTTCCATTCTTACCATTGAAGATGGCATCTTTGAGGTGAAGTACACAGCTGGGGACACTCATTTGGGTGAAGAGGACTTTGACAACTGAATGGTCAACCATTTCATTGCCGAGTTCAAGTGAAAGCACAAGAAGGACATCAGCGAGAACAAGAAGGCTGTTTGCTGTCTTTGCACAGCTTATGAACATGCAAAGCATACCCTCTCTTCCAGCACCGAGGCCAGTACTGAGATTGACTTCCTTTATGAAGGTATCGATTTCTATACATCAATCACCAGAGCCCATTTTGAAAATCTGAATGCTGGTCTCTTGCATGGCAAACTGGACCCTGTGGAAGAGGCCTTAAGGGACATCAACCTAGATAAATCACAGGTTCATGACATCATCTTGCTGGGTGTTTCTACTCGAAGCCCCCAAATCCAGAAGCTTCTGCAAGATTTCTTCAGTGGCAAGGAACTCAACAAGAGTATCAATCCTGATGTGGTTGTTGCTTATGGTGCAGCTGTCCAGGCTGCCATTTTGTCTGGAGATAAATCTGAGAATATGTAGGATTGCTGCTGTTGGATGTCACTCGTCTTTCGCTTAGAATTGAAATTACTGGTGGAGTTATGACTGTTCTGATCAAATGTAATGCCACCATCCCCATCACCTTTTCAACAATCAGCCTGGCATGCTTATTCGGGTTTATGAAGGTGAGAGAGCAATGACAAAGGATAACAACCTGCTTGGAAAATTTGAGCTCACAGGAATTCCCCCAACACACAAGTGTGTTCCTCTGATTGAAGTAACATTTGACATTGATGGCATCCTCAATGTTTTTGCTGTAGATAAGAGCACAGGCAAGAAGAACAAGATCTCCATCACCAATGACAAGAACGTATGAGCAAAGAAGACATTGGGCGTATGGTCTGGGAGGCCGAGATATACAAGGCTGAGGATGAGAAGCAGAGTGACAAGGTGTCTTCCAAGAATTCTCTTGAACCTTACCCTTTCAACATGAAGGCTACCGTAAAGGATGAAAAACTGCAAGGTAATATTGGTGATGAAGAGAAACAGAAGATCCTTAACAAATGCAATGAAATAATCAACTGGCTGGAGAAGAACCAGACTGCCGAGAAGGAGGAATTTGAGCATCAGCAGAAAGAAATGGAGAAGGTCTGCAGCCCCATCACTACTAAGCTGTACCAGAGTGCAGGGGGCATACCAGGAGGTATGCTTGGTGGAGTCCCAGGGGGTGGAGCAGCCCCATCTGGGGGTGCTTCTTCTGGACCCACCATTGAAGAGGTCGACTAAACTCACCAGAAGAAAGAGCATTCCACACAGCTTTCCAAAAATTGAAGGACTCAAATTTGTAGCTAAGGCAGCAATGGTTTAAAAGTAACATTTATACTACTGTCTAAATCTGGACATTCTGAATACTTAATTGTGTGCAGAGGGAGAGAAGTGAACAACATTATCAGTACTATAAACAAGTGAAAATGCAATTCTTTTCCTGGAGAATACAATCTATTTAAAATTGGCACCATGAAAAAAAGAAATAAAAGAACAACCATCTTCCTGGGATGATATCAATGCAGACCTGTCTTAAAGTAGGGATATGAAGCAGCCAATCTACTATAACAGAATTTAGAGCCACTGGGGACCCTAGAGATACCTATTTAACTCCAGTTTTCCCTTAAAAAGAAGTCCAAGAAAGGGGAAGTAGCATGACTAAGGTCACACAGATATTAAGGTAGTAAAAGACAGGATTAGAACTTAGGCTCTCTGATTTCAAGTTCAGTGCTTTTTCAATGTGCATATCTAAAGTTAAATTCTTTTACATTCATTAAGAAGTTAGTCCATTTAAAGTATCTATTAGATTATTCTCTTTCTTTCTGGAAAACACATTTTTGGGGGTCGGAGTTTCAAAAAATCAATTCTGAAGAACCTTTATCATATCTTTTCATATTTCCCACTTTTCCTCAGGTTAGAGTCTTAACTAGCATAGGGTGAACAGGACTTTGGCCCAGGGAGTCTTACAACTGAGCAGCAAGCCTCCTCCCTTCTCTCATCTAGCTTTCACTCCAATGTCCAATTGCAGTAGTGTTCCTTTCTTGGGTCCATCTCTCCCTTAATCTCTATGGAAATAAAGGTCCTCCTTCCTGATGCAACCATATTTTTGGTTAGACTTTGCTCTTCCCCACTGTAGATCACTCTAACACCCCTGCTTAATATTTTACCCCAAGTTAATATATCAATTATATATATATATGTATATATGTGTAGCATATAACATACAAACATACAGATACATGTTTGTATAAATATATAAATAAAATCCACATAGATATAGGCATATATATTCTTACATTTCTGTGTGTATGTGTACGTGTATGTATATATATGTATATATGTATATATACATACACACATATATATGTATGCATGTACGTATTTCTAGTTACCATTCTAGCTCAGTTATGTACTGAAGTGATGTAAAGCAGAGAAGACAAGCCTCTTACGTCCAAATAACTAGAGAGAGTTCTGTGCAGGTTCAAGGTTCTGACAATGTTACTCCTTTAAGAGACTTTAAAGGAACACGGTTGACACATGAACACCTAGCAACATAGGACAAACTGTCATTCAGTGATAGGCTCTGCTTCCAGCTTTATTTCAGATCCCCAAGTTTCCTGACAACTTTGCCTCATCCCCATGATACCGCTCAGCCTGACTTCTGCTTTCATCTACTGGTTCCAGCACAGTAGACCAGGCCTGTGTTGCTATACCTGCTACTCCCATTGGAGGGGTAACTCGATAATACTTTATATTTCTTTAGTACTTTATTTTTACAGAGAACTTATCTTACAACAGCTCTATGAAGCTGATTGTTCAATGATTATCTTCATTTTATTGTAGATGAGAGAGTTAGGCTTGGAGAGGTACAACTGGAGAGGCCAGAACTTTGCCTCAAGGCCCTATATCTGCTAGTACCTTTCCTCTCCAAGGTTACCTTGTATCTGTTCTGACTGTGCCTCATAAATTATAAATACCAAAAATCTTATTTGCAAAATAAATTCAAAGCAGATACAGGGTAGCTTGCCATCTGTGTAAACACATGCATGCACAAGTATAACAAACATACATACTAGTTATACACATACCAGCAGAAGGTATTCAGATACAAGACCTTGTCCTTTACATTTCAATGTATAAGTCTTTGTCTCTTCCAACCTTCAATTTTATTGAAGTTTTAAATAGGACACATCTTTTCACACGTATGCACATGCCATCTAAGTATATGCTACCTTAACCCACTCTGTTAGAATGTTAGCTCCTTAAATGAAGGGATATTTTTGTTTTTTTGTCCCTGACACTTAGCAAAGTGTCTGGCACATAATAGGTTCCTAGTGAATGTTTGTTGTTTGATTCTACAGGAAGTTTTTCCCAATCCCTCTTACTTTTAGTGCTTTCTGCCTCTTGTTTCCTATATATGCTGTATAAAGCTCATTGGTATGTACTTGTTTCTATGTCATCTGTCCCATTACATTGTGAGCAGGCTAGCTTTTGCTTTTTTTTCCCCCTCAGTGCTTAGCGCAGGGCATTGGACATAGTAAGTGGTTAATGAATGCTTACTGGGTGACTGATTCATATGGGGGGCAGATACACTTCCTTTAGCCAAGGAACATGCCCTGCCCACCCAACTAACATACTCTATAACCCGAGAAAGAGATAGAACAAAGCAGTTGATAGAGTGCTGACCTTGGAGTCAGGAAGAACTCTACCTGAGATACTTATAAGCTGTGTGACCCTCAGCACATAGGTTTGACTAGATAACCTCAAAAGTCTCTGTCATCAGAGGCGGAGTCAAAATGGCAGAGTGAAAGCAGGGATGTACCCAAGCTCTCTCATAAATTACTTCAGATATTTCTAAACAGTGAATCTGAACAAATTTGAGAGTGGCAGAATTCACTGGGAGACAGAGTGTGGCAGATTTTCAGCCCAGGAGAGTCTGGAAGGTCAACAGGAAGTATCTGTTGCACTGGGCTGGGAGGGCTCAGAGCACACTGATTCACACCTGACCATAGAGGAGCAAGAGCAGGCCCTGACAGACTGAATCACTGGCAGCAATGGCAATTCCCAAACCTCTGAGTGCAGGATGGAGACTGTCATACTTCAGAGAGAAGCATAGGGCCTGCAGCAGCAATAGCGGCTACCCCTGAGTCTATCAGCCCACAAACTAAATGTTTGAAAGTGACCTCCTTTAATTTCCTGGAGCCAAGATGGTGGAGTAAACTCTGAGTGATCTTATCCTACCTTGTTAACCTTGAACAACCAAGAGAATATTGCCCCAGGAAAAACCCTAGAATGTGGAGCCAGCAGAAGGGGTACAGCAGTCTTTTAGCTCAGGAGGCTAGGGAGATCAACAGGAGGGGTCCCTCTTTCAGTGGCTGAAGGGGATGAGGACAGAATGGGAGGCATCCAGAAAGCCCTACCTCTGCAGACCAGCAGGAGATTCTGAGGCCCGGGGTGGGTGGAGCCAGCAAATGCCAATACCAGGACCCCAGGTGTGCCTTCACACAGCCAGGGTAATAAGCAAACACTAGTGTGGACAGGCATCTACCAACTACTGAGCCTATCCTTGCTCTAGTGCAACCCTAGGGGAGGAGGCGACTTCCAGCAGCCAGAAAACAATTCCCTCATTCTTCATGCCACTAGCTTCAGGGCAACCCTGGGGGAAACCCAGAAAGATACTACCTGGCCTCAGCATACACCAGATAGCTCCAGCTCAACACCAGGTGAGCTGCAGCATTATTCAACTTTTACTGAAAGAACCAGAGGCCACAGCACACAAAGCCAGTACGCAGGCACCTAGCTCCAAGGACAAGAAGCTTGGGACAGAGCCCTCTATCCCCCAGAAGCAGAGATCCACTTTAAATGCCAGGAAAAAGGCAATAACAATGAACAAGAAGCAAACTACAAAAGCAAAGACCACAGAATCTTACAATGGGAACAAGGAGGATCAAAATATGAATTCAGGAGAGGACAGCATTGACACTATATCCATATCTGAAACCTCAAAAGGAAATATGAACTGGCCTCAAGCCCAGAAAGTATTCTTAAAGAGCTCAAGGAGAATATCAAAAGCCAAATTGGAGAGATAGAAGAAAAAATAACTGATTATTAGAAAAATGCAATGGGCAAAATAGAAAAAAAATTAGAAGAGAACAAATCTTTCAAAAGCGAAATTGGCCAAACAGATGAGGAAGTTCAAATATTAACTGGAGAAAATAACTCCTTGAAAAGTAAAACTAGCCAAATGGAAAAGGAGGTACAAAGGGTAACTGAAGAAACCAATTCTTTAACCCTTAGAATTGGGCAAGTAGAATTAATGACTCTATGAAGCATCAAGGATCAGTCAAACAAAATCTAAAGAATGAAAAAAATAGAAGAAAATGCAAAATATCTCGTTGGAAAAACAACTGACCTGGAAAATAGATCCAGGAGAGACAATCTAGGAATTATTGGTCTATCACAAAACCATGATGAAAAAAAGAGCCATGGACAGTATCTTCCAAGAAATCACAAGGAAAACTGTCCTGAGATCTTAGAACCAGAGGATAAAGTAGCAATCAAAAGAATCCACAGATTACCTCCTGCAAGAGATTCTACATTGAAAGCTCTAAGGAATATTATAGCCAAATTCCAGAATTATCAAGTCAAGGAGAAATTATTGTAAGCAGCCAGGAAGAAACAATTCAAATATCAAGGAACTACAGGTAGGATCACACAGGACCTTGCGGCTTCTACACTAAAAGATCCAAAGGATTGCAATATGATATTCTGTAAGGCAAAGGAACTTGGACTACAGCCAAGGATCAACTACCCAGCAAAACTGAGCATAGTCTTTCAGACAAGGCCATCAGAATTCAGAAGTAAGGGACTTCTAGAACGTCGTGATGAAAAAGCCAGAGCTCAATGTAAAATTGGATCTTCAAATAGAAGACTTAAGGGAGTCATAAAAAGGTAAATAGGAAAAAAGAGAAAAAATCTTGTTATTAAATAAGGGCAAATTTTTTATATCCCTATATGGGAGGATGATACTTGTTAATTTGAGATTGACATATTTATTACAACATTTAAAAGGAATATACATAGACAGAGGGTGTGGGCATAAATTAATTGATGTGACGATAAAAGATTTAAAGGGTATAAAGGGATTATAATGGGAGAAGAGGTAGGGAGCAGGCAGAGAAGGATAAATTGCATCAGATTAAGAGGCACAAAAACATATTACGGTAAAGGGAAAGAAGAGAGGTAGATGAGCATTATTTGAGCTTTACTCTCATCAAATTTGATTTGAGGACCAAATAACATACTCTTTTCAGTATAGAAATTTAACTTGCCCTACAGGCAGTAAGAGGGAAAAGGGGAAAGACAAGTGAGGGGGCTGATAGAAGGGAGGGAAAATTGAGGGAGGCGGTGGTCAAAAGCACAACTCTTTTGAGGAGGGGAAGGGAGAATGAAGAAATAAAAGCATATGTGGGATGGGGGAGGAATAGAATGGTGAGAAAGACATAGATTGTAATCATCACTGTGAATGTGAATGGGATGAACTCTCCCATAAAAAAGAGGCAGATAGTAGAATGAATAAGAACCATAATCCTATAATATATTGTTTGCAAGAAACTCATTTGAAATGGGGATGCACACAGGGATAAAGGTAAAAGGATGGAGTAGAATATATTATGCTTCAGCTGAAGTAAAAAAAAAAAGCAGGGGTAGCAATCCTAATCTCAGACAAAGCAAAAGCAAAACTCAATCTAATTAATAGAGATAAGGAAGGAAATTATATCTTGCTGAAAGGGACCATAGAAAATGAATAATATTATTACTAAACATATACGCACCAAGTAGTATAGCATCCCTATTCTTAGAGAAGAAGTTAAGAGAGTCACAGGAAGAAATAGAGAGCAAACCTATACTAGTGGGGGACCTCAACCTTCGCCTCTCTGAATTTGATGGATCCAGCTTCAAACTAAACAAGAAAGAAGTTAAGAAGGTAAATAGAATTTTAGATAAGGTAGATATGATAGATCTCTGGAGAAAATTGAATGGGGATAGAAAGGAATATACATTTTTCTCAGCAGTACATGGCATATACAAAAAATTGACCATGTACCAGGGCATAAACACCTCACAATTAATTGCAGAAAGGCAGAAATAGTCAATGCATCTTTTTCAGATCATGATGAAATAAAAATTATATGCAATAAGGGCCATTGAAAGATAGACTAAACGTTAATTGGAAACTAAATAATCTAATCTTAAAGAACGAGTGAGTCAAACAACAAATCATAGAAATAATCTATAACTTCATTCAAGAGAATGACAATAATGAGACAACATGCCAAAATTTATGGGATGCAGTGAAAGCAGTTCTTAGGGGAAGTTTTATATCTCTGAATGCTTATATGAATTAAATAGAGAAAGAGAGGATCAATGAATTGGGCAGGCAACTGAAAAAGCTAGAAAAAGAACAAATTGAAAATCCCCAATTAAATACCAAATTAGAAATACTGAAAATGAAAGGAGAGATTAATAAACCTGAAATCAAGGAAACAAGCTATTAAATAAAATTAAGAGCCGGTTCCATGAAAAAAAAAACAATAAAATTGATAAACCATTGGCCAATTTGATTTTAAAAAAGAAAGAAAAAATCAAATTACCAGTATCAAAAATGAAAAGGGCAAATTCACCTCCAATGAAGAGGAAATTAAAACAATAATTAGAAATTATTTTTCCCAAGTGTATGCCCATAAATTTGACAATCTTAGTGAAATGGATGAATACTTACAAAAATATAGATCTCCCAGATTAACATAAGAGGAATTAAAATATTAAAACAATCAGATCTCAGAAAAAGAAATTGAACAAGCCATCAATGAACTCCCAAGGAAAAAATCTCCAGGACTAGATGGATTTATAAGTGAATTCTATCAAAGATTTAAAGAAGAATTAATCCCAATACTATATAGACTATTTTGGAAAATTGGGGAAGAAGAAGTCCTACCAAATTCTTTTTATGATTGAAATATGATGCTGATACCTAAACCAGGAAGAGCCAAAATAGAGAAAGAAAATTGCAGATCAATTTCCCTAATGAATATAGATGAAAAAATTTAAAAAAAAATTAGCAAAAAGATTACAGCAACTTATCATAAGAATAATACACTTTGTTCAGGTAGGATTTATACCAGGAATGCAGGGCCGATTCAATATTAGGAAAACTACCAGCATAATTTATCATATCAACAACACAACTAATGGTAACCATATGATTATTTCAAGAGATGCAGAAAAAAACTTTTGACAAAATACAACAGCCATTCACTCCTATTGAAAATATTGGAAAATATAGGAATAAATGGAGCCTTCTTTAAAATAATAAATAGCATCTACCTAAAACCATCAGCAAGCATTACATGTAATGGTGATAAGCTAGATACATTTCCAATAAGAATAAGCATGAAACAAAGATGTCCATTATCTCCACTGTTATTCAATATGGTACTAGAAATGCTAGCTTTAGCAATAAAAGAAGAAAAAGAAATTAAGTAGTTATAATAGGCAAAGAAGAAACTAAGTTATCACTCTTTGCAGACAATATGATGGTATACTCTGAGAATCCTAAAGAATCAAATAAAAAAAGTACTTGAAATAATAAACAACTTTAGTAAAGTTGCAGAATGCAAAATAAACTGACATAAATTCTCAGCTTTCCTATATATTACTTACAAAGCCCAAAAGCAATCGACAAAAAAAGAAATTCCATTTAAATACTGTAGACGCTACAAAATATTTAGGAATCTACCTGCCAAGACAAACCCAGGACCTATATGAGCACAATTACAAAATACTTTTAACACAAATAAAGTCAGATCTATATAATTGGAAAACATCAGCTGCTTGTAGGTAGGCTGAGCTAATATAATAAAAATGACAATTCTACCTAATTAATTTACTTATTCAATGCCATACCAATCAAATTACCAAACTTATTTTATAGAGCTAGAAAAAATAATATCAAAATTCATCTGGAAGAACCAAAGTTCCAGAATATCAAGGGAATTAATGAAAAGAAATACCAGGGAAGGTGGCCCAGCCATGCCAGATCTTAAATTATATCATAAAGCAGCTATCATCAAAACTACTTGGTACTGGCTGAGAAATAGAGAGGTAGATCAAGGGAATGAGTTAGGTACAGAAGACACAGTAGTCAATGGTTATAGCAATCTACTGTTTGATAAACCCAAAGACCCCAGCTTCTGGGGTAAGAACTCACTGTGTAAAAAAATCTGCTGGGAAAACTGGAAAATAGTATGGCAGAAAATGGGCATAGACCAATGTCTGACACCATACACCAAATATCCAAATGGGTACACAATTTAAGTATAAAAGTTGATACTATAACCCTACTAGGAAAGCGAGGAATAGTTCACTTGTCAGATTTATGGAGAAGGGAAGAATTTATGACCAGAAAAGAAATAGAGGGTGTTACAAAATGAAAAATTGATAATTTTCATTACATTAAATTGAAAGTTTTTACATAAACAAAGCCAATGCAATCCAGATTTGGATGGAAGCAGAAAATCAGAAAGAATTTTTACATCTGGTATCTCTGATAAAGGCCTCATTTCTAAAATATATGGAGAACTGAGTGAAATTTGCAAGAATGCAAGTCATTCCCCAATTGATAAATAGTCAAAGGACATGAACAGGCAGTTTTCAGAGGAAGAAATTAAATGTATCTATAGTCATATGAAAAAATGCTCTAAATTACTATTAATTAGAGAGATGCAAATGGAAACAACTCTGAGGTACCACATCATATTTATCAGATTGTCTAACATGACAAAACAGGAAAATGAGAAGTATTGGAGAAGATGTGGGAAAACTGGAACATTAATTCATTGTTGGTGGAGCTGTGAGCTGATCCAACCATTCAGGAGAGTAATTTGGAACTATGCCCAAAAGGCTATAAAAATGTTCATACCTTTTGACCGAGCAATATTGATCCTAGGGCTGTATCCCAAAGAGATCATAAAGATGGGAAAAGGACTCACATGTACAAAAATATTTATAACAGCTCTTTTTGAGGTGGCAAAGAACTGGAAATTGAGGGGATGCCCATCAGTTGGGTAATGGCTGAACAAGTTGTGGTATGTGAATGTAATGGAATGCTATTGTGCTATAAGAAATGAGAAAATATTCTTTGGGAAAATCTCAAAAGACTTATATGAACTGATGCTGAGTGAAGTGAGCAGAAGCACATAGTAACTGCACATAGTAACAGCCACAGTGTGCGAGGACTGATTTTGATAGACTTAGCCCTTCTCAGCAGTGCAAGGACCTAAAACTTTTCCAAAGGAGTCATTATAGAAAATGTTATCCACATCCAGAGAAAGAACTATGGAGTTGGAATGCAGAGCAAAGCGGACTCTTTTTTCTTTTATTTTGTTGTCTTTCTTGTGGCTTCTCCCATTCGTTGTAGTTCTTCTATGCAATATGACTAATGTGAAAATGTGTTTATAGGAATGTATGTGTAGAATCCATATCAGATTGCATGCTCTCTTGGGGAGGGAGGAAGAAGGAAGGGGGAGAAAATTAAAAAACTTATGGAAGTGCATATTGAAAACTGAAAATAAATAAATTAAATAATAAAAAGTCCCCATGATCTCAAAATCTATTAATCTTATAATCCTATGATTTTTCTACTTCTAAAACTAAGACTTATGATCTTCCAGAGTCCTAGAAGGGTAGCTGTTATGTCATTTTTCTGGTATAACCTTTCCACTGAGAAATACTGGCTATGACACCTGACCTGGTACCTAGTGCATTCAGGAGACATGATAAGATAGGATATGAAACATTTATTAAAAAACTACTTTATGCCAGACTCTGGGCTAAGATGTAGGGATACAAATAAGAAAAAGAAAGATAAGCCTTGCCCTCAAGGAGCTTAAAATACAATGGGAGAAGATAATATGTGACAGGAAGCTGAAAAGGAGGTAGAGAGAGAGGGTATCTGACATCATGATGATGATGAGGATGAGGATGAGGATGGGAACAAAGCCAACCAAGTCAGCTGGTAGCAAATGAAGAGGCGGTTGGGATTTTGATTCTTCTATAAAAGAAGGCTATAGGAAATGGTTTTGGCTTTGTCCTCCCCACTCCTCTCCATCCCTGCCCCAGTCCTCTAATAAGAGAGACAGAAGTGACTGAGAGTACTGAAGAGGTATAGGGAGAGTCAGGATTAGTATGGGATATCAGTGGTAAAGGCAGCAGATACTGGCCAAATGATTCGTTGAGTCCCTACTCCATGCTCTTTTGCCAACTCTACACCCTTTTTACTTCTTTTCTTTGTATCCCTCCTTATCTGATCACAGATCAAGAGCCAGAATGGGACCTAATTGGCGTAATGGCAAGGAAACTGGGACCTTTTATTGTTTTTTGTTTGTTTTGTAGTCCTTCTCAGCACTAAGACAATCAAGTGTTTTTGAGTCTTGCCTTTGTTTCAATCAAGAGTCTTTGAATTAGGAGTCTTTGATGACCTGTTTAATTCACAGGAAGGCCTAGGTCACATAAGTTTGTGTCAAGTGGTTGTGATGCCCTTTGACCCTGAAAAAGTGTGTGTGTGTGTATATATATATACACTCAGAGGTTAGTATTTTGCTTGGGGCTCGCTCATTGGAAGAGTGTTATGTGGAGACTCTGGGAAGCCGTTAAGGAGCCCCCTGGCTTTGAAAATCCAGATGTTGGTACTTCTTTCTCTGCTAACTATGTAAGTATAGCTTTGGTCAGACAGCTAGAAGCCTGTGTGCTGATATGTGCTATTTGCACTGTTTATTTACTTTCTGCTTGAAATTTCTGTTTGTGTTTTCTCTAAAGTTCGGGGTGCTGACTTTTTCCCTGAACTAAGTGAATGATGTATGTATGTTTAAATAAAGTGAGATTGTAAACTCCTTAAAGTTGCTTTCCTTAGAAAAGCATAGCAAAGAACTTGTGCATGCAGCCCTCTTGTGTGCTGGCGTTAGTGGCCTTACGCAGCCACTGTAGCTGCAAGTAACATTGTTGTTACAATTAGTCATCTAGATAAAACCCTCTTGTTCTACACATGAAGAAATTGAGACCTAGGGAGCTTAAGAAACTTTCCCAAGGTTACAGTGTTGAGATGTGAGCTGGGATTTAAACCCAGTTACTTTAACTTCAGAATCATTGATCTTTCCCTTGTATCATATTATCTCGACTGATGATAGGAAACTCCCCGTCATGCTCAGTGTCTTCTTTTCATGTGTCTTCCTTTGCCTAGTACTCGTAGAAACTTGACTTCCTTCTGAAAACAGCACATCTCTTGGCATACTCTGCAAATACATTTATTCCTTTCCTCTCACCCCTCTCTGCCTTACAACACCAGGAGAAGTCAACATACTACTTGCTCCTAAGCATTATTTTCAGACCTTCTGTTTGTCATCCTGGCTCATGAACCACCTCTCCTCATCCTTTCTAATTCATAGCTACTATCACTGATTGACCTCTTGGTTTTGTTTTCCTTCTCCAATAGGCTCTATATAACTGGATTACAGTATTATCAACTCCACTGCCTGACCCCTTCAAATACCCTAGACTTCTAATGCCTCAGGCTTCCAAACTCCCATTCCTCTTTCCTTCTCTAATTTATCTCAGCCTTGCACAGGAGTGCAAGTCCTCTCAAACCCCCTTCAATTGAGTTTGTTCCATGTACAGAATTCCTAATTGTGATTATGAAGAAGGCTTATGTCATTTGTTCAGGGACAAAAAACTAGCAAATTTAGGGTCTGGGATTCAAAACTTGGTTCTTTCTGATTCTAAATGCAGCACTTTTTTGTACTATAATATATTACCTCTCTGCTCCTAGTCTTTTCATTTGTTGCCCTTTGTCTTTATGCATCCAGGGATGATAAATCTGCAGACTTGAGGTCACATGTAACCCTCTAGGCATTCAAATGCAGCCCTTTGACTGAATCCAAACTTATTGAGGACCTAGAGGGCCACATGTGACCCTGCTTCGACCACTACTTATTCTCCTCATTGTTGTTTCTGGTCCCAAGCTTCAACTCCTATACAATAACCAGCTACTTTTGGCCACTAGTTGTGTGGTTATTAATCCCTGCATAGCTGTCAGGTTTTCTAAGGGGAATATGCCACCGTAAACTCAGGAATTTCAATTTTTCACTTTTTTCATTCATTCATTTAATAAATAGTTATTTAGTAGCTACTATAAGAATGAGGAAAGTAGTGTGTCATCATCAAAAGTAGTCTCAGCATCACAAAGACCAGGGTTCAATTCCTGTCTCAGACACATACAGGTTATATGACTCTGGATAAGTCACTTAATATCTTAAGACCAATGATGGCTCGTTACGTTACTTCTGGTCCCACATATTCCAATGGGGCCATGAATATTGAAAACAATCATATGTAATTCCTGAATGATCAGTTGTTCAAAAAAAATTATTACCTAGAGAAGTCAGAGAGCAAGGGTCTTTCATCTGAGGTTAGATTTCAGGGGGTGCAAACATTTGGATGGGAAAATGAATTTTTATTTTTATATGTTTCCTTTGTAACCATATATACGTATATATATATATACATATACATATATATGATATATATATTTTATTCTATGCATTTTAAAACCTTGTTATGAGGACTCCATAGACCATGAGACTGCCAAAGGTGTCCATGAAGCAAAAAAGAAAAAAAAATACTACTTTAGAAGCTTCATGCTTTGTATGTGTTTTTTTTTTTTTTCTCAAACAAAAGTTTCTAAGATCTTTGTGGAAAGAAGAATTTTTTTAAACCCAACTACTATAAAATTATCTCAGGCTAATGGAATTCATCATTCTTTTTACCCTAAATCATTGCAAATGTTGTGACATGTCTAAAAATGTTTCTGTCTCTCCTGTTTCATCTTGCCCTCGAACTATTTTCCTTTATAATTCAACCATGCTCTTTTAAAAAGTGGATTGTCCTTTTTTTCTTTCTAGAGCACAATTATTACTGTTTCTGTCTACCCTTGACTTCATTAAGGAGTCAAAAAGGTGATGGTCTGGACCTGATTCTTTTGGGGAGACTTTATAACAGTCATACACACAGATCAGGGGAAATTAAATGGGCTGCAGGCTGGGGGAAAAGTTGAGGGGAAAATAGTTTGTCAGTCACATTACATCAATAAATAGCTATGTTATCTTGATCAAGTTCTTTAACCTCCCTTAGAGATCGCTTGGTCCCCTTCCAGATATAAACTTATGATGCTGTGATTTTGTGAATTTAAAGTGATCTCCCAACGTGGGGTGGTTGGAAGGAACTCTGGACCAGATATCTAGAAATCGGGATTATTGCCCTGGCTCTGACACTAACCATTTGTATGACTTGAGACCAGTGACTTCACTTTTGTAGTCATCAATTTTCTCATCTGAAAAAATTAGGGGACTAGAATAGATAAACTTTACTATCTCTATCAACCAGGGGTATGCTGGAGCCAGATCAAACTGGCTCTGAACACCAGCCAACTGTTGAATTTTGTAGCATAAGCATTTACATCTTGGAAATCAACAAATGATACCAATCAGGGCTTAATGTTTTGTTTTGTTGGTCAGTTGGACTTAAGAAAGTGATGATGAAAATGTTAATTATGCTAATATAATAATAATAAAATTTAAATATCATAGATGCATGTATATATAAACACATATATACAGAAAATATTAATATATGTGCATATGTACATATGTGTCTATATGTATATACACACATATGTATATGTGTGTACATATATGCATGTATACACATACTGTGTGTGTATGTATTCCTGTCTGTAGTCATATATTGCCATAGTACATGAGCTCACACAGAGAAGTATCATCCAGGGGTATGTCTCAATAGAAATTAGTGGCTTCATGGGACAGTTGTTCAATAGCCTCTGGCAACTTGCCCCTGAAATAATTTAATTTCTTATTGCTACTTGTTGCAGACCTTCAATAATATTTCAAAAGCCTGTGATATAATAGAAAGAACACTGAACTCTGAATCAAAGATACTGGTT
>CM053627.1:186609337-186624485 GCA_028646595.1 Phalanger gymnotis | reverse complement strand
GTACTTGTATTGCCCTAGGTAAATCATTTCATTTCTTTCAGATTCAGTTTCTCCATCTAGAAAATCAATAAAGATTTATTAAGCACAATGTGGCAGGCACTATACTAAGCACTGAGGATAACAAAAAAAGGCAAAAGACAGCCCCTGCTTCAAAGAACTCTAACAATTTAATGAGAGAGACAACATGCAAATATGTAGAAACAAATAATACACAGGATAAATAGGAAATAATTAACAGATGGAAGGCACCAGAATAAAGAAAAGTTGAGAAAAGCTTCTTATTAAGAGTTGAGGCTTTAGTTGGTACTTAAAGGATGCTAGGGAGAGGTGAGGAGGGAGAACATTGCAGATGTGCTAGAAAGCCATCTATCTATGTATCTATGTATCTGTCTAATTGTCTGTCTATCTGTCTATCTATCTATCTACATCTTTATAGGTGTTATTATATTATTGCTGTCATTATTTAGGAAAATCCTTTCCTTTTTGTGATCCTGTTGCCTCATCTATAAAACTAAGGGAATAGATTAGATGTAGAGGTTCTCAGTCTAAGGTCCACAAACTTTATATATATATATATACATACAAATATACATATATATTTCAATATAATTATTTTCTTTTTTACTCCTAAGCATTTAATTTTATTGATTTAAAAATATTCTTAGAGGGGCTTCATAGCCTCTACCAGCTGTCAAATATGTCTAAGGCTCACACCAAAAAATGTAAGAAGCTCTGGACTAGAATGGTCTCAAAGTTCCTTTCCAGTTCTAAAATACTATAGTATGAGAAGGAGAATTGTACATATGAATTTGAGATCAGTATTATTTGGCTTAGTTTCATTCTTTGGGGTTCATTCGATCTCAGGATGATGCAATTAGGACTTTAGTTAGAGATTATCTAGTCCAGTCCTCTTATGGAACAGATCACCTGTCAAATGGAGATTATAATAACATCTAATGCTCAGGGTTGTTGTGAGGATCAAATTAGATAATATTTGAAAAGCGTTTACTAAGCACAGAACCTGGCATATTTTAGGTTCTTGTAACAAGGAATAATAGCTGAGCAAAACCAGTCGACACATTGGTCACAGCTGAAAATAAATGTCTCTTCACACCTACTGCCTGCCACTACTCTGCAGAGAGATGGTAAAATCAGTCCTCTGAAGTCATGATTGCTTGCTACATAATTTAATCTACGACATCTTCCAGGGTTGTTTTCCTTACATCACTGTAGGTATAGTTTTTTCTCCTGATTGTGCTTACTTTGTTCTGCATTAATTCAGACATCTTTCCAAGTTTCTCAGAATTCATATTCATCCCTAATGATACCTTCAGGTGTCACAAGAAACCCTGGCAAATAAAAGGAATCTATAGTGCTTTTAAACAGTCTCCTAATTATATTATTTGGAGCTTGTTGTTCCTCTCCCCTCCCTCCAGTCATAAAATTATGGAGAATAGCTCCTATATTCAGATGAATTCACTGTGCAGGGAGATGATTAAGAGTATATTCTCAGTGAATTTTGCCTTTAGTGATTTGGCTAAAGAACCATCCTCCTAGTGAAGTCATTCTTTAGTCAACTAGCTAAGGAATCATCTTTGCTGATTACAATAATACTTATTATAATAATCAGCAATAGATTAGTATTTCTTGATACCTTCGTCTCTTCAGATAGAACATAGAGCAATGTCTTTCCAAATAATGTCAGGTCCACAACAATGATAAACAAGGGCACAAATATTCCAAAGTATATTTCTTTGACTGCATATTTATCCATTTAATCATGCATTGACTTAGATTAACATTAAGCTTATTTGTCCCACAGGCAAAACCATTAAACTCTCTCCATGTCTGGTCTTTATAGTAGGACTTCACTATTTACCTTGGAATGTTGTAAATACTCAAAACATCAAATGGAAATATAAAAATATGTCAACTCACATAATTTATTTTTCTAAAAATGGGACCTTACAGATAGATTAATTTAACTTCCTCATTTTCCAAATGAAAAATGTAAATTCCCAAAACATAGACAGAGAGAAGAGAAGAGGAACCAAAATTCCATATGCTGCTTTGTAAATGGAAACTTTTTACTCGTCTCTGACTAGAATCTAAGTCAAAGAGCTTACTTTGCAGCAGGGGTTCTTAACCTCAGATCAATGAATTTGAAAAAAAGTTTGATAATAGTATTTCAGTATAATTAGTTTATGCATTAATCCCATATGTTTTATTTTATATGCTAACAGATGTCATTCTGCAGTGTCCATAGACTTCAACTGATTACCAAAGGGGTCCGTGACTGAAAAAAAAACAACTTAATCCTTGTGTTATGCAACCATAGAGATAAATTGAACATATACTAAGTGACTACATAATAATAATGATAACAACGATAATAAGTAGCATTTATGTAGTACATTAAGGCGAAGTATGTGTGATCTCATTTAATAATAACATTTTTTAGCATTTTATAATTTGCAAAATACTTTAAAAATTATCTCATCTGATCTCATCATCTGAGCCTTATAACAACCCTATGAAGCAGCTGCTATTAACATCCCTTTTACAGATAAAGAAATTTAGACAAAGAGAAGTTAAAAGACTTTCCTAGTGTCACAAAACTAATGTCTGATTGGAACTCATATTTTCTTGACACCAAGTCTGACATTGCCATCTAGCTATCTATTACATTCAGTCTATTTTACTATGTTTTGAGGATACAACAATGAAAAGCAACAGAACCCCTATCCTTAAGGGTCATGTAGCCTCAAAAGGGAATAGGGCTTGTAACAAAGAACTATAATAAAAGTTAGACTGTGATGAGTACAAAGCCGATTCTGAATAGAGAAGACTGAGAGTTGAATCTGGATGCTGAACTGAGAGTTCATGAATTCCAGTCTGCATGTCAGTCTAGTAGACAAAATTGCCCAAGGGGTAACATATTGCTCTTTGATTTATGCTTTGTGCTCTTTATACAATTCCTGGATGCTTCATTCCTGCCACTGCAAAGTTGGCTTCTAGAAAAGTTCAACGTGTTAACTATAGTGTCCTAAAGGTACTAACCTGATTTCATTCCTTCCCCTACAGATGTATCAGATATGCTATCTCCTCAGGAATTTTTCAACCTTCTATATGCTCTCTTTTGCCATTTATATTTATTAAAAATATTTAGAAAAAGGAGTTTTGAAGCCCTTATCTGAGCTTTTTCAGGCTGCTATGACATGTTTTGTCAGCTTGCATCCATTACCATGAGTTTTGTCAGCATTATCTAAGATAAGTCAATTCAAAATCTGTCTCTCAAGTAGAGAAAAAAATACATTTTTAATTGCTCCTTTGTTTTCTGCTATAGAACTCAAGCACACAATAATCTCAGAAAAAGCCAAAAAAGTCTAGGAACTCCTAAAGCTAGCTCCACCACAATGGTAAAAAGTCAAACTCTGGGAAGGTGGGCAGAATCTTGGAGAGAATGGCCAAGGTAAAAAAAAAATGTAAATATTGTGGAGAATTATTGCAGGAAAACATTAATGAAATGAAATTTCCAAATAACATACAGAGAATTTCTACAATACCTTAACTGAATGGACACATGTGATATTGTTTCAACAATCTGGCTAGCAGCTTCTGTGGGGATATAAGATCCACCCACAGCCAGCACCCAGAAAGCTGCCAGCACCCAGAAACACAGGTTCTTTTCATCTACCTTAATAAGGAAAGCAAGGTGAAGGCGTTGGCAAGCTTACTTTAATTCAGCACACAAATATCATTCACTTAGTTGAGGGGGAAAAGCCAGCATACTGAACTTCAGAGCAAAATACAAACAAATTACAAACATCAACAGACAGACCCAATACAGATTCATAGTTACCAACATCTAGGTTCAGCCTAGGAGCTCAGAACAAGGGCTGGCCCAGAGTCACACACGCCACTACTGCTGTGGCAAAGAGCTCCAAAGAAGAGGAGGCCAACCTCTGGTTTTTATATCTTTGTCAGTGTCAGGGGTGAGTCACACATGAGACTCACCCAATCGTCACAAAGAGGTGACTTAAACGCAAGTGGTCTAAGAGCCTCTGCTGTCCCAGACATGTAAACTAGGCTCTCCCTGGAGTTAGCCCCACCTGGGGCCCCACCTTAGTTGCCAATCCACACCCACATAGGTTTTACACCTAATAGAGGTTTGGGCCTGGGGCTTAGCACTTAGTAAGATTCAATGAAATAGCTGAATTACTCAAAGCAAACAAAGCCAAACTCTTCAAGGACACTTGTTGAACTAAGTGCTAAGGAGCCATTTTGCTTACCAACACAGATATATATTTTTTCTAATTGAATCCCTCCTTAAAATTTGTTTTCTTTTCTAAACTTGCCATCTCCAATACTCATGTGACAGGTCATGGGGGAGTTATTATTAGAATAATCTCAAAGGAGCTATTTTCTTTTCTGGCACTATAAATTGATCAGATTACCTGTTCTCAAATTCATCTAGCCTTCTCTTACCTTTGTACTTCTGCTTATTCCAACTTTTGTCCATTCTATTGCCTGGAATTTCATCTTCTCCTAACTCCACCTGCTCTTTAATTCTCATACAGCTGCCATCTCCTCTATGAAGCTTCCTCTGTTCTCCCGAGCTGAAATCTCTCCTACCATAGAATATTTATAGCCTTTTACGCAGTATCTCTGCTTTATTCCTGTCTTATGTCTTGTGTGACATTGTAAGCTTGTAACTTTAAAAGAAATTATGTAGATACCTCTCTTTTGCATTCATCTTATTCTATTTTGCATTATAGTTATATTTTGTTCCTATCTTATCCCCTTTATTAAATTGCAAGCTCCTTGAAGAAGGAACTGTATGTTATTCTTTTTCAGCTCAAGGATAGTACCAGTAGTAGTAGTAGTAGTTGTTGTTGTTGTAACCACAATGTTACTTGCAGCTACTTTGGAGGTGTAAGTGTAGGTATAACACCAGGAAATAGGAGAGATGCTAGAACATGTTCTTTGATCTGCTTTTCTAAAGGAAAGCGACTTTAAAGGGTTAACATATCTTACTTTAATTAAACATACATATATCATGCACTTAGTTCACAGGAAAAAGTCAGCACCCTGAACTTCAGAGCAAATACAAACAGAAATTACAAACAGAGAAAATAGCACAAATCAACAAATAGGCTTCTAACTGTCTGACCATAGCAATACATTCATAGTTACCAGAGAGAGACACACCAACATCTCATTTTTCAAAGCAGGGCAGTTCCTTGATGGCTAGCCAGGTTCTTGTCTGGTGAAGTCAAATGAACACTCTTCCAATGAGTGAGCCCCACAAGCAAAATGATAACCTCAGAGTATATACATACTGTTTCCAGTCAAGGACTTTTGATTAAATCAAGGACTCTTGATTCAATCAAAGACTCTTGCTTCAAACAAAGCAAGACTCAATCAAAGGCACTTTGTTGCCTTAATGCTGAGAAGCACTCCAAAAGAAAAAACAGCAAAAAGTCTCATTTTGCTTGCCATTGCAGTGGTAGTAGTGGAAGTGGTGGTGGTGGCAGTATTAGTAGATTAGTAGTAGTAGTAGTAGTAGTAGTAGTAGTAGTAGTAGTAGTAGTAGTAATAGTAGTAATTTATATAATGTTTTAAAGTTTACAAAATACTTTTTTTCCTTATTCATCAGGTAAAGAAATGGAGTCTGAGAAAAGTTAAATAAATTGCATAGCATCAAATAGCTAGTATGTGTCATAGGAAAGATCCAGACTCAAGCCTTCCTATCTCCAAGGAAAACACATTAGAAAACTGATAAGTATTTATGTAATTTAAAAGCATGAATATTAAATAGTGTTATACTATCTGTCACGTAAATTTTATAAATGTTATTCATCTCACATAGATTATGGTAATGATGGCACTTATTTTAATAGGCAGTATGTCCTAGTAGAATGAATCTGGTATCAGAAGAGCTGTGTTCAAATCCAACTTTTGCCACTAATAAGCTTTGAGACCATGGGCAAACACTTCCTAAGTCCCATTTCCTCATTTATAAAAGAGATAAAATCATCTATTCTACCTCATAGGGTTATTGTAAGGAAAGTACCTTGTAGATATGAGCTATTATCACCTTAAAGCTATTGATCATGTTTAATTAGCACAACGCCACATGCAAAAAAGTACTCAAGACATTCTTGGGACTGGTATTATCATCTGTGTTCTTTCTCCTTAACTGTGAACTTTGTTAGGACTTAATTGTGCTTCTAGTTTACATCTAATCAACCATCAGTACTAACCCTAGAGTGTTATAAACCTTAGAAAGAGTGAAAACAGTTTGTCCAATGTTGTTGGCTCTGTGCCTCAATCCCTACAGTAATATCCAGAAAACTGCCCCTAACCTGCTGTAAAGAGCAAAGCTTCCAGTGGTCCACTTTTCTCACCATCAGACATTTTCTCGTCTCTGGTTTTTCATAAGAACACTGCCTCTCAGCCACAAAATTCAGCCCTTTGCAAACATTTGTCAGATGTACTTGGGTCATGCAGAAAAACACTCAACTTCAGTGATATTTACACCCCAGTGGCAAACTTCAAGTATGATTCAGTACTGATGTTCCCAGAACAGGGCAGAAGCTGCCTTCAGAAGTCTGCTAATGCTGCTTCATTACCAGGCCCAACGAAGGCAACAGCCCAGTTATCTTTGACAGTTCAAATGGCATATTTTTTTTGCCAGTGTGTTTAATTCAAGACTATATGTGGACGAAACTATCCAGACCTTTTCCAAACCCTTATTACGGGTTTATTGTGGTTTTCAGTGTTGTCGCTGGTATTTTTCCCCCTCTTTAATAGGTGAGGCAGCTGACAACTGAATTAGTACTCTCTTCTTAGTATGCCAGTGGCTCATGACAATAGCCTAAGGGGGAAGATATAGATAACTGAGGAGATTTCTCACTGTTGTGATATATTTTTTCATATGGCTAATAAGGCAATTGAAATGACATTCTGTCACAGTGGTAGAATATAGGGAGTTTATGATTTTCTGTGGTGCTGCCACTAGGAGGAGATACATTTGGAGAAAGAAAGAAAGAAAGAAGGAAAGAAAGAAAGAAAGAAAGAAAGAAAGAAAGAAAGAAAGAAAGAAAGAAAGAAAGAAAGAAAGAAAGAAAGAAGGAAAGAAAGAAAGGAAGGAAGGAAGGAAGAAAGAAGGGAGGGAAAGAAGGAAGGAAGGAAGGGAGGGAGGGAGGAAGGAAGGAAGGAGTGAGGGAAGAAAGAGGGAAAGAGAAAAAGGAAGGAAGAAGAGAAGGAGGGAGGGAAAGAAAGAAGGAAGTGATGAAAGAAAGAGGGAAGGAAACAAGGAAAGGAGGGAAGAAGGAGGGAAGAAAGGAAGGGATGGGTAAAGAGAAAGAGAGAGAACTGGAGGAAGGAAGTCAAGGAAGAAAGGAAAAAGCGAAGGGGGGAAAGGAGGGTGGGGAGAGAGAGAGAGAGAGGGAGAGAGAGAGAGAGAGAGAGAGAGAGAGAGAGAGAGAGAGAGAGAGAGAGAGATTGAGAAAATGGAACGGATGTGTTTCAGGTTTGATAAAATTAGCTCCGTGCTCCGAAATATCAGCTATGCTTAATGTGTGGTAAATGTGTAGAAAATATTCAACTTACCAAATTTGTTATAGGAAAAAAGAGGTTAAGTTTAAACTTGTTTTCCTAAAGAAAGTCTTGAATATGAAGTCAGAGGACTAAGATTTGTTTACTAGTTCTGCTACTTGTGTGTATTCTTGTCTAAGGCCCAGTCAGGATGGTGAAATGCTTAGTCTATGTTGAAAGAAGTGATGATATTTAACCGGGAGAAGACTGGAGCAGATGTGGAAGGAGAAGAGGCAGGGAGGCCATATTCAATTATCTGAAGTGCTTTTGTATGGAAGAGCAGTTAACTTGTTCATTTTGTCCTGAGACAGAGCCAGGAACACTGGCTGAAAGTTGGAATGAGGCAAATTAAGTTTTGACGTATGAGGAAAAAATTTCCTAACAGAGCAGTCCAAAAATAGAGTAAGTTGCCTTGGGAGGTCATGGATTCTTCTTTATTGGAGGTCTTCAAGAAATGAATGTATGACTACTGTTGGATATGGTAGAGCAAGGATTCATTTTAGATATGGATTAGATTAGATGGCTTCTGAGGTCACTTCCAAATATCGATGATTCTGTGAATCTTTCTGGGCCTCAATTTCTTCATCAATAAATTAAGAGGAGTAGATTGCTCAATATCTAAAGCATCTTTCAGCTCTAAATCTATAACCCTATTCTGTAAAGTAGACTGTACACATATGCCCCTTTCTCTCTTCTGACTCTGTCACCACCCTATTGTAGGTCTTGATCACTTCAAGGACAGACTATTGTGACAGCCTTTTGGCTAGTCTGTCTGCCATAAATCTCTCTCCACTACAATCCATTCTATACACACTTATCAAAATCATCTTCCCAAAGAGTAGGTCTGACCATGTCAGCCTTCTCTACTCACTAAAATCTAGTGGTTCCTTATCACCTACAATATCAAATATAAAACCCTTTGTTTGGCATTGAAAGTGCTTCATAATCTTCCTGCTGACCCTACTTCTCCAATCTTCTTATACCTTATACTCCACTCCCCCATGTTCTCTGGATTCCAATAACACTAGCCTTATTCCTGTCACTCAAACAAGACACTATCTCCCGACTATGGGCATTTTCACTTGCCATCTCCTATGCCTGGAATACTAGCCCTCTTCATCTCCACTTCTTGTTTTCCTTCTTCTTCCAGCTGAAATTCCACTTCTACAGGAAATCTTTCCTTGTCCCCTTTATCTTAGTGCCTCACCTCTGAGATTATCGACAATTTATCTGTTATATAGCTTGTATGTACATAGTTGTCTACATTGTGACTCCTCCATCAGTCTGTGAACTCTTTAAGAGCAGGGACTATTTTTTTTTATATTTTTTGTTTGTATCCCCAATAATTAGCACAGTCTCTGTTACATAGTAGATGCTTAAGAAATGTGTGTTGACTGATCAAAGAACTAAAGTAGGGACTTTCTCCTAATAAGAAGGAAAAATATGTATAATTAAAGTATGTTGGAAATTAGTGAGAGCTTTAGAAATCATTTTGTAAAATTCCTTCATTCTTGCTTAATTGATTTTGTACATGCAGAATTTTTTTATTGTATGTCATCAGAATTTTTCATTTTTTCTTCTGGGGTTCTTTCTAACTCTTGTTTGATCTTGTAACCTCTCAGTGTCCTAGGCAATCTCTTGAGTCCATCCAGGAGAGTCGCTGTTGTGCATTGGTAGAGGGAATATCCTTACCAGGAATACCCTGCACCAATGAAATCAAAGGTCCAGACAAAAGTAACAGTGTATACATATATAATGCATGTACATATTGACATATATCTGTATATATTAATGTATATATGTATATGTATGTATACACAGACATTGTGGTCCAGACTAGTGATTTCATTGGTGTAGAGAACTCCTGGTAAGAAAATTCCCTCTACCAATGTACAATATCAACTCTTATGTAACTTATAACCTTAGATATTTACTCAAGATAGTCTCTCCCTCTCTCCCTCTCTCTCTCTCTCTCGCTGAATCTTTCTCTGTTTCTGTTTCTCTGTCTCTCTCTGCTTCTCACACTCTTGCTCCCTCTCTCTTTCTCTCCCTACATATATATGTATATGCATTTCCACTGCTGCATTTCTTCTAGGCTGATTGACATAACTACATATTGCTATCTAATATTCTAAATGTCAGTGACTTCTAGGGTTATGAGACCAGACAGAGGTCATACGTGACTACTTGAACAGCAAAGAATGTTTAATGTGAAAACAAAGCAGATTTTCATCACCCCTCCACAAATGAAACTAGAAAAGGAGTAAGAAATTGCAAGATGCCCTCCTAGCTCTGCCATTTATTAGCTATGTGACCTTGAGTAAGTCACTCGACTTCTGAGGGTCTCACAAAATAGCCATAATAATACCAGTTTCATCTATTGCACAAGGTGAAACTGAGGGTTAAAACTAAATAAGATATAACTGCTTTGTAGATAAGATTACATAAATGTGAGACAATATTATTATCATTATCATTATTACTATTAAGACGCCAAGACAACTAGTCAAGTATCTGTATCCCTATTCTATGAAACCCCCTTTTAAGGAAGTGACCAGGGGATCAATGCTCACTTCTCTTTTGGCTCCACTCCCAGCTCTGAGAATTTTATGACTTAGCCCTGATTAGGTGTTCTGTCCTCTTCTCCCTCTCATTTCTAGCTCTATTTTACGATTTTAAATATTGTTTTCTACTCTTAGAATGTAAGTTTCTTGAAATATGGACTTTCTTTTTGTTTGTATTTGTCTTCCTCATGATTAGCACAACGATTGGCACATATTTCCTAGCATTACTATTGAGTTTTAAGGTTTGCAAAGAGCTTTAAAAGTATTATCTAATTTCATCCATAGTAAGACTTAATGTTCATTCCATCTATCCATCAATAACCTATCAAGGAAACTGAGGCAAAAAGAAGTGACATGTTTGGACATATCAAAAAGAAACTAAACGAATAAAGATAAATTAAAGCATTGTGATATAGTGAACTTAGCATGCAAATGACCTTTGCATACCCAATATCTTACCAAATCTTGCCATTTTTACTTTCACAACATCTCTCCTGTAAGTCCCCTTCCCTATACTCATACAGCAGTAACCCGAGTCCAGGGATCTTACCTATCATGCCATCTAGTATGTACCCCTGAAAAGCTGATGAAAAATTAAGGTTATTTGAGTTTGTATGTTTTGTTTGTTTTTAGAAAAGCACAATGCCCAATAGAGTTGGAAAGGACATCAGAAGCCATCCACTCTATCCTCCCTCTCCTCTCCCTTATTTTACAATTGAGGAAACTGAGATCTAGAGAGTTAAGTGACTTGCCCAAGGTCACACAGGTAATATGCAACCAAGGTATGGTTTGCAATCAGGTCCTCTAATTCCAGAACCATGGTGTTTTCTCTTGTATCATGCCGACTCTCCATATCTTAAAATTAGCTCTACCTCACTTCTAACCTCAGTATGAACTATACCATTCATAAACCTCTTTGGCAACCAAGGAAGTATCTGGATAAGTCAGAGGAATTGGGTTCAAGTATCAACACGGCTGCATTTTTGTGTGATTCAGAGCAAATCAATTCATCTCTCTGGGCTTTTATTTTGGAATCTGTAAAAGGAGGAGGCTTGACTAGATAGTTGTTTTAAAATCTATGGTCCAATGATGCTGACAACATGACTTTTGGAAAGAATCATCCAATTTAGTGTATCAGTCAGGTGCAAATTTGAATACAAGTAAAATACTTTGGAATACAAACTTCAAAGCTCTAAGCATCTCTTGGAACAAAGAGGACAGCGAGCTCATCATTACTTTTGTAATGCATTAATTGTTTTATTTTCTTCTGTGCTGTACATAACCTAGAGACAGACCAAATTCTTGCCCTCAAGGACCTTGTATTCTTTCTTGAAATTTGGAAGCTACATTAGCATTTTAATGATGCAATAATTCTGTGATGCTGTGGGAATTGTATTGCTCAAGTGGGTACGACAACTACATTTTATTATAATGTACATTCAATGACAATCTGGATTGGCATTAACACAACATTCGCTAGTGGGAAGTGGCTATTAACATTGATATATGTATACAAAAACATCATACTCATACAGAGGCCATGTTTCCTTAAAGCAAACATTCCAAAGGCACTTCACTATTTAGATGGCACCTTTTGTCTCAATTTTTTGGAATTATCTAAGTTTTAGGGTTCAGAATTGCATTAATGTGGCAGAACATAGAGGTAATCCTTGTGTCCAATGTGTGCCTAAGTAGGAATTTAAACCTTGTCTAATGGATTGCATCACATTTGAAAATCCTGATTTAACATTCTGAAAGCAGGCTAACTTAATGCTTTACTCTTTGACAATGATGAGATATTTTTCCTGGAAACACACTTATATGACAAGACCTCTGATTTCCCCTCTATAAGGGGCTCCCTATGAGGGATTCCCTCTACCAATGCATATCAGTGTTTTCTCGGAAATCTATAGGTTTATATAGTTGCCTGGACCACTGAGAGGTTAAAGGACTTCACAGACTTTTTTTTCCAAAGTCATACAACCAATATATGGTAGAGGGAGGGCTTGGACAGATATGTTCCTGAATCTGAGGCCAGCTCTCTAACCACTGTACCATAGCTGCCTTCTTTTATAGAGGGCAGAATTCATTTCCCTAGTAATAAACCAACCATTAGTCCACCGGATTATTTCCTTTCATATGCATATAGACACACAAACATACAAACCTCCAAATTTACAAACATATAATTTTAAATCACAACTCACAATTATATAGCATTTATTGGTTACAGAGTACTTTATGAAACATAATTTCATGTAATGTTTACAACAGCCCTTCAAGGTTCAGGTTTATAGTGTTCTTTCAGTAAAGGAGGAGGCTGTAGTTCAGAGGAGCTATTTGACTTTCATACATTTAATAGTGGGTAAAGTCAAGATTTGAACCCTGAACTTCTAACTCCAAGTGCAATGCTCTGACACTCCAATCCATCATGCTGGCACATTTCATAAGAGATGGAGGGAGTTGCAAAAGTCTTAGTGCCATTTGAGTATAAATTTATTTTACCAAAGTAAAGAAGTAAAGTACAGTAAACTGGTGCTAAGACTTTTGGGACACCACATATAGGAATGGGCAGGAACTATAATTTCTGTTGTATAAGGAGATCCTGAGGGAAAAAACCCTGAGTGAAAAAACCCTAACCCTCTCGAAGTACAGGTTTGCAACTTCTCTAAAACTTACAGTCTTACATGGTCGTTTAGGGCATTCAGAGGTTAAATGACTTTCCCTAGGTGACACAGTCAGTATATGTCAAAGGCAGGACTCTGAAGTCAGCTCTCTGTCTTCTTCATGGCTGCCTCTGTCTCTCTCTGTCTGTGTCTCTGTCGGTCTCTCTGTCTCTCCCTCTGTCTGTCTCTCCCTCACAGACACACACATATTTTTTTTCTTTAGAGAAATATGTAATCATATACAACATGTACACACAGAAGCATCATTTTGAATGAATATTTTACATGAACATTTGTTGCCAATAGATTACAGAGAGAAATCAAATGAAATAAGAAAATAAAATTAGTAGTCATTCCCCCTTCCACCCTTGTGGGAAGTAGCACTCATACCTGATTTTCTGCCTATAAGGTTTAGCTCAGGTTAGAGACAACGGCAGCACCAGGGCAGCTCCTGTTTATTTTGAAGGGTTACCTCTACAGCCAAATCCTCCAGCCCCCCTGACACCACCTTCCATTTCAATGGAGTTCTTTTTGTTTGTTGTTTCTCTGCTTGTCTTTCTTATTCTTGTGTGCTTTGATGTCTCTAATCCTACTGATCCAAGCAGGTGACCAAACTTTCATCCATAATCTGTAGCATTCAAATTAAAGGAATGGTTTATAGATTCTGGGATTTTCTGCGCACCTCGGGTAAATCCTTCTCAGGCCCCTCATGAATGGATAAACCCATGAGCAGAGTGTGAAGTTAAATTGATCCGAATCAATGTGCCACATAAAATCAGATTGTATCCGCTGCAAGTCAACAAACAAATGAAACTCTTTACTTTCTTTCTTTCTTCCCTTCTTTTCTTTCTATCTTCCTTCATTCCTTCCTTTTTTTCTTCCTTCCTTCTCTTGCTCCCACCTTCCTGCCTTTATTTCTTTCTTCCTTAAATTCTTTTTTCCTTTCTTTCTCTCTCTCTCCCTTCCTTCCTTCCTTTCTTTCTTCCTGTCTTTTTTCACTCTTTTTTCTTCCTTCCATCTTTCTTTTCTTTCCTTTCAATATTCCCTCTTTCTATTTTTATTTCTACCCTCATTTGCTTTTCTTTTAACTACTTTCTTCCTCTATTTTATCTTCCTTCCTTCTTACCTTTCTTCCTTCTTGTTTTCCTTTTCCCATAGCTACAAACTGAAATACTATTTCTGTCATAAAATATGATTGAAAATTAATTTATTAATAAAGAAGAATTTACTAAGCTTTTACCATGTTCCAGGCTCTGTGCTAAAATGCTAGGGATGCAACGCAAAACAAAAGCATGGTTACTGCACTTAAGGATTTCACTTTCTAATGGTTAGACAATATGAATCAATGACTAAATTAATGAAGCATTTATTAAGCTCTTACTATGTGCACACTAGTATATAAATGACTAGATACACATAAAGGTAAAAGGAAGGTCATGTCAGAAGGGATAGCAATAGCACATGGGGTGAATACGAAATGTGTTCTGTAGTCCATGGGACTAGAGGTGTGCCTCGAAGGAAGCTGCAGAAACTGAGAAGTAGAGTTGAGGGCATAAAGCCTATCATCCTTTATTAAGTATGATACCATCTTTACTTTTCCACAAAATCCATTTTCATATCTTTTCCTTCAATTGAACACTTCTGAAACACACATGCCCAGGTTTGTGTTACACTAAGAACAAATATCATTTTCACAGCAAAGTTGTATACATCTTTAAAGAAAACAGATAGGATGGAAATAAGTGCTCTTTCTCCCAGTCACATTAAACAAAAAGGTTAAGCCCCTACTGACAGGAAAGATGTATTTGCAAGTGATTAGTTATATTTCTATCATAGTGCTTGTCTGTGTTCTTCGTTTGATGTTTAAACAAAGCTCGTGAACATGCTGGGTTGTATTCTCTGATGTTGATTTATAGGTAGAACTGAATTCTAAACACTAAGTCGGTAGGTAGGCTTTAATAAAAGGCACAGACTTTCTTCCTGCTGTGTGAGGAAGCTATATTGTTTTAGGGCCTCAATCTGTCAAGAGCAGGTGTATAATAGGGGAGTTCTTCAGGCACAAAGACCTCAGCTATCCACAGAGGGCTAGCTGCATTTTGCTATATCCTAGGCCAACTTGTATTCAAACATCTATAATAAGAGTTGGAGAGGGTAGATTTGATTTTTAAAATATTTTTACTTAATGATGATACAGACACATGATTTGGACTAGATAGAGCCACAAGGTGCTACCAAAAGGCATTATAAGACTAGGACATCCCCTGGAAAGTGTTAAAAAGAATACTGGCAAATGAGATTCAAACTAAGAGAGTCTAA
>CM053627.1:186597018-186608837 GCA_028646595.1 Phalanger gymnotis | reverse complement strand
GAGCCGTGTGGACCCAGGAGTTCGAGCGGTGAATATGATTTATGCCATCTTATTTTTCTGTGGCCTCCTGGCTACTCTTGTGAGGCGGGCCTACTGGGCCTGGAGGCTAGTGTTCACAATACTGGAATGGGGAGGTTGGTTCGCTAATTTGTTGCTCTGGGCCCTGAATAAATTTTTGGATGCCTTCTGCTTGGAGAGTTCTGTATACCCAATGATTTCGAACCATTCAGATATTTATATGATCCTTTTTGAGATCATAAATTCGGCCTTCCTACTACAATTGTGGAGAAAGCAAGGCAGATCCAGGTTAAAAACAAACAACAACAACAACAACCCTACTTCTGCTTCATTGACTATACTATGGTCTTTGCTTGGATCACAACAAAATGTGTCACATCCTCAAAGAGATGAGAGTAGCAGGTCATCTTGTCTCCTGGGAACCTGTGTGTGGGTCAAGAAGTGACAGCTAGAACTGAACACAGAAAAGCTGAAGGGGTTAAAATTGGGAAAGGAATCCAACAAGGCTGTATATTGTCAAATTGGGAAGTACAAGTGTTCAGAGAAGACTAATATCTCTAATGGGAGGGCTGCCAAACCCTTTTCAGGATTGCTTTCCACCTTCGATATCCACTTGCCACCCAACTCTTACCTGTGGTTCCAAGAAGCTATAACATACAGCTGCCACGCCTGCCACAGCCTGGGAAACTATTTTGGCAGACAGGCTAAACCATGCTCAGTTGCCTTAACAGTGTAGATTCCAACATGTGAGCAAAGATGATAAGGCTGAGGAACGTATTTCCAGAGCTAGTTCAGGGTTCGGGAGGCTTTAAAGGAAAGTGTAGGAGAAGAGATATTATGCTGCCTATCAAACTGAAGGTCTGCAGAGCCATTGTGCTGACCTCATTGTTGTATGCCTGTTAAATCTGGACCACATACCAACGCCATGCCAGGAAACTGAACCACTTCCATCTGAATTGTCTTAGTAAGATTCGGAACATCACCTGGCAAAATGAGTTACCAAAGAATGCAACTCCAATGGGCTGGTCAGGTTGTTCCAATGCCAAACATACATTTTCCTAAAATACTATTTTCCAGAGAACTCACACAAAGCGAGTGCTCAGAAGTCAGAAGAAATGATACAAGGAGATTCTCAAGGTCTCTCTGAAGAACTTTGGAATCAATCCTGAGACATGAGAGACACTGGCACAGGACCGCCCAGCAGGGTGTGCCCACATAAAAGAAGGTGCTATGCTCTATCGGCAAAGCAGAATTGTTTCAAAAGAAACTTGAGATGTGCAAATGTAGAGACATTTTCACTCCACATGTTCATATGGACTACTTGTGCCCAACCTCTGATAGAGCCTTCCGAGCTTTTATTATTCTAATCAGCAACAGTCAGAAACACTGTCCTTTGATCCCAACATGGTGATGTTATTTTGGTCCTCTTGGAGCGTGAAGGACAACAACTGACTAATGCTGTCATCTTAATTATTTAATTTACATGCAGAGTACATCACACCAAATGATGGGACGGACAAATCAAAAGTCAAATTTAAATTTGCCAGGAGAAATAGCAACAATCTCAGATATGCAGACAATACCACTTTGATGGCAGAAAGTGAAGAATTAAGAAGGCTTTTGATGAAGGTGAAAGAGAAGAGTGTAAATGTTGGCTTGAAACTTAACATGAAAAAAAAAACTAAGATCTTGGCAACTGGTCACATTATTTTCTGGCAAATATAGGGAGAAGAAATGGAAGAAGTGAGAGGCTTTATGTACTCAGTTCAAAGATCACTGAAGACTACAACTGCAACCATGAAATTAAAAGATTCCTTCTCCTTGGAAGGAAAGCTATGGCAAACCTGGACAGCATACTAAAAAGCAGAGACATCACCTTGCTGACTAAAGTTCATATAGTCAAAGCTATGGCTTTTTTCTAGTTTTGGGATGGTTATTTTAGCCGCGAGAGTTGGATTTTAAGGAAAGCTGAATACCACAGAATTGATGCTTTCAAATTGTGGCACTAGAGAAGGTTTTTAGGAATCCCTTGGAGAACAAGCAAATCAGATTAGTCTGTACTTAAATAAATTAATTCAGACTATTCAGTGTAAGGACAAATACTGAATCTGAATCTTAAATACTTTGGCTACATAATGAGAATTTAGGACTCATTGGAAAAGACCTTGATACTCGGAAATACTGAAGACAAAAGGAAAAGGGAACCACAGAGGGATGAGATGGATAGTGTCAAGGAAACAACAAACATGAACTGGAACAGACTTTGAGAGATAGTGAAGATAACAAGGGCCTCACATGCTATAACCTGTGGGTTCACTAAGGGTCAGAGATACCTGAACAACAGAACCACAACCCCTCAATTTAATTCTCTTTTCCAAAGCAGCAGCAGCAGCAGCAACAACAACAACAAAACAAAAACATAAGAAACTTTCTATCTTGAATTCAGTGCATGTCCAAATATCCTAACCTTTACCCTCGGGCTTAGCCAGAGTGGAAATTGGGCTTACCTATATGCTTTATTTCTTATTTCCTCTTTGTTGTTTCCTTGTTCTTATTGAAAAGTCATATGACTTTCAAGAAGCTGGTGAATAAGAACAGAACAAAGATTTTCCTTTTGTGATCTTCATTATATAGAACATGCCATCAAAATCACTTATCTGTAAGCTAAGAGGATGGAAATGAACAGAAGACAAATACTCCCTTTCTCCTCCAATTAGAATTTATACTTCATCTATGCAGATCATAGACAATGGCAAAAGGAAATAGAAATTTTAGCTGTAGTCAAGTTGTAAGCAAAACTAATTTCCCACAAAAATAATTCAATTTCCTATGAAATGCAAAGGATACTATATAGATTATTGAAAAGGAACAGAGGCCAGATTTAGGAAAGCTATCCCAGGAACCCCTAGTCTCCAGACCTGCCCTTCATGACTGATTTCATGCTGTGCTTTCCCAGAGTCCTTCCTTGTTTCATGAACTCCCCACTATTCCTTGAATCTTCCTTTCCCTTTATCTCTCTTACCTTTCAGTTTAAGAGAGGACAACCTTTTTAGCCTGACCCACAAATCATGCAAACAGTCATGATGATAAGCTAGGGTGTCTACTTTTCAACAGAGGGCTTCTATGGACTTCTCTTGCCTTCATTGTCTAAGCAAGATGATCCCCAATCTTTAGGAAGATAACACCATATCAGTGTCCAATATTTTTTTAGATCATCTTCCTCTCCACAGGATGTTATGTCAGTGTTTATTGGCTGGGAAAAATGAATGAATGATAAAAGCATTTAGCTAAATTTAGAATTGGGCAAGTGGAACCTAATGACTCTATGAAACATAAAGAATCAATCATACAAATTCAAAAGAATGAAAAAATGGAAAAAAATGTAAATGCTTCATGGGAAAAAAAAACTGGCTTGGAAAACAGGTCCAGGAGAGACAATATCAGAATTACTGGACCACGTGAAAGCCATAATCAAAAGGATGACCTGCATGGCATCCACCACCACCACCACCACCTCTGCCTACAATTTTCAGAAAAGGGGAGGGAAGAGATAGAGGAAGAAAATTTTGTAACTCAAAATCTTGTAAAAATGATGCTAAAATTTTCTTGACATGTAACTGAGGAAGAAAATAAAATACTAATAAAAAAGAAATATTCCAACAAATAAAACATAAAAATAAAAACATGCATAGTGTTGCAGAGCTACCACTGTGACTTCAATGCTGCTCTTAGATGAATTAGTATTTTACAATTCACAACATCTACGTACATTTGGGGGAAAATACTCACATGGATGACATAATCTATAGAAGTCAAGTTATGACATTGTCGATTACTGCTCTCTAACTGCATATTGACTTAGAGATTGATTGCTAGCGATTGACAAATGTATCAATGGATTTTTTTCACCCATTATGAGGGTCTGTGATCCACCTGTGATCCAGGTTGGTAATTACTGGAGTGCTCTTTTCAGAGTAGGTAGGGGCAAAGGTATTTTTTTTAACAAAGAGGTTTTAGGGCACATTCTAAGACAGGAGTTTTAACCTGGGGTCCTTGGATAGATTTCAGAAGGTATGTTAACATTGTGTCTTGTTCTAGTTCCCCTAATTGCCCTTTCCAGCAAGATTGATTGGGTATCATAAGGTAACAATAGTAGTAAGTAAGATTGCGAAAAGACAACAAAGGAGGTACTTATAAACTATCCCATAAATTCCCGGAGCATAACAGTTACTTGCAAACTTTCTCATAAATTAGGAGATTATTGGAGTCACTAACAAGAGCCTTATAAATTAACTGAGAACACATCTTGATACTATGTGCTAAGTTAGGGGAAGTCAGTTAGAACTTAATAAAATGGCCCCTTGGTCCCACTCTCAGTCTGTAGGCTACAGATAAGCACCACAGGTCTATTAAAATACCAGTAGTGTTATGTGGATGAACTACTCCTAATGTGTTATTGCTAAATTTGAAATGATGTTGAATGAACTGAGTCAAAGGGGTCCTCCACCACCAACATCCTATTAAAATGGGACTCCAAACTGCTGTCCCTTGAGCATTCTTCCATCTCTAACTGGTAAATGCTGCCCCGGTGCTCCCAACTCCAATCCAATTCATGGTTATGTAACGAACTGTCTGTGCCCCTCTCATCTCCTGTTCTCTTCTTCATGCTGCTTGCCTCCACCACCCCATCCCCTGTCCCCACAGCAGCTGCTTCTGTTTTCTTTGTGATTTATTAAACTGTACTTGAAACATTATTCCCCACTTGCTACAATAGTGGTCTGTCTCAGTGTATGCAAAGAATCAAGCATGCTTGCTTTGACCCAATGGGGCCCTCTTGTGGTTCTGTTCCCTTAACTTATGAAATGGAAGCACAAGGGCTGAGACTAAATACCCTGGATTTTACCATGGATGAGCATGGAATTAGGAATTCATTGGCAGAAAGCCAGGGTACGCAGGTGAACTTCATGGCCCCTTTCATGAGGGACTTCCTCATTACTGGATTGAAATAAGTCACTGAATATTTCAGGGAGTCAATGAATTTGGATGAGCATATATATATATATACACATATATATGTATATGTACTGTAAGCACACATATTTATTTGTTCTAACTAAAATTTAGCATTTCCTCTATTTAAAAACATTATTCCTAGAAAAAAAGTTTTACCAAGTTGTCAAAGAAGTCTCACAAAGTCAAGAATACCTATAGTAGGATTTTTTTAAAGTTTATCCAAGTTTTAGGGAACATTAGGCTTGGACAAATACTTAGATGGTATTTCTCCACTTCTCTGGAACTATCAAACATATAATTCAAATATAAAAACCAGATCAACAGATAAGGTGATGAAGCAGGAAGAATGATTACAGTTCAGTTGCCCATCACAATTACTCCATGTACTAGCAAATATATCAGGGCAAACTTTTAATCCAATAGGTGAATTTTAGCTAGAGTCATCATATTGAAATAGAAATGTTTTACAGTGGGAACAGGGTCTAAACAGGAAGGTTCTACACAGAGCTTTTAAAAAGAGGACTAAACTGAAGTTAGGGAATGTATACTAGGTCAATAAGAGGTCTTGGATCCAGAACAGGATCGTGCTTGACTTCATATAGCAATCAGGAATGACTGCCAACTGGGAAATGTGTTACTCATATTCTAGAGCTGATTAACATGTCCAATGTGGATTGAGAAAGGTATCTACATCTAAGAGTAAGTTTATAGCAGGGAGCAATTGCAACTTGAGTATGTATAAAGAAGAAAGCAAAAGTTTGGCTCTGAGCCTTTGAGCAGAGAGGGTCATGGATCCAATCTCCAACACAGTGTTACAGTAGAATAACAAGGCTAAACATTCAGAAAAAGGAGAAGCTTGTGATTCCATTGCTCAGAACCAAAAGAGTCTTCCAGGTAGCTGATGAAGGCTAGGGCTAAATGCAAGTCTACTGGATCTCAAAGTAGAGGCAAGCCAACAATGGTATTGACTAGATTAAACTCAAATCAAGACCTTACAAAGCTCAGACCAGGGGGAATGCATAAGACCTCATGCAGGATCAGATAGATTTGAATATACTGAAATGCAGAACTAACTACACAGAGAAAACAACAGAAGAAAGCAAGTGAATACACAACAGATTAAAGTAGCCCTGGACATTCTATATAGCCAAAGCACAATTTTTGGGAAATTAGAAGAATGATTTTAAGAATACAAATTCCATTACAAAAAGCTAACTTGCTGATAAGGAGGCCTAAGACACAAACTCAGAAGAAGAAAATGACTTGAAAATATCTATACGCAATGACCTTCTTTCCCCTCTTCCCCCCAAAATAGCTTGGATTTAAAATCAACTAGGATTCCAGGAAGAAATGATTTTATTTTATTTTTTTTTGAAAATTAAAATGTTTTGAAAAGTTATGAGAGTGAGACTTCCATGTCATTTGACCAACTGGATACAGGACTGGACAATTTTTTTTCTGATTCTCACAACCATTCAAATTTTTCAGAAACAGAAATTGTGTACCAGAGATAAAATAACTTCTGTTGTCTCCATGGTTAGGACATTTGCAATGCGAAAGAGGGAAAAACTATAGGAACTAATACCTATCTTGAACTCAGCACCACTACCTTCACTGCATAGCAAGCAACTCAAAACAAAGCTGTACTAAGCACCTTTATCCACAAGCTTTCAACAAAAAGAAAACCTACACCTTGATCCCAACCCAACTTGAGACAGAGAACTTTTGAAAGTGAATAGAACACGGAACCACAACAGAGTCTTCCTGAGTAGTTTAAAAGATAAATGAGACTTCCAGGAGCCAAGATGGTGGAGTAAGCAGGAAATTGCCTGAATTCTCCTATATTCACCTCCAAACAACTATAGTACCTAAAAATGAGTTCTGGAATGGCAGAACAAACAAATATTTCTAGCCCAACACAACTTGGAAGGTCAGCAGGAAAGGTCTGCCTCACTTGGGTAAAAGGAGAGCACAGCCCAGGGCAGGCAGCATCCTGGCAAGCCAGCAACAGACCCTGCATCAGTAAGCCAGTGGAGGCCCTGAGACCCAGTACAGGTCAATGACAAAGGCCCCACTGCCAGCTGAAGCAGCTGGTAAGCAGCTAGGCCCCCTCCCATGCAGCTCCAGTGCAGAACCACTCTTACCTCTCCCCATACCCTTGTAGGCCTCACCTCAACATCAGGAAAGCTACCAAGCCAGAACTTGCAGCATCACTCAGTACCAGCCACCCCTCCCAACCCGTGGGGTGAAAAATGGAGGTCCCCCATGTGCCTTAGCAGAGTACTATGTGAAGTACCAGATGCCAGCACTAGGCCCACCAATGTGCTTCAGCATAGCAACAGGCAAATGGCAGACACCAACACCAAAATCCTCTACTCCCCATCTCAGTGTGACACCAGGTGAGCTGTCAGACACCTGTGGCACTACACAGCACCAACCATTCCCCCAATCCTTACCTTGGAGCATCACCAAGGGAGCCACCATATTTCTTCAGCCCCAGCAGAGAATGAGGGTCTCTTGTAGGCCTCGGGATAGCACTAATGCAGCAGAAGACAAATAGCTAGGACACAAGAAAACAAGAAGATTGGAACAGCACTCCCTCCACCCCAGGAATAGAATTTCACTTAACAGTAATGAAATAGGCTGGAAAATATGAACAACAAATATAAACAAAAAAAATTAAGAAGATCCTGACTATAGAAAGTTATTATGATGACAGGGAAGATCAAGATACAAATTCAGAAGAAGACAACATTGTCAAGATGCCAACATGTAAAACCTCAAATAAAACCACGAATTTGTATCAAGCCCTTCCCACCCCCCAAAACAACTCCCTAGAACACCTCAAAAAGGAGTTTAGAAATCAAAGAGCCTGAAGAAAAATTGGGAAAAAACAAGAGCGATACAAGAGAATCATGAAAAATATCAACAACTCAATAAAGGAAGCATGAAAAATGGTAAAAAAAAAAAAAGATATATGAAAATTTACTGGAGAAAATTCTAAAAAATAAAATTGACTAAATGGAAAAGGAGTTAAAAGAAAAAAATAACTGAAGAAAATAACTCCTTAAAATTAGAATTGGACAAGTTGAAGCTAGTGACTCCATAACACATTAAGATACAATCAAACAAAATCAAAAGAATGAAAAAAATAGAAGAAAATGTGAAATATCACAAAGGAAAAACAACTGGCCCAAAATTACATATCCAGGAGAGATAATTTAAGAATTATTGGACTATCTGAAAGCCATGATCAAAAAAAGGACTCAGATCTGAAATTTCAAAAAATTATCAAACGAAAAGCTGCCTTGATATCATAGAACCAGACAGAAAAATAGATCTTAAAAAGTCTACCTACCAACCACTCCCTGAAAGAGATCCCAAAATGAAAACTCCCAGGAATATTTTAGCTAAATTCCAGAACTCTTGGGTCAAGGAGAAAATATTACAAGCAGTCAGAATGAAAACAAAACAAAATAAAACAAATGTTAGGGAGCCACAACTAGGGTTTGGCAGTTTCAATATTAAAGGATCAGAGAGCATAGGATGCTATATTCCAAAAGACAAAGGAGATTATAGTACAACCAAGAATTACCTATCCAATAAAACTGAGCATAATCCTTTAGGGGAAAAAATGTCCAAAATTATATTGTAAATCATCAAAACTTTCTGGTATGAGTAAGAAATCAAGGAATAGATCAGTGGAATAGATTAGGTACACAAGACACAATAGTAAATGACCATAGTAAGCTAGTGTTTGATAAACCAAATTTGGAGCTCAAAACTTAAAAAAAGAATAGTAAAAATTATCTTTTCATTTAACTGGAAAAAATAAAATACATTTCTAAAAAGGATTGAAATGAGAATTATGAGAGCAGAATTCATGGCCTCAATAGCAATAATAATTTAGAAAACCATGTATTTGTGATGGCAAATCTCACCAAAGAAATGAAAGAGAAGACAACTAATTAGGAACACAAATTCATAGAAGTGAAGGAGAATCTAGAATAAGAGAAGCAAAAAAGGAACATTAAAAGAAAACAAAGTCTCACTTCCAGTAAAACATCTTAAAGAGGATGCAAAGAAACAACATGGCATGTCAAAAAGCTTATACACCATAATGCAAAAAAATTGATGTTAGAAAACTGCTCCAAACTTCTGAATACAAGTTTCCCCCCCCTGAATGAAATACTAACTGAAAGACATCATAAATTTCCTCCAGCAAAAAAAAAAAAAATCTCAGTGTTTCAAACTTCCAGACAGATAGTTGTCAGATTTAGCAATTACTTCAGAAATGAAAAATTCTGTAAGTGACCAGGAGAAAGACTTTTAAATGCTAACAAAAGGAAATTTGAATAACTCAAGATTAGTCTTTACCCACGAGAAAACATTGAAGGGAAAGGAATAATGCGTTCAGATCAGCAACGGAGGTCAGGATTCACCATAACTAAACAACAGCAAAACGATATTCAATAGAAAGAGGATGTTTAAAAATTGTTACAAAGAAAACCAAAATTGAAGAGATTATTTTTGCTTCTCAGACTCCAGACAAGAGAAATGCAGAAGAAATGAAAGAAAATTAATTAGCCCAGGACATCAAGAGCAATAAAGTGATAGCTGAGAAACCAGTAAGGAACTGATCATTTTTCTAAATTTATACAAGGAGACAAGAGTGAATATAAGTTTGTTGGAGGTAATGGTAAAAAGAGAGACATTGGGCACTATGGACAAAATGTGGTGACATGCTGCTTACCAGTGTATGTGTGTGTGTGTGTGTGTGTGTGTGTTGTGTTTGTGTATGTATGTGTTTTATTTTGTCTGTGGGATTACATTGCAGCCCTATTGGCCTACTCGATGCTCTTCACACATTCTGTTCTTTCTCACAAGCTAACCCACATGCACAGAAGGCTATCTATCTTTAACACTGCCTCTCAGAATCCCTACACTGATTGAAGTGGGAAGAGATTTGGGACAGAGAGATCAATTAAAACGCTACAGCCAGAGCCAAAAGAGAAGTGATGAGGACCTGGGTTAGTGTGGAGGCTGCACGAGTAACGAAGATACACATGGGAGAAATATTGTGGAAGTAGAAATAACAAGATTTGCCAACTAAGTGGATTTATAGAGTGAATGAGGCAGAAACAAGGTTGAGACAAAGTTGTAAACTTAAATAACTGGGAAGATACGATGTCCTCTGGAGTTATAGAGAACTTTAGAGGAGGGATGTGTTTTGGTATTTTAGCAAAACAAATTCTAACCATGGAGACTGGTTCACAAAAATAAGTTTAAAAAGGAAGAAAGGGTAAGAACCTAAACTTAGGGTCTGGATGAGAGAAAGAAGCAAATGTCAAAGGAACAAAACAGATTATGTAAATTTAAAAACAATGTTGTAAATTTTATATTTTCTAAATAAAACTGCACCTAAATCTATAATAGAAAAAGGTTAACTCTGATAAAGGTCAAATTTTCAAGATTCACAGAAACAGATTCAATTTTATAAGAATAAGAGTCATTCCTCAATAGAGAAATTCTCAAAAGATATGAATAGGCAGTTTTCTAAGGATGAAATCTAAGCTATCACACTCCATAGAGTGAAAATTGCTCAAAGCACAAATAACTAGAAAAATGCAAATTAAAACAACCGAATTAATATTTCTCTCCCATCAGATTGACAAAGTTGACCAAAAAAGGAAAATATAAATGTTTTAGGGAACGACATTAATGAGTACATCAATGAATTATTTCTGGAACTGTGAATTCGAATAGTCATTTTGGAAAGTAATTAAGACCTATGTTCAAAAATTTACTAAATTCTGCATATTATTTGACCCAGAGATACCATTACCAGTTCTATGTCCCAAGAAATCAAAGAAAGAGTAAAAGGACCTATATGTAAACAAATATTTCCTTCCTTCCCTCCTCCCTCCATCCATCCATCTATTCATCCTTCCCTCCTTCTCTCCCTCCTTCCTTCCTACTTCCCTTCTTTCCTCCTTGCCTTTTCTTCCTCCCATCCCCTCTTCCTCCCTCCACATGGGGAAGCATACACTTGCATGTGGGTGCTCTGCCCAAAAGAATATAAATTTCTTGAAAAAGAGCTCTATTAAACTAGGTTTTGATAATGCCCATTTGTATTGAAATGGAGCTACTTGACTATGCCTTAAACCCAAATCAATCTGGCTCTCACTAATTGGCCAATAATAAGTCCTAGCTCAAGCCTCTGTTGACCATTGCTAGGATTTTGATGGCTCAGAGTGAGGGTAATAGCAATTGTTTCTGTTCTGGCCAGAAACCCTGAGAGTCTTCCCTTCTGAAATTGATTTTTAATAGGCAAATGAGGTCATCTATTGCTTCATTTCTTACCGAACCTTAAATCACTGAATGGGTGCTGCCACAGACAAAATTAGACCTGGGAAAGACCTTACAAAGAATATAAATTTCTTGAAATAGAGCTCTGGAAACCAAGCATTGATAAAGTCCAATAAAAACTGAGACCTTGGAAGAACCTTAGCTTAAAAGAGGCAAGGCCTCCCATTGCATCCTGGCCATCTCCAGTCATGTTGATCTATGTCTTGGTGTGTTGTTAAGCAAAATAGTCTCCTTAGCATGGCTTTTGTTTCTTTTGAATGGAAGTACTTTCAGCTGTTAAGTGCTAAGCCCCAGGCCCAAAGCCCTATCAGGTGTGAAACCTGTGTGGGTGTAGATTAATGACTTAAGAGGGGCCAACTCGGGAATCAATGATCTCTGGTCCTTGAGGTGGGGCTTGAGAATGCCAGAAGCTCGGCTGC
>CM053627.1:186565577-186588739 GCA_028646595.1 Phalanger gymnotis | reverse complement strand
TTAACCTTTCTGATCTCAGTTTTCCCTTCTGAAAAGTGAGGGGTTTGGACAAGATGATCTCTAAAGACTCTTCCAGAACTGAGGAGAGTGTCTGGCACATTGTAGCTACTTAATAAATGTTCGTTGACTGATTTGCCAACCTTGTTGTTGTGAAGGTAGCAGTCAATGACTTTGCCCTCCTTTGCTTACCTTTTATTTTGGTTCAAATTCATTTTCATGCTGAGTCAGCAAAGATTTGGGGAATATAGTAAGTGAGCTATGTACTCAAGTTTCTACAAGTGCCTGTTGGGCGTAGCCCCTGAAATGGGTTTTGGGAGAACAGGATCCTCATAAGGAGATAAATAGAAGTTTTGAAATATCTGACTTTGTCAGAAAAGTTGTCTAGAATGATAGACTGAAATTCGTTCTCAGACATAAAGAGTTAAAAGAAAAAAACTTAATCTTAGCCTGAGAGTCTTGTTTTTTGGTCCCTTTGCTGGGTGTGGTGGCTCATAGTCCTAGTTATGGCTAAAGAGACGTTAGGCTGTCTTTTTCAGGTAAAGGCTTGTTCATTGCTGGACCCTAGCAGATGGGAGCAGAGACAGCCATCAGATGCCCCTTTCAGAGGATGCTCAGAAACTGGCAGCACAAAGGAACTTAGTAACTATGTGCCCAGTGCAGGCACCCAATAGCAACCAGCAGAACAATGCCGGTAGAGATGGTGTGAGCAACCACGAAATTATCACAGTGACACCCTACAGAGAGCCAAGGGAAGTCATCACCAGAGGACATCCTTAGTCCCATAGTGTCGAATGTCAGAATTGCACTGCCCCAACAAGCATTCCCTATTTGTGTGCCTTCCAGTGTGTTTTTGCTAAATGGGTTCCTAGTATGTGTTTCTTCATCTATGCTTTTATCAATGGTTCCCTCTAAGTCTACCCTCTATGCCATCTCAGGTCTAGAGTTTTCCTTATGTGTATGAATTCTCTGCCTCACTAGGAGTGTAGTAACATGTGGGAGAGTGTACCCACATGTGCACTTTCATGTAATCGTCTCTTATCACTTTATTGGCTATGCTGTTTAAATAAATACCTTTTGTTGCCAACAAAAAAAAAAAACAGCTCTGAGGTACCACATCACCCCTATCTGATGGGCTAATTTGACAAAACAGGAAAATGATAAATGCTCGGGAAGATGAGGAAAGTTGTAACACTAATTCATTGTTGGTGGAGCTGTGAGCTTATCCATACATTCTGGAGAGCAATTTGGACCTATGCCAAAGGGCTATAAAAAATGTGCATACCCTTTGACCCAGCAATATGGCTTCTAGCCTATATACAAAAGAGATCATTAAAATGGGAAAAGGACCAACATGTACAAACATATTTATAGCAGCTCTCTTTGTGGTGGCCAAGAGCTGAAAACTGAGGGGGTACCCATCAATTGTGGAATGGCTGAACAAGATGTGGAATATGAATGTAATGAAATATTGTGCTATAAGAAATGATGAGCAGGCATTCTTTGGGAAAACCTCGAAAGACTTATATGAACTGATGCTGAGTGAAGTGAGCAGAAGCAGGAGAACTTTGTACACAGTAACAGCCACACTGTGTAAGGACTAATTTTGACAGACTTAGCACTTGTCATTAATTCAAGGACCTAAAACTTTTCCAAAGGACTCATGATGGAAAATGCCATCCACATCCAGAGAAACAACTATGAAATCAAAATACAGAGGAGGGTGGAGCCAAGATGTCTGTGTGAAAACAGTGGTTCTCTTGAGCACTCCCCCAAATACCTCCAAATACCTGCAAAAAGTGACTCTAAACAAACTCTAGAGGCACAGAACCCACAAAATGACAGAGTAAAACAAATCTCCAGGCTAAAATGACCTGGATAGTTGCTGGGAAGGGTCTATTGAACCATGCTGGGAGCAGAGCACAGCCTTGTGTGGCCACACCAGGACAGACTAGGCCAGAGTAGATGAGGCGAAGGAGGTCTCAGGGCCCTGAATCACTGAGCTGTGGCAGTTTCCAGACTTCTCAACCCACAAACGCCAAAGACAACATAGCAGGTTAGTGGGATATGAGTTGAACTGTGGTGAGAGAAGGGTGCCCCAGGGCAGCAAAGTTTGCTGGAGCAGCAGCTACAGCAGCAGTGACAGCTGGTTCCAGAGCTGCAGGCCCACAGACAGTGGGGGGAATCAAGCGGCTGATTGGAGTGGGAGTACAGGGATATCTTTGCTGGAGTTTAGGCAGGATTCTCTTGCTTTGCCCTATTTGGATCTGGATCACAGTCCTGGTTGGTAGTCCTCCAGGGAGGAAGAGCACTAGTGTGGCAGAGCTTGTGGTGGCTGGGGAGAGGGAGTCCTCCTGGTAGTTACATGGCAGAAAAGAGTGCCTGTACTCAGAGAAGAGAGCACAGGGCAGGAGAAGAGTATCATGTCACCTCAGAATAGATGTAGCTCTAATAACAGCAGTACAAAACTGCTGAATCTTGGGACAGAGCACTCTCCACTCTGGAAGTAGTGATAACCTGACAAACAGCTCAAAAGTCGACTAATTGGGTGGGGAAATGAGCAAGCACTATAAAACAACTCAGACTATAGAATATTTCTTTGGTGACAAAGAAGATCAAAACATTTAGCCAGAAGAAGTCAACAAAGTAAAAGATCCTACATCAAAAGCCTCCAGGAAAAATATGAATTGGTCTCAGGCCATGTTAGACCTCAAAAAGGATTTAGAAAATAAAGTACGAGAAGTACAGGAAAAATTGGGAACAAAAATGAGAATGATGCAAGAAGATCATGAAAAACAAGTCAACAACTTGCTAAAGGAGACCTAAAAAAATACTGAAGAAAATAACAACTTAAAAAATAGACTAACCCAAATGGCGAAAGAGCTCCAAAAAGTCAAATGAGGAGAATAATGCCTTAAAAGGCAGAATTAGCCAAAAGGAAAAAGAGGTCCAAAAGACCAATGAAGAAAATACTGCCTCAAAAATTAGAATGGAGCAAGTAGAAGCTAGTGGCTTTATGAGAAATCAAGAAATTATAAAACAGAAACCAAAGAATGAAAAAAATGGAAGATAATGTGAAATATCTCATTTGGAAAACCACTGACCTGGAGAATAGATCCAAGAGAGATAATTTAAAAATTCTTGGACTACTTGAAAGCCAGGATTTAAAAAAGAGCCTAGACATCATCTTTCAAGAAATTATCCAGGAAAACTGCCCTGATATTCTAAAACTACAGGGTAAAACAGAAATTGAAAGAATCCAACAATCACCTCTTGAAAAAGATCCCAAAAAGAAAACTCCTAGGAATATTGCAGCCAAATTCCAGAGTTCCCAGGTCAAGAAGAAAATATTATAAGCAGCCAGAAAAAAAAAAACAATTTGAGTATTGTGGAAACACAATCAGTATAACAGAAGATCTAGCAGCTTCTTCATTAAGGGATCAAAGGACTTGGAATATGATATTCCAGAGGTAAAAGGAGCTAGGATTAAAACCAAGAATCACCTACACAGTAAAACTGAGTATAATACTTTAGTGCAAAAAAATGAAATAGAGGACTTTCAAGCATTCTTGATGAAAAGACCAGAGCTTTGCCAATTTTCTCATTTACAGGCTCCTGCTCTTCCTTCACAGAAGCCAATTTTTATGGCAAACAGGGCAACCAATTCTATACACAGCTAAAGACCATTACTTCTCAATGGAAAGAAGAAGACTCCATGCTAACTGTACCTGCTGTAGTGTTGCCAACTATGAGCCATTAAAAAGAACTTTTAGTAGGAAAAAAAGTGGAGAGAGCTAGGTGACACAGTGAGTACAGCACCAGCCCTGGAGTCAGGAGGATCTGAGTTCAAATCCAGCCTCAGACACTTGACACTCTCACTAGCTGTGTGACCTTGGGCAAGTCACTTAACCCCAATTGACCTGCCTTCCCCCCTCAAAAAAGTGTACGTATATGTGTATACTCATAGGGATACATGTATGTTTGTATATGCATGTGTGGATATATACATATACACATACATATACACATGCATATACACACATAAGTGTGTGTATATATAGCCAACGTAGGGATTTGTTTTGCTTGACTATTAATATTTTTATAATGAATTTATTTTTCCTTTTATTCCCCCAGTGGGGTGAGAGAGAGAAGATAGAAAGAATGCAGATTTCTATTAATTAAAATTTGCGAGGTTGGGGGTGGTAGTGTGAGCAATACAAACGCAAGATATTGTATGAATTTTCAGATGAAGTCTCTTTATTGCTTATTTATATATTACTTCATTACAAGAGACCTCTCACAGAATGAGGATAATCTGTGAATGTTTGTAATAGTAATGTTAAAAACAAAACACCCCAATAAACATTTCAAAACCAAGCAAAAGCAGACCAAACATGAGGAAACTGAATTTGAACCCAATTCCTTTGTTTTTAGAAATGGCTTTCTATTGTAATGCTGTCTTACTCTAGACCAGGGCTGTCCAACCTTAGGTTATCTTAGGGCAGCATTAAAATAAAATAATTATTTGAGGGCTGTACCCAGAATAAAAAATACAGTAAACTAATAGAAAGTAGGGGAACACACATCATCAATACAACAGGTGAAGGCACGAAGCATGAAAGCAAACACAAAACAACAAAGCGACAACACAATAGTATAAAGGTAAGTGCATACTGACTAGCCTGCATCGTATAGATGGAATGCATCCCACAGATGGATTGAAAATTCCGAGTGATATGTTCTGTCTGTAATAATGCTTAAAAACACCAAAGAAAATTAATGTCAACGAGATTATTTATTAGTGATGGAATTAAAAAATGTAATACGCATTCCATGAAAATTATAATTTTGTTTTTTTTTCCTCGCGAAAATTAAAATCCACAGGTGGGCAGCATAAAAATTACACTGTGGGCCACATGTGGCCTGTGGGCCATATTTGGGACAGCCCTGCTCTAAACCATCATCCCCACTTCCCAGTGTTCAGCTTAAATGTTTAAGTATTCTTCATCTATCATTGAACTATCATTCTAGGCTCCCTCCTCTCCCTTCTCCTAGCTGTAGGAGAATCAGGGACAATCAGTCAAGTTTTAGGATTACAAACTAAATCCTGGGCAGACCTTCATCTACATAGGCAGTGTCAAACTCAAAAGCAAACAGGACCCACTAATCTATACATAAGAATCCCTGTGGGCCGTCTATTGATGTGCTTTTCAAATTTAATGCTATCTATATTTTATTGTATTTTTATTTATTTTTTTAAATATTTCCCAATTACATTTTAATCTGGTGTCACTGAATTAAAGAAAGTTGCAGGCCTCATGCAAAACCCTTTCAAATATCTGACACCTCTGTTACATATGATCAACAACTGATTTAACTCCTTATGCCTTCGTCTTACAATAGTTGCCATTTGCATCTGTAAATTTTATCTGGTGACTATCTCCACTTATATAAAAAATCATTAGGGAATTTGCTTCCAGAGGCCGCTTCTTTGTAGAGCCTGTGGCTTCCCCAGGATCCAGCCCTCACCCCCAAGTCTGCTCTAGTCTTAGATTTTTTCTAGAAAGCTGGAGAATTTTTCCCTTTATCCCAAAGAAGGCAACTTTGTACTCTCTACCAATAATAAAAATTAAAAGTCCATAGATACATACAGAAGAGAAATATTAGAAAAGCAATCTACAAAAATGGCTTTAGCATTTGATTGGGCTGCTCTTGTCCCATGAATTTAGAGTGTTTAACTTTGCAAAAAAAAAAGAATGAAACAAAAACATTAGGCAATGCCTGTGCCTATGCTGCAAATTATGATGTAGAACTTTCCATTATATTGTATCTAGATTCTTTCAAAATAGTTTTAAGAGCATATATCACTGTTCTCAGTCTTGAAGAGAAAGAGGAAAATGTGTTCAACCTGCCACACAACACACTGCAGTGGTCTGGTGATCACAACACAATACGCTGAATTTGGAATCAGAATTCCTGGGTTCAAATTGTCGTTTTGCCATCTGCTAACCATGTGACCTTGACCAAGTCACTTTACCCCTCTGGGTCTCAGTTTCCTCATCTATTAAATGGCCCCAAGTTTCCTCCAGCACAGAATGTATGATCTCACCTGAAACTTGGTGCTATGCTGCAGTGGAAAGAGCCCTGCATTTAGAGTCAGGAAGACAATTTCAAACTTTCTTCTCACACTTGTGAGCTATCATGACTTGGGCAGTTCTCTTCACCTAACATGCTACATGGTTTAATTAAAAGAGTGATGAATTTGAATTTAAGGAATCTCTGGGTTCAAACTTCACCTTAGACACTTGCTAGCTATGTAAATCTGGGCAAGTCATTTAATTCCTCATGATAGGATTGGACTAAATGTCTTCTAAGTCCTCCTTCAATTTGGTCTGTGATCCTATGAGCCCTATAGGTCTGTTTACTCATCTGAAAAGTGGAACTATTAATAGCTGAGAAACCTGTTCACTGGAGAATTGTAAAGATCAATGAGAAACTATTTATAAAGTTATTTTCAAAGTTTAAAGCATTGTATAAATAAATACCTGCTATTATTATTTCCACATAGCAGTTACAGAAGGCTTTAGTATTGTATTATTCCCACTTCTCAAAAGAGCCGTTTTATGACAGCTATCACAATCCAGTCTACATGTTTTCTATGTATTTATAGGATAAACCATCCATATATCTTTATAACTGAATATATGTTGTATATATCATATGTTAATACTACACATAATTCATGAAGGATTGCATGAACTCATTGTATATTGTTTTAACCCTCTTTTTCTACGCTTTTGTTCCTGATTCAAAATCTTAGCGCATAAAAGTATATATTTAGTGACCCTCATTGTAAAATAAAAGAGTGATTATTAGTTCCAAACACAGTTATACTAATTAATGACTACAGTTAAAGTATTCACAAAAAGACTCTTACAGCACATTAGTATGCTATGGATGTGATTCTGAGGCCCAGAAGCCTCTGCATTGTAGTATAAGGCAAGTTTACATTGGTCTTATCAACTGGAAAAAATTTTGAGAATAGATCCAAGGACAGAATGTGTCTACTGAGAAAAGGTCAATATACCTAAATGCTAAGACTCTTAGCACCAAAAATTGGCCAACAGATGATGACTTTCTCCTATAAAACATATAAAACAGAGATGTAGGGTTTGTGAACTGCACTAGCGAGGCAATACTAATACTTATGAGATTATAGATCTATGTCATTATCGAAGAAATTATAATTAATGCCAATCTCTTCATTGGTTTACACCACTAGGTGCAAACAATATTTGACATTGTAAAACATATGTAGGAAGAGTGGTTATTTCTAAATAATTTATGCTAGGATTTCCTTAAATCCCAAATTTTGTTAATGAATTTAAATTTTTTGAAATTGATTAAATGCACATTTCAAGAAAATATTAAATGAATAATGGGGGGGTTCACTTGTATTTAATTTGAAATAAATTAGTCTTTGGAAGTTTATAACTCATGAATTTGCTAATTGTGATTCTGTGACTGAGGACATTTAACTAGTGTTCATTCTTTAATCATAATGCATGTGCTTGTTATACACATAGGTATACATACAGTTAATTCCCTATATATGCTTGCTATGTTAGAGGTAGGTTTTTATTTTTTTATTTTGCTTTTCTGAGTACTCTAGGCTGAATAGTGTAACATAAATATGGAACAATTTTAAATATTTTATTAGTTTTTTTAGGGTTTAATTTTTTTCTATTTCAAATTGTCTCCTTCCCTCCTCTTGCCCCTCAACCCATTGAAAAGGAAAGAAATAAGTTACCTACGATATGTATGAAGTCAGTGAAAACATATTTCCATATTAGGATGTTGCAGAAAAAAGCAAGAAAAAATAAAGTGAAAAAATATGCTTTGATCTGCATTTAATTCTCCCATTCTTTTTTCATCATGAGTGCTTTGGAATTGTTATGTATCACTGCCTTCCACAGTTTATTATCATTTACTGCCGTTTTACTAGTTCTTCCCACTTCACTTTGTATCAACTAATAAGTCCTTCCAGGTCTTTCTGAAACCATGTGTTGCTGTTGTTATTCAATCTTCTATGACTCTTCATTACTCCATTCGAGGTCGTCTTGGCAAAGATATTTGAGTGGTTTGTTATTAACTTCTTCAGCTCATTTTACACATGAGGCAAACCGGGTTAAGAGACTTGCCCAGGATCACATAGCTAATAAGTGTCTGAGGCCAGATTTGAACTCACAAACATGAGTCTTTCTCATCCCAGGCTGTACATTCTACCCACTATACCACCTACTTGCCCCTCTGAAACCATTCCCCTCCTTATTTCTAACAGCGCAATAGTATTCCATTACCATCATATCCCACAACTAGGTCAACCATTCCCCAATTGATGGTCATTTCTTCAGTTTCCAATTCTTTGTCACTACAAAAAGAATGAGCAGTTTTGAAGTTTTATGTTATAATTAATTTTAGTGCCTCTTTATTAAATATATGATATATAGGAAGTGTTTCTTCATGAAAGTTGTTGGGTTACATGATTACTGGCAGGATATCCTACTAGTGAGGGCTGTCAATCATTTGAACAAGTTATATCATTTTTCCCCCGTCTGGGACTCAACAGTTTTTTAATTTTTTTTAAATCTTTATCTTTTTTTTTTTGGAGGGGGGAAGGAAGGGCAATTGGGGTCAAGTGACTTGCCCAAGGTCGCACAGTTAGTAAGGGTGTCAAGTGTCTGAGGCTGGATTTGAACGCAGGTCTTCCTGAGTTCCTACTCACTGCGCCACCTAGCTGCCCCATCAACAGTTTTAACAGATACTCAACAATGGCACAGTGCTCTGAGTGCTGGATTTAGTGTGTAGAAGTTCAAACTATGTCTCAGACACTGAGATGTGTGAAACTGAGTAAGTCACTTAACTGGCTATTCTACCTGCTTCAGTTCCCTCCTATATGGAAGGGGGCATATAATAACACCCGCTTCTCAGGATCTGAGCATTTCAGGATCTGTTCTGAGGATCAAATGAGATAGTATAGGTAAAATGCTTTGCAAAACTTAAAAGAGATAGCTAAATATTAGCCTTTAGCTATTATTATTTAGGTGGCGACCTAGCTGAAGTCAAGAGAATGTTCTATGTGACCTTTAAAGTCCCCTTTCTGTCCTATATTCTTAATATCTGTTAAAAAAAACAATACATATAAGTAAATATAAGTCCCATAACTTTCCAAAAGGACATGTCCTACGATCTCTTCATCAAGTACAGCAAGGGTTCTTTAAGTCCCCATGGATTCATGGATAGATTTCGCGGGTCTGTGAACTTGGGTAGAGAAAAAAAAAATGTATATATACATACATATATATATATATATTTTCACTAATTTCTAAGTGAAATTTAACATTTCTTCCAATTATGACTTTTAAAACATTATTTTGAGAAAGGTACCATAGGTTCCACCAGGCTATTGAAGGACTATATGATGCACATAGAAAAAGCTTATGCACCCCTAAATAGAGAATTACAAAGGAAATAATACCTGTAGCCCATCTTCCTCGAGGGAGGTGTCAAACAGTTCATCATAATGTGGTAATGCAGCTACAGTGTGCCATTAGAACCAGGCCACCTGAACTGCCCCCCTCCTCCCTGGGTAGTACCACTTTAACCTGCTGGACCATTGTCTCAGCCTGGGAGGCGCCAGACAATGCCTCTCACCAGTAACCCCGCCCTTATTGTCATTCTGCCCTTGTCCTGCCTGTTCCCTTTTCTTTCTAAAGGTCAAACCGAGGTCTGAGCTCCACTACTAATGGGTGCTCACGGTAGGCTCCCTGCGCCGGCCACTGCCAAAGCACTTAGGCCCTCGACATCAAGGCACGCTCTTCCCCCTGCCCAGAATCTTTCTTTCTCCCCCTCCCCCTTTTCTTCCTTTCCACCCCCCTCTCCTGTGCTTAGGCTCTCTCTTTCTCTCTGCCTTGCAAATGACTCTGAGGAGCTGGGCTGGTGGATTTTTTTTTTTTAAAGCACTCATTTTTTTTTTTTTTGAACTGGGCTCCCAGAGAGCACTCAGGGCTGCCGTGCACTGCTCAACGCCTACCTGCTCAACTGCAGGGAAACAAGCTTCTGAAGGCTTTAATGGGATTTAGCCCGAGGCTGTTTTATTAAGACGTCGGCTTTTTCCGCTGCCTCTGCAGCTGACACCATTCACTGTCAGCTGTCCCCTCCCCGCCCTCACCCCTCCTGCAACCCCCCCAACAATGCAACAAATTACCCGCTTCATTTAGTGCTCAGGGCTCGACACAGGCAAATGGGGGACAGAGGTCCACTGGGCCAGATGAGGCTGGGAAGGAGGTGAAAAGCCACCGAGCTGCTTAAGTGGGGGCTTAAAAGAAGGTGGGGAGTGGGGGAAAGAGAGGAGAGATCAATACCACCGGGACCAGCTTCCAATCTATTAGAATCATATTTAGTATTAACTTACTCCCATTTGAAGGTGCATTTGCATACTTCATTTGCATGAGGATTTCATTTAGAGAAGCTGGTTTCCAAAGTACCATCTAATTACCTTCAATATAGAAGGTACATTGTCCAGCCCTGAGCTGGAAGGGAGATGCCGTGTGGATAAAAGAAGCAAATAGACAATGAACGTACAATGTGAGAAGCATCACAGAGCCAGAGCTTTCACCAAATGGTTTGTGTTAATAACACTCTACCCTTTTTTCTCTAAAAATGAAAGAATTGGAGGGGTAGGGGAGACCTGGCAGGTGACAACTAAAATTACACCTTGTCCCCATTTTCATGCTTTTTTCACAGCAAGGGTAAATTAAGCACAAAAATACAGAACCATGATCTAGCAACATCTCATCACCTGTTATAATTTCATTTTGTACTATGTGTATATATGTATAGGGTGTATGTGTAAGTACACTCATATACATATACATTCATACCTTTATATCTATTTATGTATAGACAGTTCTGTTAAAAAGCTTTAAGGGGGGAGGATATTTGTGTACATAATTTAAAAAAAAACACTTTTTTAGAGATAGATAAGGAGGCATATGGGTCACTTCTCCAGGTCCAATTTCCTCATATGTAAAATTTAAAAAAATTGTATACCACTTTTGCCATTTACTGCCTCGGTGACCTTGGAAAGAGCAGTTTAAGACTGGAGGCTTTCCTTTCCCATCTATAAAATTAAGACTTTGGATTGCATAACCTGTGAGGTCTCTTTTGGGCTCTAAGTTTATGATCTTAAGATGAAATGAATTGTAAGGACTATTGTATCTCTAAATTCGATTTTAGGATCTAAAGTCCCTTCTAAATCTAAATGCTGTGATTCTATGAAGAAATGTCACCATATGTGCATACAGGGAATATAGCTCTGATTTCATTGGTATAGGACACTCTGAGGGTAAAGAAATTTGTCTACTAAGGTGGATCAATACCTCCTCTGCAACTTTTAGAGAGTTGCCTAGAACACTAAGAGGTTAAGTGACTTGCCCAGAGTCACACAGCCAAGTTTGTGACAAAGGCAGGACTAAAACCCAGTTCTTCCTGGGTCTGAGGATGGCTTTTTGTTAATTAACCCACATTGTCTCTCAATAAATATACCTAATGAAGGAAGAAGCGGTTATCGCTTCTGGCATTACATTTTGCTCATGAAGAAATCAACTTACCTAGGAAGAAGTTATCAAGGTAAGTAGATATGGCAACTCAGTAGCAGCATTGAGAAAAGGAACTAATTTTGACGAATCATGCTTGCATTTCTCAAAATGTTTCTAGACCATCCCATTTGTTCTTTTGCATGTTCAAGTCTCCCTGTTTGGTCCAGACTGGGGTCTTCCAGAAGAATACTAGTTTCCATCTTAGATAAAATGCTGTCTTCTCTGACCTGATAAAACACACACATACACACAGGCATGCATTTACCACAAACACACTATGCGAAAGTCACTGTACTAGATGTTAAGAAATTAAAGATAAAATGAAACAACCTGTGCTCTCCAGGAACTTAGTTTATAGTAGTGGAGATATGACATGTATTTAAAAAATGTGTTATGCATTAAAATATGTTAAATGCAAATCAGGTTCATAAAACAGAAAAACAATAGCTAACTTTTATGTATGTATTTATTGCTTCAAGACTGCAAATCTGTAACTTTATTTAATCTTTATAACAACCCTGTGAAGTAGTTACTGTGTTAATAATGAAAATTTTTAATAATCAGAAAAAATTGTTAAGCAGTCATTGTGGTCATTATCTTTCAAAGAATCTTATATGATTTTAATATAGGCAGGGAGACACTTTGTCAAAAGAAGCTCTTTAAGGTATCTTTCTACAATGAATTAAATATATTTTATAGTAAATAAAAGACTTGTATTTTTGCACTTTTTAATCAATTCCATGACTACAAATGTGGTGTGTTATAGAATATAATTTCTGGAAGTGTCATTCCTTCTTGTACATTTATCGTGAATGTCTTTGATATACGTGTAGATTATTTAAATAAATATCTTGTAAATTGGGAAAAAAGGAGGCACATGGACTAATATTTACTAATATCAGATTTTTTCAGTAATAAGTTCTATGACTTTTGCAAGCGTTTTGTATCCTTCCATCTTTGAAATATCTTAAAAAATATTGCCTTAAAAACTATTACTTGCAGAACATGTTTTTGTGCATTCAGTTCTAGTCCAGCTATGCTCATTGCCTATGTTGACTTTGATGGTATTTCTACTCACTCATATAGCAAATAGGGTTCAATGATGCTTGTGTCCAAATATCTGGTCTAATAGAGAGCTGTTTTTTTTAAAGATATCTTATCAGATCTTTTCTATTTTTCATCTCTTTTTTGTCCTCTTTCCAGTTTCATCCCACAATGATCTTTGGATAGTCTAGTTTATTTGTATCTTGCCAACATTTCTGTAATTTTTCACTCCATTGTTTTTAAGATCACGAGGTTCCTAAACTATTCTCCTCCATAAGTTAGTCATAAATGACTTAATATTCTAAATCACTTTTTCTTTGCCTCGCAGCTTTTTCCACCAGATTAGGCTACCTGTAAGAAAAAGTTTAATTTAAAAAATCTCTCCATTGTGGCAACTGATATATATTAGTTAAAATTCCCTAGGAAATGGGGACAGTCTCTATGAATGAATATTATTTTGTGCATTTTCCATTTATTGGCATAATCTGTGTTTAACTAAGTCAGAACAGAGTTATCTCAATCGCATTCTATATCGTTGTTTCATTTCTATTTCTCTTCTAATTTTGTATTAATTTTTATCATTACTCTGAAAAGTCACTGATTTGATATGACTGATTTTAAAATGATCTGAAACAAGAACTATGAGTCATCTTCTGCCTCCTCAAATATTTAAAAAATGCTTTTTGGGGTATGTGTTGTTACTTGGCATTTACTATGATGTACAGGGGCAAAGCTTCTTTGCTGTGCATAAGAGTTTGAGATTTTCAATTCTATACTCCTGAAGCATATTTTCTAAATTTTTTTCACTGGCCATCCCTTGCCCATACTTGCTTTGAATTCACTGGGTAAGAATGTGTATGTTAAATTTAATTTGGAGAAACATACCATGTTCTTTATAGAATTTCTAAACCTCATCATCCTGGCAACCAATGACACATAAATTGGAAATATTTTGCTGGCAGTCTTTTTGCGAATACCTCTCTATCATGAGCACTGTAGAACAAGATGACCAAAATGTTTCATGGAATTATATTTCCTTTGTGTGCATAATTAAACAACAGCAAAACCCACAAAAACCCAAACCAAACAAAATAGAATACCCCTGAAAATTGCTTTATTTGCATCTCAAGGAGATCCTATGAGCCACCCTACCTACTTAGCTACTACTTCCTTATATTATCTGCTTTGGTTTATCATGGAAAAACAAGAATGGCATGATTCAGTTCCTCCAGAAGTATGTCAGCTTGTTGATCAATGAACAGCAATCTCACACTGAGGCAATCATTATATGAATTCTATTTTTAGTTGGTCAGAAATTCTGATTCTTAAGCACCATTTGCCCATTTTTTTATCCTTCTACCACCATCGTGGCAGAAAAGGGAAGGGGACACAAAGAACAAATGGTTATTTGTTCTTATGGATTTATTCTTTGTTTTTATGGATTTCCATGAGCATTCTACTGATGATGAAATATTCTATATCTCTTAGGATGATGCTTAGAAAGCAGGCATGATTTGTTGCCAGGACTTTACTTAAGGCCTTTCTGAAATGGTAGAACTTATCAGAGACTGCATTCCACTGTAGTCAGTCTGGAGAACCCAGTTGTCACATCCACACTACAAGAAAGCATTAGAGTAAGACTTGGTAAAGGATAGAGACATAAAATTAATAAATAACTGTACAAAATACTATGTGATATGAGTCTAAATGAGTGGTACTGACAATAGCTGCAATAGCAGGTCAAAAATGTCTGTGTTTTGAGGAATTTTATACTGAGAAAAAGGATAATGACCAGCTATTCTCAGTCTCCACTGATGACCAATTAAGAGGAAATAGATTTAAACTTCAACTCCTGACAGTTGTAAAATATTACAATGGATTACCAAGGGAGATCATGTAATCACTTTCCCTATAGGTATTTTAAAAATAGTCTGTCAGTCATGAAATTTTCTGCTTTTCTATCGGCACTGGTTCCAGAGGAATTTGAATCAGCTCAAACTAGATTCATCATAGGGGCATAAGGGAAACTGAGCCTATGGCAAGGTCTGCACTCTTGATTTTTTTTAAAAAAATATATTTAATATTTTATTTTCTCCAATTATATGTAAAAACAATTTTCAACATTTTTAAAATTTTGAGTTCCAAATTCTTTCCCTCTCTTCCTCCCTTTTCCCTTTTAAAGAAGGCAATCAATTTGATATAGGTTATAGATATGTAATCATGCAAAGCCTATTTCCGTTTTAGTCATGTGGTGAAAGAAAACACAGACAAAAAAGGAAAAGAAAGACTTTTTAAAACTATGTTTCAATCTACATTGAGACTCCATTAGTTCTTTCTCTGGAGATAGATAGCATTTTTCAATAAATCCTTCCGAAATGTTTTGGATCTTTGTATTCCTAAGATTAGCTAATTCATTCACAGTTGAACATACAATATGGCTGTTATTGTGGATAATGTCCTTCTGTTCTGCTCATTTCACTTTGCATCAGTTCATGTAAGTCTTTCCAGGTTTTTTTCTGAAAGCAAGCTGCCCATCATTTCTTTCTTTCTTTTTTTTTTTTTTGAGTGGGGAGGGTAGAGCAAGGCCACAAGTTAGTAAGTGTGTCAAGTCTCTGAGGCCAATTTGAACTCAGATCCTCCTGACTCCAGGGCCTATGCCCTACTCACTGTGCCACCTAGCTGCCCCACGGCACCATTGCACAAGAGCATTCCATCCTAATAATATGCCACAGCATGCTCAATTCATGTGTATTCCCTCAAATTTCAATTCTTTGCCACCACAAAAAGAGCTGCTGTTCATATTTGTATACCTGTAAGTTCTTCTCCTTTTTCTTTTTTTAAATCACTTTGGGATATAGACATAGTAGTGGTATCACTGAGTCAAAGAATATCTACGAACAAAAAATAAGTTATATATGAAATAGAAAAGGATGTCTGTGTTTTCATAGCCCTTTGGGCATAGTTCCAAATTGCTCTCCAGAATGGTTGAATCAGTTCCCAACACTACTGACAGTGCATTAGTGGCTCAATTTTTTCCACATCCCCTGCAACATTTGTTATTTTCCTTTTCTGTCATATTAGCCAATCTGATAGGTATAGGGTGGTACCTCATCGTTGTTTTGATTTGTATTTCTATAACTAATATTGATTTAGAGCATTTTTAACATGACTATAGATAGCTTTGATGACCTCATCTGAAAACTGCCTGTTCATATCCTTTGACCATTTATCAATTCAGGAATGGCTCTTACTCCTCTTATTTGTACAAATCTGACTCAGTTCTCCATATATTTGAAAAATGAGACCTTTATCAGAGAAATTGCTATGCTTTTCACAGTTAGTATCTTTGTATTTTGCTCCATCCTATCCTCCTCCTGTTTATTTTACTCTCTTCTTTCACGTTCTCTGTACTCGAAAGTGTTTTGCTTCTGACTACCGCATCTTCCATTTGCCTTTCCTTCTGTCAGCCTTACCTCCTTCTCTTACCTCCTTCACCTTTTACTTTCCTATAGGGTAAGATACCCAGCTGAGTGTGTATGTTCTCCCCCTTTTGAGCCAGTTCTGATGAAAGTTTCGAGTACTCTCTCCTCCACACCAGAATACTCTAGTCCACTGTAAATGCTCGTTTGCTCTTCTTTATGTGAGATAATTTACCTCATTCTAGCTCTCCCTTTCCTTTCTCCCAGTGCATTCCTTTTTTCTCACCTCTTAATTTTATTTTTTTTAGATATCTATTCAATTCACACACATGTACTCTGTCTATGTATAATCCTTGTAAATGCCCTAATCATGATAAATTCTTAGGAGTTATACATATCATCTCCTCATGTAGGAATGTAACAACTTAACCTTATTTGATCCTTTATGATTTCTCTTTTCTGTTTGCCTTTTTTGCTTGTCTTGAATCTTGTATTTGAAAATTACATTTTCTATTTAGGTGTGGTCCTTTCATGAGGAATACTTGAAAATCCTCTGTTTAAATGAGTGTCCATTTTTCCCCTGAAAAAATATACTCAATTTTGCTGGGTAGGTGCATATTGGTTGTAAGCCTAGCTCCTTTGCCCTCCAGAATACCATATTCCAAGCTCTCTAACCATTTAACATAGAAGTTACTATATATTATGTTATCCTGACTGTGGCTCCCCAATATTTGAATTGTTTCTTTTTAGCTGTTTGCAGTATTTTTCCTTGATCTGGGAGCTCTGGAGTTTGGCTATATGTAGTATTAATGTTTTCAAAGATATTCCCCATGCATTCAATAGGCCTGAAGTGGGGCTAGGTGGGAAAGCTTGATTACATCTTTGTAAGTAAGCCTAAAGCCTCTACTTACTAGGTTCTAAGCCAATATGGGTGTGAAGGCCTCAGGGCCCTAAGGGGAGTTGCTATGATCAGAGTCAATGGTATGTGCACTGATCTAGTCAATCATGAATTCAGCCAATCAGAGACATGAGTTCTAGCCAATCAGACACCAGCTAGGACTGTATATAAGGAGATCCCAGAGTGTGAGGGAACCAGAACTGAAAAGGGCCAGAACTGAGAGCAGCAGAACTGAGAGCCGCAGACATCAAGAAGACACGGAGGCAGCAGACATCAAGAGGCCTCTGAAGAGCAGACATTGTGAGAGCGAGCATCTGACAGAGCTGCAGAGGAGAGTGCTGAGTAGAGAATTAGGATTTGTGAATGATTGTTTATAGGAAGGACCTAGTAGGATGACTTGGTTCCTTGCTATAAAACTGTGTTATGATTTCCTTGTTGTTACACTGAGGTGGGCTTACTGGTTTTGGAATATAATTACTACTATATAGAATTGAGGTTATTGGTCTTGGGATTTTATCCTCTGGAGTCTAAATAAATGTTATACTTTGTCTGCCTTCTACCTAGAGAGTTTTTCATACTTTGTGATTCTGAACCATACAGGCATGTTCATGGTCATCCTCGAGGTCATGAATCTTGCCTTACTGATACACTATAATATTCCTGAGAATTTTCATTTTGCGATCTCTTTCAGGAGGTGATCAGTGAATTCTTTCAATTATTCTTTTACTCTCTGGTTCTAGGATATCAGGTCAGTTTTCCTTGAAAGAGGATGTGCAGGCTCTTTTTTTTAATTATGACTTTCTGACAGTACGAAAATTCTTAAATTATCTCCCCGCAATCTATTTTCCAGGTCAGCTGCTTTTCCAATGAGATATTTCACATTTTTTTTCTATTTTTCATTTTTTTGATTTTTATTTTATTGTTTTATGATGTGTCACAGAGTCATTAGCCTCCACTTGCCCATTTCTAATTTTTAAGAAGTTATTTTCTTCTGTGAGCTTTTGTGCCTTACCCCGCCTCCTCCAATTTGGCCAATTTTACTTTCTAAGAAATTCTTTTCTTCAGTGAAATTTTTTACATATTTTTTCCTCCCATTTGGCCAATCCTGAATTTTAGAGAGCTCTTCTCTTCCATGGATTTTTGTGCCTCTTTTACCATTTGGCCTATTCTGGATTTTTAGGTGTTATTTTCTTCAGTATTTTTTGTGCCTCTTTTATCAAGTTGTTGACTTTTTTCCATGATTTTCTTGCATTGTTTTCATTTCTTCTCTCAAATTTTCCTCTATCTCTCTTATTTGATTTTTAAAATCCTTTTTGAGCTCTTCTAGGAATTCTTGTTGGTTCTGAGACAAATTCACACTGTTCTTTGAGATTTTAGATGTGGCATTTTTGACTTTATTGTCTTCTGAGTTTGTGTTTTCCTCTTCCCTGTCACCATAAAAATTTTATATGGTCATGTTCTTTTTCTTTTTCTTTCTTTTTTGTTCATTTCCCAGCTTATTTCTTGACTTTTAAATTTATATTAAATTCTACTCCTGGTTAGAGTGGGGAGCATTGTCCCAAGTGTCAGTTTTTCTGTGCAGCTGTTTTTAGAGATATTCCTAAGGGGTCTGTAAATTTTCAGTTCTTCCAAGGTGATGTATTTCAGAGGCAGGGTACCTGCAGCATTGGCCCTCTACGTCCTCAAGTGTAGCCCTTTGACTGAACCCAAACTTGCAAAACTTGGACTCAGTCAAAAGATAGCATCCAAGGACCTAGAAGACCATGTGTGGCCTCAAGGCCTCAGGTTGCCCACCCCTGGATAATCTAAGGACAGGTGTGTTTATTATTTTCCTGTCTTGTACTTTGGTCTGTGAGTGACCACAAGTTTTCTTTGATATCCTGGAAGTGGGACCAGTGTCCCCATTCCTCTGCAGTTGCAACCTCTTGTGACCTAGTGCTCCTCCTTGCATGTTACTGAAACACAAGACTGTGACCAAGATCCAAGTATGGGCAAGGTAACAGATTCTTACACCTGGTTTTAGCACAGGGACTCTTATAATATCATTCTGACCAGTTATCTCACTCCCTTACCATCTATGGGCTGAGATCCAGTTACCCCCATGGCCTGCTACTGGACTGAACTCCACTTTTAGTCTTATGTGATATACCATTACTGCCAACCTTCTAGGTTGTGTTGGGCTGGAAAACTGCTTCACCCTATCCTTTTGTGGGTTCTGCCACTCTAAAATTCATTTTGAGCCATTGTATAAAGTTGTTTGGAGGGGGGTTTGGGAGAGCTCAAGTCTGCCTTTTTTCTACCACCTTGATATCAGTTGCACTCTAGATTTAAATCTACCTTCAACTCTGCAGTGACCACTCTACATACAATCAGACACATATGTAAATGTACACACACACACAAATGGATGCCACTTTAGGCTCAGAATAATGGAGTATGACTGTGATTTGAGGATGATTTGGGGATGAATTTGCTAGCCAGATGTGGGTAGGGGTAGTAGAAACTTATTAACTATGTGGCCCTGAGCAAATCACATAACATCTGTCAGCCTTGGTTTCCTCATCTGTAATTGAAGATCATAATACCATATATCTTTCAGGGTTATTGTGAAGATAAAATGAGATAATATTTGTAAATTGCTTTCCAAACCTTAAAGCACTATATAAATGCTATCTATTAGTATTTGGAAGGAAAAGAAGGGAAATAAGCATTTATTAAGTACCCACTATATGCCAGGCACTGGGCTAAGTTTTTTTTTTTTAAATGAATATCTTATTTGATCCTCACACCTCTGGGAAATAGGTGCTATTTTTAATCTCCATTTTATAATTGAGGAAACTGAGGGTAAGGTCACACAATTAATAAGTTTGAAGCCAAATTCGAACTCAGCTCTTCCTGACTCCAGCCCCAGCACTCTGTCTACTGTGTCACCTACCTGACTCAACAGCAGTAGTAATAGCAATAATATGATGTAAATGGTAAGTAGAACTGGGATGCTAAGACATGGGCCCTTAAACTTGGTGGAATACAATCAATGCGACCCAAATTGATGAAAGAGAAAAGAGACTTTCCAATCACCTCAATGTTCTGAAGAATCCTCTTTGGGGTGAGAAGAAAGGATAAAATGAAATAAGTTTGTGCCTCAGATGGTGGGATCAGATTGTAGGACAAGACACCAAATGTCTCATGGAGTTGTTTTCATTGTCATTGTATATAAGATAAAACCAGCTTGGCAAACTTTTATGTCTGCTTCTTCAAGGAGAAACTGTGAGCCACCCTACATGCAGCTTCCTCATGCCTTCAGCTTTGATTTAGAGTAAGAAAGAGAAAGGAATATGACTTAGTTCCTCCATAAGTATGTGAGCTTATTGATCACTGAAAAGGGATGTCACATTGAGATAATCCTCATCTAATTTGTCTTTTTTAGTTGGTCAAAAAATTCTGATTCTGAACAACTTTGCTCACTTTTTAACCCTCTATGAATATATATATATATATATACATATATATATGTGTACATATGTTCATACATACATACATACGATTAATGACATCGTCTTCTGGGGACTTGGAAGAGTGACTGTTATCTTTATAAGTATTTACCACAGGCAGTGACTTTAGTACTGCAAAATTGGAATCACTAAAATTAATATGAAGTAAGTTCTATATTGAAGTGTCTGTCTTCTCAGGTATCAAATGGAAAACAATGTTACCTTCATCCAGGCTTGGTTCAACTAAGAATAGGGAGTTTGTTCTTGTGTTTAAATCACTCTATTGTTCTTCCTATTCCATGTTCTCTACTTTTCTGCGTATCCAGTTATGTTATTGAAGCTGGCCATTGTATCAATTTGTTTTTTCATTAATTTGGAGAGATTTTCTAAGAAAACCATCATGTCATCAGGCAATAGGGATACTCTTCCCTTCTCTATGCTGATAGTTATGCCTTTAATTTCTTTCATTTGTTTTTATCACTATTGCTAACAGTTTTAAAACTGTCAGATACTGGTTGGAGACAGGGAGTGAGAATATCCTTGCTTTATCCATATATTTATTACAAAAAGTTTTAGTTTTTCTCCATTAAGAATAATGAAACCTTTTGGCTGAGATAAATATTTTTATTATGTTCAAATGACTTCTCTATCACTACACTTTTTAGGGTTTTGGCATAAATTATATAGTTTGTTAAAGTTTTTTTCTTCATCTGTTGATGTAAACATATGGTATTTGTTATTTTGTTAAAAATATGATTGTGTTAAATATTTACTTAATATTTAATCATGTTGGGCATAAATCCAGCTGGGCCATAGAGAATAAAGTTTAGAAATAGTTGTACTCTTTTTGCTAGCATTTTATTTAGAATTTTTTCATCAGTATTTGTTGGTGATATTCGTCTATTTGGCTCCCTCTCTGATTTATCCCTCAGTCTTATAAATGCATTTAAAAGACAAGAAAGGAATTATCCTCCACTAAAAATAAAATGTTCTTTGTAATAAAATGGAAAAAATGTCAGTCTTAGAGTCAAGAGATTTGGGGTTAAATCTGAGCTCCAACATTGTATGACCACAATAAAGTCATTTAATCTTTTCTCACTTGGTTTCCTCATTCGTAAGATGGAGATACTTGAACCACTGGGGTGATAGAGGTCTCTTTGAGAAAGTATTTTGTAAATCTATGAATGCTATAAAAATCTGATTAATTATGAAATTTGCCTGGTGCATTCCAAAATGAGGTAGAGTTGGAGGAAGAGAACCTAGTGTCAAATCCCGGCACACCTTTAATGTTCGGTATGTTGTGTAATCTCTCCGAATCTCCCTGCCCTCATCAATATAATGAAGATGTTGGATGAGATGATTTCTAAGGTCTCTAGTCTTAAATCTATGATGCCATTATACTTTCAGATATCTGCTAAATCTGAAAAGTACTAAATCTACTTGAGATACAAATTGTAACCAATGTATACAACTACAACGACAAATCACATTTCCTCATCCTATGAAATGTTTACTTCCTCTGGCTTCTTTAGTAACTCTGTCTCCGGAGGTCGAAGTTCCTGCTAGGTTTATGCTGTGGATTAGGGGCAGAAGATTTCAGAGGAGCAAGATACATTTGATCTGACACACTTCAGTACTAGTTAAAATCCTACCTTTCTGCAACCTTACGCTTGTATATATACATATTAAAAAAATTCATTTCATCTCTAATCTCTTTCAATTAAGAAGAAAAGGTTTGCCTTCAGGTTTGTGAAATTTATGGTATGAAACACCTTCGAAATGCTATAACTGTTACACTGAATTTTATTTAGTATTTTGATTATAAATTAGGAAAATGGTACATTAACTCTGTTCTGAGGGTAAGATAAAAAGGCTCCATTTATTTGCTGTTATGCAGTGAGTTTTGCAGCATATGTTATATTTATAATTGCCTTATTAAAACTTATACATTGTAAGTGATAATAATATGGGCCGCTGGCTATAAAATCATCAAAATATATAATGGCATTTTAAGTTTGTTGTATCTACAAATGGGAATTTTTATTTTTAGGGTTTTCTTTTTGCTAATGTTTTTATCACAGGTTTGGCAAAAGATAGAGAGAATCATGGGAATGCTGTTCTCATTAACAGTTTGGTGAATGGGGTTAAGAAAAACAAGAGACCTAAAAACAAAAATGAAGTTTTCTAATAGCAAATAAATAGCCATGCTTGGATTGCAGTAGGCATTGCACTCTTAATTTCTAAAATATGTCTAGGAAATAAACAAACAAAAAACTATCACAGCCATTCTAGGCTATCATGACAGAAATTGTGCCTGTCTCCAAGCTACCACATATTAATATATATATATTTTTTTAATTTTGGAGCTTATCTAATTGCAAGCGCATTTTTTTTTACTTTTTATTAATGTATTAATTTTTAGTTTTCAACATTCATTTCCACAAGATTTTGAGTTCCAAATTTTCTCCTGATCTCTCCACTCCCCCCAACCCTAAGATGCCATGCATTCTGATTACCCCTTCCTCCAGTCTTCCCTCCCTTCTATCACCCCGCCCCCTACTCTTATCCCCTTCCCCCTTACTTTCTTGTAGGGCAAGATAGATTTCTATACTCCATTGTGTATATATCTTATTTCTCAGTTGCATGTAAAAAC
>CM053627.1:186532001-186565077 GCA_028646595.1 Phalanger gymnotis | reverse complement strand
ACAGTGACTTTCACATAGTGTGTTTGTGGTAAATGCATGCCTGTGTGTATGTGTGTGTTTTAATGTGTTCAGAGAAGACAGTATGTTATCTAATATGGAAACTAGTATTCTTCTGGAAGACCCCAGTCTGGACCAAACAGGGAGACTTGAATATGCAAAAGAACAAATGGGATGGTCTAGAAACATTTTGAGAAATGCAAGCATGATTCATCAAAATTGGTTCCTTTTCTCAATGCTGCTACTGATCTTGCCCTTTTCAAAAGGTTTTCCTTCTGACTACTCCCTTCCCCAAGGTGCCTTTCCTTCTATCATCCTCCTCGTCTTAGCCCCTTCTCACCTTACTTTCCTGTAGGGTAAGATGCCCAACTGATTGTGTATGTTAATGCCTCCTTAAGGCAAATCTGATGAGAGTAAGATTCATTCATTCCCTTTCTTGCCTCTTTTATGCAAGATAATTTACCCCATTCTATCTCTGCCTTTCTCCTCCCAGTATATTCCTCTCTCATCCCTTAATTTAATTTTTCACTATCATCCCTTGATATTCAATTCACCCTGTTCCTATATATATATATATATGTATGTATTTATATATTTATATATATATATATATATATGTATATATATATATCCTCTTAAACTGCCCTAAAACTAAGAAAGGTCTCATGAGTTACAAATATCACCTATCCATGTAGGAATGTAAACTGTTCAACTTTAATAATTCCCTTATGATTTCACTTTCCTATTTACCTTTTCATACATCTCTTGATTCTTGTATTTTAAAGGCAAATTTTCTATTCAGCTCTAGTCTTTTGATCAAGAATGTTTGAAAGTCCTCTATGCCATTGAATTCCATTTTTCCTTGAAGTATCATACTCAGTTTTGCTGGGTAGGTGATCTTGATTTTCATCCTGGTTCCACTGACCTCCAAAATATCATATTCCAAGCCCTTTGATCCTTTAATGTAGAACCTTCTAGATCTTGTGTTATCCTGATTGTGTTTCCACAATACTTGAATTGTTTCTTTCTGGCTGCTTGAAATATTTTCTCCTTGACCTGAGAACTCTGAAATTTGGTTATAATATTCCTAGGAGTTTTCCTTTTGGAATCTTTCTCAAGAGGTGATCAATGGATTCTTTTAATTTCTATTTTTCTCTTTGGTTCTAGAATATCAGGGAAGTTTTCCTTGATAATTTCTTGAAAGATGATGTCTACGCTCTTTTTTTGTGATCATGGCTTTCAGGTAGTCCCATAATTTCTAAATTATCTGTCCTGGAACTATTTTCTAGGTCAGTGGTTTTTCCAATGAGATATTTCACATTGTCTTCTTTTTTCATTCTTTTGGTTCTGTTTTATAATTTCTTGATTTTTCATAGAGTCATTTGCTTCCATTTGCTCTATTCTAATTTTTAAAAAATCATTTTCTTAAGGGAGCATTTGGACCACCTTTTCCATTTGGCCAATTCTGTTTTTTAAGGCATTCTTCTCCTCATTGGCTTTTTGTATCTCTTTTGCCATTTGGGTTAGTCTATTTTAAGGTATTATTTTCTTTAGTATTTTTGGGGTCTCCTTTAGCAAGTCATTGACTTGTTTTTCATAATTTTCTTGTATCACTCTCCTTTTTCTTCTCCGTTTTTCCTCTACTTCTCTTACTTGATTTTCAAAATCCTTTTTGAGCTCTTCCATGGCCTGAGACCAATTCATATTTTTCCTGGAGGCTTTTGATGTAGGAGCTTTGACTTTGTTTTCTTCTGGTTGAATGTTTTGATCTTCTCTTTTTATACTATTTATTCATTTCCCCAGCCAATTACTTGACTTTTGAGCTCTCTGTCAAGATAGGACTCTGTTTTCAGAGAGGAGAGTGCTTTGTCCCAAGCTTCAGGGGTTTGGTTCAGTTATATTCAGAGATGCTTCGAGGCATCTGTAAATTTTCTATTCTTCTAAGTTGGTATAATCCAATGAGAGGTGTTTACTCCTCTCCTGGCCTATGCTCTTGTCTGTGAGTGACCAAAAGCACTATTTTCTGCCTTGGAGCTGTGAGGAGGATTCCCTTTCCACAGCTACCATAGCTCTGCCAGGGCTCCTCCTCACCCCAGGACCACCAACCAGGACTGCAGCCCACACCCAAGCAGGGCAAAGCAAGAGAATCCTGCCTCAGCAACTTCAAAGAGATCCCTACAGTCCCTCTCTGATAAGCTGCTTCATCCTCCCACCATATGTGGCCCTACAGCTGCTGCTGCAGCCACCCCCTCCACTGCTGTGAGGCTAGGGCCAGACTTTGGTGTTCTATGATCTGCATCCATGTGGCATCATTCAAAGAACTGTGTTGATAAAGAAACAGATTATTGCACCAATGGGCAGTTTAGGATGCTTGAAAGAAGGGAACTCATCTGTTCCTCTAAATCAGGGGTTATCAAACATTTTTGATTCATGAACATCTTTGGCAGTGTAGAAAATTTTATGGACTCATGCTCACAATAATGCTTTCAAATACATAAAATAAAATGCATAGGATTACAGAGAAAACAAATTATGTTGAAATGCAGTTATTAAAATTATATATTTAAAAATGTTCATGGACCCAAAGTTAAATTCACTTTTCTAACTTCTCTACTGTCAACCTTCCCTAATTCTTCTATGAGTTCCATTATCATCCCTGTCACCCAGGCTCATAACTTAGGAATTATCGCTGTCTCTTGCCTACCTCTCATCTTCTACATCTAATTAGTTGCGATGTCCCATTGATGTTACCTCCACAGTATTTCTCACAGCTGTCCCTTTCTCACTATCCACCCAGACAGACAGACACAAGGGGTCAGTCCCTTATCTGTACTGGGCTGGACAATGGTAAATTGACTCTGAATGACTTTCTGACTCCAGTATCTCCCCTCTCCAATCTGCTATTCATATGATTGACAAAATAATAAAATCATCATTGATTTAGAGTTAGAAGTCACCTTTTCAAAGGCATTTTAATCTAACACTTTCATTTAAAATCAAGGAAACACAGGACCAGATAGGTTAAGTCCTAAGCTCACAGGAGTGTTATATGTTAGAGGTAGAACAGATCTCACCCTTTAACTCCACTATTCAAAAATCTTAAGTGATTCCATATTTCATGTAGGATAAAATAAAAACTCCTTAGTTTATCACATAAGGTTCTCCACAATTTGCCTTTCACTTCCCTTTCCAGCCTCATGCACTCAATGATCCAGCCCAAATGAACTTCCAACTTTCACCAAAGATAGCTTTCCATCTCCCACCTCTATGCTTTTGGACAGATTTCTCCAAGACAGAGATAATGCCTTAAGAACCCTTACCTTCTTCCAAATCTCAGTGCAGGTAATATCTCCTTTGTGAAGTATTGACTTCTCTCTCCCACTCCATCCAAAAGGCCTCAGTGCTCTCTATTTTCTCACATGTTCCTTGACCTCTTGTTGTAAAATTATATCTTACATTTTCAGCAAAATTAACCTTCTTTCCCTTCTTCCCCAATTGACAATAAAAGAAATAATAAAAGAAAAACAAACAAAAACCTGTTACGAATGTGTATAATAGATAGTGAGATCAATAGACATCTGTCTTTAGATATCACCATCAGAAAGATTAGATGATAGATACAGATATCAAGAGAGAGAGATATTTATAGCTATCTCTCTCTAACTTTATATAGAGAGATGTCTCATTCTGTAAACATTCTTTAACATCACTATCAGGTAGCACATTTTATCATTAGTCCTCTAGAATCATGGTTGAACATTAGGATAATCAAAGTTCTTTAGTCTTTCTTTAGTCTTTCAAAGTCGTTTGTTTTTATAATTTAAATATAACTTGTTCAGCCTTTTCCTGATTGATGGGTTTTTATCCCACCCTCATTCCAATTTTTTGCTACCTCAACAAGAGTTATAAATATTTTTTGAAAATTCTTGGAGCTTGAGGTGTATGTGTGTGTGTGTGTGTGTGTGTATACACACATACATATATGTATACACACAAATACATACACACATCAACACACATATATACATATACATACACACATACATATACACCTGTGTGTATATGTATGTATGTGTATATGTGTGTGTGTTTTAGGATTAATAGCTACCTTAATCTACCCTCCCACTAACATTCTCTTTTCTTTCCCTCCACTTTCCCCATTGAATGAGTCATATTTTTGCATTTAACATTTCTAATGTTTCTAAATTTTGCATGTTCAAGTGTGTGTATTCTTCCTTCCTTTAACCAGTTTTCAGAAATGAGGTTCAAATGGCAACCATTCCCCTTCTTCATCTCTTCCTCCTCATTTGTATAGACCTCTACCCTGATTATGAGACAAAATTTCACCTAGCCTTCCTTTCCTTTACCCCCCAGTCATCCTCAGGTTATTTCTCTTCTATTCTTCATTTTTTCCTTTCTGTTATTTTATCACCTCTCTCTTTTCTTCTTCAGGTAATTGGTCTACTCAATTTTGTTTTTCTGTTGTTTCAGTTTTTTCTAAAGCTATGTGACCCCATTTGAGATTTTATTGAAAAAGATAATGGAGTGATTTGTCATTTCCTTCTCCAGCTCATTTTACAGATAAGGAAACTGAGGCAAACATGCTTAAGTGACTTGCCGAGGGTCGTAAAGCTAATAAATATTTAAGTCTAGATTTGAATTCAGGGAAATGAGGCCCAAAACTCTATCCATTGCACTACCTAGCCCTATTTGATGCCCTGTAAGATTTACATGTAATTTTTCAAGGTAAGTTTGTTTGTTTATGTTTGTTTTGGTAAGCTTATAACTTTTGCTTTGTGGAATATGATATTCTAAGCTCTCTGATGCTTTAAGTGATGGCAGTTAAATCTGTGGGATTCTGACTGTGGCTTATAGGTACCTAATTTTTTTCTTTGTGACTACCTGCAGTACTTTTTTTCTTTGACCTCAATGCTCTGAATTTTGTCTATAATATTACTGGGAATTTTCATTGTGGGGTTTCTTTCAAGAGGTAATAAGTAGGTTCTATTTCCATTCTGCCCTCTAGTTCTAAGAGATCTGGGCAGTTTTCTTTTACAATTTCTTAAAATATAATGTCTAGACTATTTTTTCTTTTGACCATAATTTTCAGATAGTTCAATTATTGTTATTTTATTGTTATTTTTTCTCTTCTTGTTTTCTATGTCAGTTGTATTTGTTATGAGATACCTCACATTGTCTTCTATTTTTAAAATTCTTTTAACTGTTTAAATGTTTCCTCTTGCCTCATGGAATCATCACCCTCTATTTGATCCACTCTAATTATGAATCTGTTATTTTGAGCAAGGTTTTGAATCTCTTGTGCCATGTTATTAATTTCTTGGCAATTCTTTCTCCTATAGCTGTAATGTCTTTTCCATTTTTCCTCTAGTACTCACATTTCATTTATAATAAACATTTTAAAACTACTTTGATAAACCTTTTGCTCTATTTCTTCCATGAATTCTAATTGAATTTTTGCCCAAGGTAAGCTATTCTTTGATACTTTGTGCTTGTAGATGTTTTAGAGTTGTCATCTTACTTCTGGGTTTATGTTTTGAACATATCTATCACTATTTTTATGAAGAATTTTAAAAAAAGTTGTTGACTCATTCATCAACCCTGTGTTTTGATTTTGGTTTTTTTGTTAAGTTCAGGCTCTATGAGCTTCTAGAAGGTGGTTCTGAGCTGGTGCTTTTGCTGCTTCCTTGGGAGTATTGGATGCTATTATATTCCAGGCTTTTGTGGGCAATTTGAGCTTTGCACTTGTAAGTTTTTAGTTCTCCCAAAATGGTCTGATCCAGGATAAAATCTGATCACTGTCCCTCTGGTTCGTGTTCTTCAAGTTCTTGACCTGGATTTCTGTCTGAATAACAGTAGACAGCTAATGGACTAAGTCATTATCAGTCTGAATCTGCTGATTCAGAATGACTTCCTTTTAGTCTGGGATTCTTTTGCTGATTATTCCTTGTCAGGTTTCACATAGGGCTAACAGCTGGAACTGAGATTATATTCCACTCCAGGGTATTAGTAACACAGCTTCTGCTTGCTTCTGACCATCCTCCTTGCTCATTGCACAGGACAGGGCTTTCAAACACTCCTGTTAGACTTCTACCTTTGGTTTCCTCCTCTGTCCACCTGTGACCTGGAACTGAACAGTGAGTGATAAATTTGCCAGTTGGTGACTCTTCCTATATCCTACACTAGAACTGAGACGTCTATATGCTAGATATGATACCTCTTCTTGTCTGAGTATATAAACTTTTCCTACCCTGTAGTGTTCTGACTATGCTCCTGACCAGACCCTATCCACAGACCTCTTGGTCTATCTCCTTATGCTAACCTGGATTAGAAAAAAAGTGACTCACTGGGATTTTTTTTCTGGGATCTCCTATTAGTGATTATTAGATCTGCTGAGTTTTCTAGATCTGTTTGTAGAGTGGGGTTGGGGGGGTGTTTACTTATTCTAGCTACTTTGCTTTTCTAGCTCCTCCACTCTTCTTATAACTCTTCGATCTCCCTCTCTTGTCTTTTCAGATCCTACCAGGAATCTTCTTATGACCATGTTGTAAGCTACTTGAGAGCAGGGGCTGTTTCACTATTTAATGATTATTTTTATATATCTGGAAGCTACTACTACCTTGCACATGGTAAGAGCTTGAAAAAATGTGATTGTGGTCACTAACAGACCAGAACCCAGACCAGGAGAGGAGTAAACACCTCTCCTTTGAATCGTGGAAGAACTAAAAATTTACAGATCCCTAGAAATATCTCTGAAAACAGCTGTGCAAAACCCCTGAAACTTGGGACGATGCACAACACAGAGGTAAAAAGTCAAGTAATTGGCTGGGAAAATGAGCAAACAATGGGAAAAATCAGGCTATAGAATCTTACTTTGGTGACAAGGAAGATCAAAACATGCAACCAGAAGACAACAAAGTCAAAGCTCCTATCGAAAACCTCCAAGAAAAATAGTAATTGGTCTCGGGCCATGGAAGAGCTCAAAAAGGATTTTGAAAATCAAGTAAGAGAAAATAAAGTAAAAATTGTGTAGAGAAATGAGAAAAAAATGTAGTTTCGAGACCATAGGAATAAGCTGAATACCCCTCCTCTATATTATACCCTGATTGGACCACACTTGGACTATCATATGCAAGTCAGGACTTCATGTTTTACAGGGCATTGACAAGCTGGAGCACATCCTGCAGTAAATGACCAGGAGAGTAAGGAGACTCACAATCTTATAACATGGGCGTCGGTTTTTAAAATTGTGAATTTAGCTTGAAAAAGAAGAGACTTACGTGGGGTATGATTAGTATCTTGAAGTATTTGAAGAGCCCTCAAGTTGAAAAAGTTTAGTGTTGTTCTGCTTAGCCCTGGAGGGCAGAAATTATTTGGAAGTTACAGGTAGACATTGATTGAGTCACCATAAGGAGGAATTTCCAAACTCTTCTAGCCATCCAAAAATGAAATTGGATGTTTAATAAGTAGTGAATTACCTGAAGCAAGACTTTAAGATGAGGATGGATTGGGGCAGCTAGGTGACACAGTGAGTAGAGTACAGGCCCTGGAGTCAGGAAGACCTGAATTCAAATCCCACCTCAGACACTTGACACACGTACTAAATGTGTGACCTTGGGCAAGTCACTTAACCCCAATTGCCCTGCCAAGAAAAAAGCAAAAAAAAAAAAAAAAGATGAGGATGGATGACATGATAACTATCAGTACACTTACCATTACAGGTACATTTTTTTTGTCTAAAATCTGTAATACCAGATCATCCAATAGTTAAGAACATGACTGTCTCTTCATGAGTTTGTTCAGGTGTCAAGGCCTAATGTAAAGCCCCACTTTTCAAGATCTACTCATTTTTGGCGTGGTCTAGTTACTAGTGGGAACAGTGACAGTTCAGAGCTGAAATTTATTCTCAGGAAACTCATCAAAACAAATTAATCTATGACTACATTATTACTTAGAAATATAAAAGGAAAATCAAGCAGTAAACACTAACCACCTCTTATGACAGAGCCACTGTGCTATTCGCTAATTCAGATAATAATGAAATTGGGGAGAAAATAATATCTCCTAATTAAATTGGTTGGGAAAAATTCATGGAGTTGGTGGGGTTTTAGGAGATACATTTTAGAAAATCAGTTCAATTATCCCATCTGTTTCTTAGCATAAAGCAGGAGTCCATCTCAGTCCTCTTCCCAAGTTGTTACCCTTGTCCATATTTATGCCTAACAATAAATTTACATGTTTTATTCATGGAGAGAAAAGCACTGAGGAAAAGCACTCTATATTCTGGCCAAAATTGCTATTCCTTGAAGTAAGTGTTCCGCGATCTATCTTTGTGGATTTTTTAAAATTGTCATGACTAGAATATACACCCTCTTCATCTTCTTAGAATACCTAATTTCTTTCAAGGTTTAGCCCATGTGTCACCTACTATATGAGCCTGGAGTTAAGAAGGCTAGTGTTCAAATATGACTTTGGATATTTACTAGCACTGTGACCTTGAGCAAGTCATTTAACTTCTGTTTGCCTCAGTTTCTTCAACTGTTACAGGAGGAGAATAATGGCACCTACCTGTCCTGGGTTGTTGTCAGGATCAAATGAGGTAACATTTATAAAGCGCTTAGCATAGTACTAAAATTCCATTCCAGGATTTTGGCAGCTAGAGAGTGTGACTTTGAAAATCCAGTGTGATAGGGATTCTCAATTTTCTCAGCACTTCTTAGTTTCATATGATACCAATTTCCCTTCAGGTGGTACCAGATTGTTAATAGTATCTATGACCATGTGCCTAGATATCCCCAAGCTTAGTGGATTCAATGTTGTTACACTACATCTGGGATATTGTAGTCAGTATTAAATACTGTAGTATTCTGTACTGACTACTATGTAGTCAGGAAGGGAATTGTTAACCTGAAGAATATTCATAGGGTGGTGACTAAGACGATGAAGTTACTACAGACCATGCCATATGATGATCCAATGCAAAAACATTTATTAAGTAATTATTGTTGCTAGGTGCTAAGCATACAAAGACAATACAAATGAAAACAACATCTGACCTCAGGAAACAGAAAATTCGAGAGGCCCAACATGTGAATAGATCAATATGTACACAATGCTTTGAAGAGACATGCGGCACTAACTATAAGAGAAGGAAGAAACAGGAAAAAAGGAGAAATGGAGGAAGAGAAACATTTAAAATGCTAAGCACTTGAAATATAAATCTCATTTTATCCTCACAACAATCCTGGGAAGTAGGTGCTAATACTATTCCTATTTTATAGTAGAGGAAACCCAGGCTAACGGTAGTTAAGTGAATTATCCCAGGTCACATAGCTAGTATCTGAAGCCAGATTTGCAAACACATCTTGCTAATTCCAAGCTCAGTGCTCTATCTACTGAAACATCTAGCTTCAGATAGTAGGTGGCACTTGAGCTAAACTTTGAAAGAAATTAGGTATTCTAAGAGGGGATGAGGAGAGGATATATTCCAAGCAAGAGTAACAACTTTAAAAGGGTACAGAGGTAGCACACAGAAGATCTAGTTTATGGAGTAATAATTTTGCCTGGAACATTGTTGTTGTGTTTGTCCTTCATTCTCGAAGAGGACCATGACATCAGGGAGATGATGACATGACTTGCAGTTGACTTCGATTTGAGTGAGGGAGGGCTGTGCAAGGTCACCAGCCTCGCTTTCTCCTCCAGAGCCATCTGGGTCCAGTGGCCTGATATTCACCAAGATGACTGGAGATGGCCCAGCATGCATTGGGAGACCCTGGCCCCTTTAGGCTAAGGTCTCTTCAGGTTCTCACTTTGTTTGAGGTAACACCCATTCAGTGACTAGGCCTCTTTAAGAAGTTAATCAAGGGGTGGCCCTTTTAATCAAAACTCAAAAAGAAAAAAATCAAACTGGAAGAGGAAGACCCTCAGGGTTCCTGGCCAAAAGAGAAACAATTACTATTTGGTGTTTACATTCACTCTGTGCTAGGAGGGCAGGGACATATTGTCCAGTCTATGAGCTCCAGAGTGAAATGGGTTTAAGGTTTGGATTTTGAGAAAGAAATCTAGCTAGTAAACCCTAAGTTAAGGAGGCAACTTCAGCCATCTAAATGGAGCAGGTACAAGAGGCAGAGGCACAGGCAGAGGCTACTCACAGGTTGTGTTTGGCCTTCGTTCTCGAAGAGGATCATGACAGGGAAAAGATGAAATGACTCGCAATTGACTTTGACTTGAGAGAGGGAGGGCTGTGCAAGGTCACCAGCCTCACTTTCTCTTCCAGAGCCATCCTGGTCCAGTGGCCTGATATTCACCAGGATGACTGGAGATGGCCCACAATGCAATGGGAGACCCTGGCTCTTTCAAGCTAAGGTCTTTTCAGGTTCTCACTAGAACATAGAATTTTGTGAAGTAATCCTTGAAAGATAAACTAGAGCCTGTGAACGGTATTACATATCAGCCTAAAATGTAGTTAATCTATCTCAAAGACAATAGGGAGACAATGTCATTGAACTGAGAAGTAGCATGGTCATTTTTTTTTGCTTTAGGAAAGTTATTTTGACATTTGAGTGGAGGATGGATCAGTAAGAAAAGATACTGAAAGGCAGGAGTCCAATTAGATGGTTGTAATAGTCAGTATTTACTAAACATCTACTGTGTGTCAAGCCCTGAGCTAAGCGCTGTGGATAACAAGAAAGTCAAAAGACAATCCCTGTCTTTGAGAGGTTCACAGTCTAATGGGGGAAGTAACATGAAAACCACCATGTACAGATAAGTTATATACAGGATAAATTGCAGATAAGGATCACAGTGAAGGCACTAGCATTAAGAAGAATCGGAAAAGGTGTTTTGTAGAAGGTACGGTGTTACATAGGTCTTGAAGAAAGCTGGAATCCAGGACTTGGAGATGGTGGGGAAGAGTATTTCAGGCATGGAGGATAGCCAGTGAAAATGCCTAAAGCCTAGCAATGGAGTGTCTTGTATAAGGAACAGCAAGAGGCCAGTGTCTCTGTTTCACAACATACTTGTTGGGAAATAAGGTATAAGAGAACTGGGTAGGTAGAAGATGGCCAGATTGGGAAAGGTTTTAACCACCAAACAGAGGATTTTATATTTGATCCTGTAGGTGATAGGGAGCCACTGGAGTTTATTCAGTACAGGACAGTGGGGGGAGAGGAGAAGGACATGGTCAGATCTGTGCTTTAGGAAGCTTAATTTGACAGCTAAATGGAGAATAGATTGGGATAGGGAGAGACTTTAGGGGAAGAGGCAATGAAGGACTGATGTAGTGTAGCAGCTATGTGAGTAAAGAGGTAAGGATGGATTTAAGAGATGTGGAGGTAGACTCCACGAGACTTGGCTACTTACAGGAATATTTAGCTTAGAGAGAAAAAGACTTAGGAAGGATATAACCTGCATCAAATGTTTAAAGTCATGATAAAGATAAACTAGACTTGTAAAAATAAGGAAAAATGAATGGAATTAGCTTCAAAGCAAGGGAAAACTTCCTTAACCATTAAAATGACCAAAGGTGGAATAGGCTGCCCTGGGACTTAATGAGCTTTCCGTTACTGCAGGTCATCTAATAGAGGTTGGTTGGCCACTTGTTGGAAATGTATAGCAGAAGGATTATGGGTCGGTCACAGTCCTTCCACAACTCTTCTCCAGTAGAGGCAGACCCACATGAAAATGTAATTAGAAAACATTTAACAAAATGAATAAAAGTACAACAGAACAGACCTTTGCTTGTAAACTTCTTCCAGGGTCAGATAGGTTAGACCAGAGACAAACTGAAGATGGTCGGCTGCTGCGAGTCCCATGACCACCACCTGCAATCCTTTGGCTGGCCTGCAGTAGAATATAGATAATGTTAATCTGTGTTTTTCTCAGTCACTGTGCCGATGGCTGGCATCCTTATGTACAGTTTAGTAACTCCATTTCTACTTGAGTTTGACATCAATGCTCTAGAGGATTTTCTTTTTCTTGTCAAAGTTGGACAAGATGAATTTTGAGGTTTCTTCTGGCCTTAAATATTGTGATTCTGTGCAAACCCAATTGGCTTCTGCTTATGGAATGCAGGAAACTTGGTTTCAATTCTATATTTGTATGTTGCCAATATGCCTCCCTCTTCATACTATGTTCCTAATAATAACAGCTAACATTTATATAGTGCCAACTATGTGCCAGGCTAAGCACTTCATACATATTACCTCATTTTATCCTTGTGGTAATACTGGAGGAGAGTTGCTATTATAATCCCAATTTTGTAGATGAAGAAACTGAGACAAAGAGAGTTTAAGTGACTTTCCCAGAGTCACATGGCTAGTGTTTGAGGCTGAATTCGAACTCTGATCTTCCTGAATCCAGGCATACTACTCTATACACTGCACTACCAAGGTGCCCAGTAGCTATGCTTCTTGGCCCAGTCTTGGAAACCTTAGCCTCTAGATGTAAAACCAGCCTGCTACCTATAGGTGAAGATGAACAACAGCAGAGGGTCATCATTTTCCACTGTCTTTGTGGGGGAACAGGAGTCCAGTTTCTTTCCCCTTCAAAGGGGGATACTTGGGGCAGCTAGGTGGCACAGTGAGTAGAGTGCTGGCCCTGGAGTCTGGAGGACCTGAGTTGAAATCCGGCCTCAGACACTTGACATGTGTACTAGCTGTGTGACTTTGGGCAAATCACTTAACCCCAATTGCCCTGCCAAAACAAAAAACCAAAACCAAAAGGAGATATTGGGGATGAAAAGATCTATTGCAAAGCATTTGTGGAATATAAATCTCATTGAGAAAAATATGAATTTGTTTCACATATTTTCCATTCTTCTAAGAGTTATGAATATATTATAGATATTTTCACAGATGACCCTGTAACTGTGTCACTTAGTGTGATACAATGGAAAGAGCGCTAGATTTGTAGTCAGTGGACCTGAGTTCAAATCCTTCCTCTGTTACATATCATCTTTTTATCTTGGGCAAGATCATCAGCAGCTTCAGTTTTTTATCTGTAAAATGGGGGATTATATTATTTAACTAATAAAGCCCCTTCTAGCTATAAATCAAAGGCTCTTAATCTAGGGTCTATAAACTAGATAGACAGACCGATAGATAGATAGATAGATAGATAGATAGATAGATAGATAGATAGATATAGATAAGCTTTATTTCAATAAAATTAGTTTCTTTGTAAGAGTATTTTATACTTTGCATTTTAAAAACATTCTGAGAGAGTCCACCAAAATGCCAGTGTAAATGATAACCAAAAAAGGTTAATAATGCCTTTTTAAAAATCTATAATCTTATGTATGAATGTAGTGGTAAACTTTATTTTGCTTACACATAATGGACAAAAGTTAAGTTTTAGCCCATGTCCAGATGGGTCAAGTCTTCTTGGCTGCTGTAAAATGAAGAGCTTATGTACCTAATTCAAGGAGGGAAAAACTCTTATAAACTTCAACTCTCCGGTTAACATAGGTCCAAATTCAAGTGTGTAGCTCACCTTTCCAGTGGTGCAGTAGCCAAGAAATATTGAGCAGCCACAAGAAATAGTGGAATTTTCAAGTAAATCACAAGGATTCAAAGTAAACCAAGTAGGGCACACTCTGAGGGACACTGTACCGTGAAAACAACTGAAGCACACCACGCTTTTGTCCTTTAGGTAAAACACGAACAAACCACAACCTTTGAAATGTGCGAAAGAATCAGAGCGTGATTCATTTATTCCAGGGTCACTTCTAGCTTCAGCTATCAGGTGAAAAGAAAACACTTGAAGTCATAAATTTTCTTTTCCACTGCTGCTAAAAACAGATTTTCCATGGCCCCCTCATCTCTCAAGCTTTCTCCCTGCTTAAGATGTATACTTTTCAAGTCTGGACTCTTAAGTCATATCCAATAGTCCTTTGCCAGCAGAGCGATTCATCAACAGCTCACTTGGCCTCCCTTCCACTTGTTATCTTTTTTTTAATTTTACAAAGGAAATCACTCAGGGGCCAAGGAAACTTCAAAAAGATTTGAAAGAAGAACTAAAGTCCCCAATACCCTTCTAGAATACCAGCTGAGTTAAAACCCATGTGAACTGTCATTTAATAATCCACGAATATAGACTTATAGATGAAGAGCATTGAATGATCTGGGAAAAAAACAAAACGAAAAACACTTTCCATTTATATATGTGCACTTTTTACTTTTCCTAGGCAATCATTCTTTTTCTTCATCTTTTTTTTTAACCAGCTAAACAGAATTCCTCAATTTCATAAATTATCAAGCTGTTTAGGATGCATAATGAATCGGATTGTACTGTGCCATATTTATGAGGGTTATTCATGCACAGTATGAGATAATCATAAATTATTTTGTTAACAAAATCTCATGAGAAACCATTTAAAAAGCCTCCCCTTGAGTAACTTCCCTTGGCATAACTGATGTCTGATATTTTTTTCCTATTGGTTAAATCAGGAATGAGCTATTTATTACATTTATAATTATAAGTAAGGCCCATCTGCAGAATATTGAAGCAATCTGTGGAATAAATATAAAGGACTCTTTGAATTCAAAAATGTTCAAGAAAGTTTGGGTGAGAGAGGGGAATGGATTTAATGGCTTGATTCTTTAGGTATAGCTTCACCCATAAGTCACATCTGTGTCTGTAGTCTTGCTTCTTGCCTAACACACACATATACACACATATATACCTGCACAAAAGCTAAGGATTTTGTTAGTTTCTGGAGCAACATAGTAGTATATATCATTTTATTTTGTTTTGGTAATGGACAGGTCTAAACAAGGTTCATGAAAATAAAAGTGAGACCAATGAGACTTTTATTTCCCCCTAAAAATAGAAGTCCAAAAGACATCAAATACTCTTTAATTGGGATTGGAAATATTCCAAGTTTGACTTTCAAAAAAGCTTTGATTTACAGTAGTTCATGTTGGGCTCATGTTGAGCCTGCCAAAAATCCAAGCTAGATCAGAGCTTTTTTTGAAATAAACACAAGCTTAATCTGATGTAGGTATTTCAAAACTCCCACTGCTTGTTATAACATCATCTGTTACTGAATGATTTATAAATCATCCCTCTACAGGCAAATTTCTACAAGATTGAGGGTGAGATATTTTAACCTAAGGACACAAGGACATGTCTAACTTCTGTATTACAATTAATGCATTCCTGACACATTTATAGGTCAGCTACACCTGGAAGTAAATCTATGAACAGCCGTGTATTTTCTTTGTTTTCCTTCAGGAATGTGATGCAATCTGGATTTTTTCAGCACCTAAAAATATTTTGTCTAATAATCCGAGAGTAAAAATGACATAGTACCTCCAGGTGCATGGAGATAAGTATGAACTGCACATGACTACAGAAAAGCACAAATAAAAAACAATCCACACTATACCCTAGGTTTATAAACAAGTGTTTTAGGCATGCTCATGTTTGTCAATTTCAAAATGTTAGTGAAGTTCAAAGGTACTTTGAATAAACTCTTTATTATTTTTCCCTAGTTAAGGTTGTTGCTTTTTCCCCCTTATCACTTCAAGGACCCATTATTCCATCCATGTTGGTACTCCTTCCATGAATACACGTCTTAGTAGGCAACTTTTATGAGTTTCTGTGTCAAAAAGTTGTATCAGCTGGTGGTGAGCCTTTCCAAACTGCCTGGGCTGTTACCATGAAGTATAGCTCTAGTTTGTCAGGCAAATAGGACTTTACACCTGAGTGCTAATGGAGGTGGGAAGAGAGAGTAAGGGATGGTCAAGATTCTTTCATGGACATGGGGAGATACTTCCTCCCAGGGAAGGTGCTCTTCTTTTCTTAATGGTCATCCAGCCTGCACAATGGACACTGGTAATGATATACTCTCTCTCTTGGTTTGAGAGATCCATACAGCCAGAATGTCCTCTGAATCACTGCACAATCTCCCCTCCGCATAAGCATTATTGATCCCATATCTGAAGTCTTTCTAACTCAGTAGAACTTGCAAGAGGAAAGATCCCCTCTATATCAGGATGGAGACATGGGATAAGAAATTGATGGAGGAATTTCTCCATTTTCTAGACAAATTTTCTTTGAATAATTGAGAGCTTCCTGTACTTGGTACTCCACTCTATTTTGATTAGCTCATCTAGCTCTTACAATTTTCATTATGCAGTTATATGCTGCCAAGAGAATCTGGATCGAAAGTGAAAAAAAAACAATTAACCAAAGCCTCTGGTAAAAAAAATTAATAAGCTGAGACTAAATGCCTTTTTTTAAGCTCTCACCCAAGGTCTCCTGGAATCTATCTCTGTGACTTGAGGACTCATACCACTGATATGAGATAGGAGGTATCAAATCTATTTCTTCCCAAGGGATGAAGGACCACCAGGCCTTGCTATCTGCCACCATTGCATCCTCTGTTTCTCCAGGCCTCTGCATTGCCTATAATCTCCAGACTCTAGTCATTGCCATTGGACCTACTGATGTAAACAAGGGACTTTTGAGCCTTAGCATCTCCTCTCCCCATGCCCTGGGTCTTCCAGGCTTCCCCATCTACCTTGTGCCTGCATTTTCTTTTATGTGTTGTCTCCCCCGATTAAAGTGTGAACTCCTTGAGAAGAGTGGCTGTCTCACTTTTTCAGTTTTTGTCCTCAGCACTTACCACACTGCTTTGTACAAAGCAAGTGCTTAATAAATGCTTTTTAATTTGGTCATTCATCCTTTCATTCATAACTTTTAAACCTAACCTAGGATTAACAGATACTCTCTCCTTGCTTTGGCTACACTTCTTAAATAAAGAGGTAAGTAAAAGTTAAGTCTGAAATAGATTGCATATATATATATATATACATATATTTGTATATAAATTTGGCTTGATAATTTTTATCTTCTTCAGTTTTTTACAACCTTAAACTTGAAGTTTATCATCCTTCTACACTAAAAGTCCATTATTCAGTCTCAATGTCCCAGTCGTTGCTTATTTTCTAGGAAAGAAGAGTATTCAAGATGACACATCCACTATGGTGACTGATGGTGGTGGCGATGTTTTTAATTTACTTGCCATTATAGAGCAACATTCTTTACTACTAGCCCAGTAATGGGATGTGTGAAAGAGGGAAAAGGCCCTTGGAGACCTTGTGATAAAAAATATTTGTTGACTGCTAACTCTCTTGAAGTCCACTGCCAGAAAGATTCTCCAACAGGGGCCATCACCTGGAGAAAACAAGCATACTTCAGTCCATATTATCCTGGAATCTTACACAGTAAGAAGTGACCGACTGTGAACTCCTGGGTAACTCATGCCCACAAGGTGCTGTGACAGAGGATTCTGTTTCATAAGAACTCAGTCCAGAGAGATAGACAGCTAGGTAACCAGCTTGAACTGCACCTGATAGATTTCTGCCAGTTTCTGCTGGAGGAGAAAATTCTACCAGTATCAGGGTCATGGATAGTTTTGCAATTAACCCTCTATAGAATTTTCTGGTAAGGGTGTAGTTAGAACAAGCTATGTAGAAATAAGATCGAAATAATATAGGTAAATGCTCCAAGCCATAATATGAATCCTTCTTATGAAAGAAGTACAGAACAATCAAATTATTTGCTGTCTTGTTGGGGGCAATTGCTATCTGCAATAATAGACTTCAAACCAATTATTATTGTTATGCAATTATATAGTACTTTATATTTGCAAAGCACTTTACAATAACTTTTATGAGATATTCTTCTCAATAACCCTGTGAAGGTCAGAACATCTCTAAGAAATAAAACTTTTATTTTTAACATTAGAAAAATTAAAGCGCTTTCTGTTACAATTGGCTCTGTGCTCAAGCTCATGACCTTAAAATTATGTTATTTAGATTCTTTCTGCCATTTAACTGGAGAGCCTGGTATAGTAGCAAAGAAAATAAGAGTATAAACTAGCAAACTCGCAAGAGGGAAGTTCAACTTTCATTAGCAAAGCTGCCTTTGCTCCCTAATTATTAAGAGGTAAATGGGTTGAAGGTGGCAGATGGCTGGGGTTCCAATGTTAATTCTGGATAACAATGGAAGAAAAATCCAAGTACTATGTGAGATGGAGGTCAAGATTCAGCCACCTAGATGAGACTGGGTCAGGAACTCCCCATAATTTCAAGTCACTCGTCAGAGTTTCCAAGAGTTTCTGCTCAGAACTACCTCCTCTCTCCCTTTGGGGAAAAATTCAAGTTTCAGATTCCCCAAATGCCATTAGAAATACCTGTTATTGGAGCAGCTAGGTGGCACAGTGAGTAGAGCACCGGCCCTGGAGTCAGAAGGTCCTGAGCTCAAATCTGGCATCAGACAGTTGACACACTAGCTGTGTGACCTTGGGAAAGTCACTTAACCCCAAATAGCCTGCCTTCCACTCTTAAAAAAAAGTATATTATAAATACCCCTTATTGCCCAATCTGGTAGAGATTATATCCACATGACTATCAATCAGAAGTTATTTTTTGACCACTTTCTCTGATCTCTTCAAGTGGAAGTCATTGCATTGTGGGTGGGGGATGGATGGCGAACCAACATTCTGCTGGCCTTCCATCCTTTTATCTAACATCATCAGGACACTATTTGAGACTTTTGGCCAGCCACCTGTCATCTTCCACTCATGACATGTGAGCAATTCCTTAATGACACCATTTACTCCTAGCCTTCTTTGGAGTAACTCATTATGTGTTTTAATTGTTTACCCCCACCATGTGCCTTGCCATTGTCCTATGATATTAATTTTTATTTATTAATTTTTAATTCCTCTGAAACTGTTGCATGCAGTTATAGCAGTGGAACGCATTACATATCGAAGGGACTTAGGTAAATACCTTTTCAATTGAATCAGATCAGATCACCTTGCATGTCAAATTTGAAAGTTATCAAGATTTTCAAACACAGACTAAATATTATCCTTCTTATCCCAAATGGAGACATTCCCTATGATCACAAGGTTGTCAGATGACATATATATATATGTATATATATATATATATGTATATATATATGCATATATATATGTATATATATATATACATATATAATAGCCAGGGAAAAACAAGCTAATATATATTAAATATATTAGCTTGTTTTTCCTTGGCCCCGCACACTAACCTCCTATTCTTAAACCCAGCCATCATAACCACATACTTTGCAATAGCCCTGTCTGTTTGGAGGCAGAGAGACAAATCAAACCTCAAATACAGAGCAGTTTTATTTTCCTTTTACGCTGTGATGGATGCAAGTTTTACAAATGCAAGCAGAAACTGTTTCTTACATTTTATTTTATACTGACTTGATAGGTAGAAAGGAAGGGCTCAATAAATCCTTATTGATAGATCAAATTCAGAAGGAAACTAAAATTGTCCAGTTTACAAGGCACAGATTACTCAAGGGCCCAAGAATGTTAGAGAGTGCATAGTTTAATTCATAATTTTAAATAGAGGCCTAAAGATATAAAGAAACGTCAAATATTAAATTTAAAATATTAATTTAATGGTCAAATCTAGGTTAGAGGACTGTAATCTCAATCTTAATGTTATTCCAAGTATCAAAAGATCTAATGATTAAAAGGACCATAGAAACAAAGTGTCCCATCTCTTCATTTCACAAATAACAAGTATCAATGAAATTTACTCCGTGCAGTACTTCCAAGTTTGGGGGGAAAATCAAAACAGAATGACGCCTTTTATACTATCTCATTTGTTCTTCAAAACAACACCATGCCTTAAACTATTCTCATTTTACAAATAAAGAAACAAAGCCTCAGAGAGTTCAAATGATTTGTCCAGGAATCCATAGCTAGTAAATGTGAAATATGGAATTTGAACATGGGTCATAATGGCTCTAAGTTCAATATTCTATCCATCATACAATATTGCTTCAACTGAGGTGCAAAGAATTTAAGTGACATGCCCAAGGTCACCCAGGAGGTAAAGGATTCGAGCACAAATCTTATACCAAATCCAGGGCTCTTTTCATATCCCCACATTGCCACTCATTACCCACAAGCAGCAATATGTTACCATCCTGTAACTGGTAGGGTCATTGGAAAATTTCTCTTTACTTTTTTTTTTTCTATATCAGTAGGCAGTTATACCTTGAAACCAGATCATAAACTAGACCATAGGTTGCAGGAAGAAGTTTCCTCCCTTGGTAGAATAATGACTTTTTTTCAATTTCTGAGCTGAATTCTATGAGCATGAAACTTACAGAAAATTCTGATGTAATTATTTCGTCTGACATATGCATTGGTAGATGCCTACAGTCAGCTGGATCTGACCACTCAGAAAGACTTGAGCAGTATGGAAAAGGTGTTATTACTGCTAATAATGTTTTAAGCAATTGAAAAATTGGACAAACAAAAAAGATCACCTAGGGACTCTTATAAATAGTGTGTTTACTGTTATATTTAAATGGTTATTAAAACAGCTCTGCATATTATGATTGAAAATATAATGCTTTCCTTTTTAATAATGTGTGTTAATAATACTGATGATTAAAGAGAAATAATCATATAAAATTTCTACAACGACTATGTAAAGCAGATTTGCCCAAGGGCAATTTGACGTTCCAAGAGGCCTCCATCCCCCAAAGACTGTCAGGTTTTCCAATTGCTCTATTTAAGAGCATCATACATCTTTGTGGGAGATGGAGCCGTCAAGGGAGACATGGGGGGGGCAGGGACCCGGAGTCCCTTATTTCCTCTGCAGGGGATTGAGGGAAATATCATCTACGTTCTGCATTCTCTTTGTGGGGATTGGGGATTAGGCCATTTGCTCCCCTGGGTGACTGGGCAGCTGTCACCATACCATCCCCATGGCTATATTTTGATTTGGCAGATGACAGAAAAGGACGTAGTCTTGTAGGCCCACGGTGAGTATAGAAATGGAGGGAAGTACAAGCAGTGGAGCAGTGACCCAAGTTTTTCTTTCCTTTATAGCCTCCAATAGAATCGATTCTATAATCTGGCAGCTCCTAGGAAGATTGTTACTGGTTAGGAGAGGTGTCAGCTGTGTCTGTAGGATGTTAGGAATTCAGGTAAAAAACAAAACACTAGGGCAATTGTTTGGATGTTTCAAAAATATCTAGATGTTTGATTTTGTACATGAACACAATGAAGTTCTAACTACACAATGACAACCAGAGGCAGTATCCATATAACTCTACTCTACGGTGTCAGAACATTCCTAATCCAATAATTCTTTTGTTTGGTGCAGATATACAGATGACTAATTAATGTTTTCCTCCTTCTTTCCTTCCTTCCTACTCCCTCTCCCTCTCCATTTCCCTCTTCCCTTCCCTTCTTTCCCTCTCTTCCCCTCCCCCTTCCCTTCCCCTCCTTGCTTCTCTCTTTCTTCCTCCTCATACAGATTCATCATAGAATCATAAATCCTGAGCTGGAAGGAACCTCAAAGACTAGCTAGTCTAATTCTCTCATTTTATAGATGAGAGCGTTTAGGAGCTGGACAGTTAAATGATTTGATGAAGTGTCACATAGGATGAAATACATGTTCTCTACCTCCAAGATATCAGAACCAATGTTCTTTTCATTGTATCACTCTGGTTAATGTGTTGACCTTATACCTGAAAGGATATTTGACAAAATTGCATCCTTTCCATTTGTGTATATATATATATATAAAGGTACATTAATATACATCATTTTTTCAGATGTTTTTGTACCTTATTATAATAATTACGATCACATTTCCTTTTCCCCTTGAATTCTTAAAGAACTTTAAGCTGTGCCATGCCTTTGTAACACCTCAGGTAACTATAAGTCAATTTTGCATCTTAATTTTCAGTTTATATGTAATTTATAAGATCATAAATTTGGAGTTGAAAAATTTAGAGGCTTTCTGAAGCAACCTCATTTTCCAGAAGAAGAAACTGAGATACAAAAGGTCAAGTGATTTACCCAAGAGGAAGAACCAGAATTGGTACCAGAGGCAGGATTTGAATACAGGTCCTCTTTTTCCATTGTATCACGATGCTATATTCACATTTTGTCTTTATGTGATTAATTTCATAGATGTTCAAATGTCCTTTCCCACCTCACCCCCATCCATCATAGTGCCTGAGTACCCATTAGGTATTGTGTTATCTTGAATTATATGGTTAAATACACCTACAAATATATATATTAACAGTATGTGATTGGTTGAATGCAATGAAGGATCAATTAAACATCAAAAAGAGAAAAGAGAACAATTGGATCCCCAAAACCGCAGCAATCTCTACATGCCCCATATTCCACCTAACACCTATTTTACGCTGCTCTTAGTCTAAGTTTTCACCAGGAAATGGAAAGTTGAGTGCACAGTCCAATGAATTTTTGCTACTATCTCCTAAAATGCTGCATGTTTTTAAGTTTTCCTTTGGGAGAACTTCTATATTATTTATGGGATACACAAGCATACGTATTTCATTATGCACTTGGCAAAATGGAATATTCTTCCTGTAAGTCCAAAGCCTTCTATTCATGAAATGTTATCATTTCAAAGAAGCCATATTAAAATCATCATGGTTCCATTACACTACCAGCAACTGCTTTATTTAGAATATAGAAAATGAGTTTACAATTCTGGAAGCATGAGTTTAATGAATAAGTCACTTAAGCTTAAAGAAACTGTTGTATGTAAAGTGTTTTGTAAACCTTAAAATGTTATTTAAATGTCAGTTGTTATAAATAAATAGAAATGTGTAAACATTACAACTTGCTTATCACAAGTTAAAATCCTTTCAGAATCACTATTGGCAGTTTGGAGGCTGAAAATTCAAGACAACATAGACTGCAATTACTGATTCCCCTTCAGGTATTTCTAGCATTGCCGGAAGATTTTTACTCTTTGCCTTCCAACCTAATAAGTCTGGGGAAAAAGGAAAATAAGGATTTTAGTGGGTGAACTACATATAGATGTAGGTATATGAATACATCTATACATAATATTTGCATGTAATATACATAATATATCATTCTCTCTCTCTCTCTCTCTCTCTCTCTCTCTCTCTCTCTCTCTCTTCCTCTCTCTCTCTTTCTTTCTCTCTCTGTATGTGTGTAGATATAGACATTATATTTTATTATCTACCTCACAGGGTTGTCTTGAAGAAAAGGGTATATGAACATAAGTTATCATCATCGTCATTTATAAAAAAGAAACTATAGAGAGATAAGGGTAGATGAAAGGACCAAAGGAGAAGACCTGGGCTAGACTAATAAATCTATAAAGACTATTGAGAATGTTGTAACTACTGCCACTCATGTGAGAATGAAATTATGTAAGGGTACCTAGAAATGATTTATTTTTGTATTTTACAAAAATAAAGTTTTATTAATATTCTTTTTTAAAAAGTTGCTGTCACTTGCCATTGACTAACTCTCATCTCAAATCCTTCTTTGTAACAAAGTAATGTGGTTTAAATAAAACAAATTAACATGTTAGTTGTCAGGCCATGTATTCCTCATTTCACACCTATACTCTAACACCTTTCTGCTCAGATGGAAGCAGCTGGCTTCACCATCAGTTCTCTCAAGTTATCATCAGTAAAGTGTTTTACAAACTTCAAAGTACTATGTAAACACTACCACCACCACCATCACTACTACTACTACTACTACTACTACTACTACTACTACTACTACTACCACCACTACTACTACTACCACTACTACTACTACTACTACTACTACTACTACTACTACTACTGCCACTATTGCTACTACTGCTACTACTACTACTACTACTGATACCACTGCTACTTCTACCCCACTATCCAACTGTATATATACATCATCAAGCATTTATTAAGAATGTACTGGGAACTCTGCAAGGTCTTAGGAACACTAAGACAAAAAGAAAAACAAAAAAATGTACCTCTTCACAAGAAACTTAAATGTATAAGGGAAAAGAGAAATTTATAAAGAGAAATATGTATACACAATTAAGTAAGGGAAAAGGTAACTTAAGTTGAATAAAAAGGAATTGTGAAGGTACTAGTAGTTGGAGAATTTAGGATTGGACTCATGCAGAAGAAGGTCATTTGGGTGAATTTTGGAAAGAACAAGGGAGTCAAAGAGGGAAAGATGAGAGAAAAGGTTACATTCCAGACATGGGGGAATAGCTTCTCTAAAAGCATGGAGAGGAGAAACGAAATATCATATGTGACAATGTAGGCTAAATGGACTGAAATGTTGAATTCATGAAGGATAGTAATGAAGTATGTGAAGCAGAGAAATGTAAGCTGGCACAAAATTATGAAAAGTTTTAAATGAATAATATTTCAGTATTTAAAGGATCTGTAATTTTGTTGGGTGGGGGCAATGCCTCCATTGATAGAGCTTCCAATGAACCCTTCTATATCATAGTAAGAAGTATACAAGAGTTTTTGTGATTGAATAAATCATTACCCTGCAGCCTGCTTATGTCTCTCTGTGAAATTACAGTGGTTAACAGACATGAAATTCTTCTCTAGGAACATGTTTAAAAACTGTCCAAGTTGGCAGGATATGCCAAATGCACAGCTCCATTGGCGTAGTCTTTGAGGACTCAAGATACCTCTATGCTAACAAAAGACCAAGATTTTAGTTATAGATAGGATGATAAAATGTATGTGAAAATATGCATTCATACATATCCCATGCTTACTGAGGTAAATCTCTTCCATCCTGAGATTTATAAGGTCATCTGTTTTTTGGGGGGGGGTCCCCTGCGGGCAATCTACCAGTCTGAAGGTAACATTAAAGCATTAATGGCATGCCTCCCACTTCTCAGCAGAGAGGTTGTGGACTACTAGTTTGGAATAAGTCATTTGTTGTTAGACATGGGCAATGTGGTTGATTTCTTTTGATTACATGCACTTCTTTGCTACAAGGGAGGATGATTCTGGGTGGGTATTGGGAACCACTAAGAAATATCTCAAAATAACATTGAACAACACATTTTTAAGCAAAAAAAGCATTAACTTCTAGTTCTTCCTATATAATTTTATGGTCACAAGATTGGCAGTAGGTGAGGCATTCTCCAATTACTCTATAGACCCATTAGTCTAACTCAGTCCTTCTTTATGAGCTCTCTTTAACAACACCTGTTATGAAATATATTAAAACTAATTCATTCATATATCACTTTTTGTAACAACCATGTGAGGTACCTAGCGAATATATTATTATCCCCATTTTATAGATCAAGAAACTGAGGATCTAAGAAGGTATGTGATTTGCCCCATGTTCAAAGAGAAATTTTCTGAAGCAGGATTCAAACACCAGCACTCTACAAAAATATTTGACACCTATACTCAAAGATTGTCAAATTATTTTATATATGTGATTTACAAATACACATATAGACATATATAGTATCTCATTAATCACAATAGAGTGTAAGATTCTTGAGATAAATGCCTTTTTTCCTTTATATCCTCAGCACCCAACTCTATTTCTTGAATATCATATGTGATTAAGAAATGATTTGAAAAGAGTCCTTAGACTACATCTCTGGGTTATGTATTACAGGTTTATTATGCCCATTTAGCAGGTAAAGAAGGTGAGACCCAGATAAGTTAAATGCTTTGCCTACAGTCCCACTGCTATTGTCAGAGGGAGGATTGAAATCTGGGTCTTTGCTGACTCCAAGTCCAGGATTCTATCCACTGAACCATGCTACATCTCATGATAATTACACGTTGTCAGAATCTCTCAGGGAGCCTCCTAAAATTTGCTGAGCACTAGGACTTTCCCTATTTGGAAGTAGGTAACTGTTTTTTCTTCAAATTCATTGCCCCTCTTTTGAGCATTGCTTTTCTCCCCTTAATACCCATCTATATCCGTAATCCTAACACTCTCATGCTGTCCAGGCTCTCTTTATTGCCCCCCTTGCTTCCATCTACAATAAGCCCCCATAGGCTTGCTCTGATTTAGCTATATCTCCATGTTCCGGATCTTTCCCAATAAACTCTTCCCCTTCAAAACTTCTTAATTCAGAGTGTTATTACCATGAATTTCATTGTTTTAAAACCATGGATGACTAGTTGTTTGATAAAAAGGATTTATGTAAATGATTTAATAAGTTATACTTCTCATAAAGCGTGTGCATTTCAATTGGGGCCTTTTGAAATATCAGTTGTGGACATTTCGGGGACCGTGAGAAGTGAGAGACATATTTGTCAACAGGTCAGATTGTCTTCAAATCATACAACTGAGGCCGTATCTTGAATCCGAAAGTCAAATGGAACCAGTAAATGAAGACAATACTTGCAAATACCTTAGTCTTCTCCAAGCAACACATATGAAACATAAGGCTATCTGTGTGTGGGGGAGGTGAAAAGGAAGCGAGAAAGGTAAGCCTTTATATCTTAAGAGATTGGTGAGTATCATGAAATCAAAGGTCAATGGGGCAGTACATAGTTAGACTAGTTAACACTTATTTGTCCTTTGTTTCAAAGAGGAACATTGACATCATGGGGTAATGTTGTGACATACATATAAATTGGATTTAAGTGAGGCAGAGTGGCACAATTAACCTCACTCTCAGAATCATAGAAGTCCAGTGGCATGACAAAAGTCGGCATCACTGGTGATGGCCTAGGATGTAGTGGATGACCTGGGTGTCTTCGACGTTTAACCAAGCTCTAAAGGCTCCACAGGGCCTGCTTCAGCTACCTTCATGGCTTTGGGACCAAATCATTCTCATCTGCCCATTCTGCAGGGTAAATATTCAAATTCTTGGAGTAAACATTACCTTAAGCTCCTGATGGTCTTGAGGCCTGTTGGATATCCTCAAGCTAGTAAAGCATCTCTCTGAAGATGACTTTACTGTGGTGTTGCCAGTCCCTATGTGTGCTATATCTTCTTGGAGCCACAGGTGAGAGTTAGGTAAAGGAGGACATTAAAGGTGACTGAGCAACCCTGAAAAGATCCCTGTAAGCCCTCACACAAGAGATGAGTCCTCTCTAAACACCCCATGTACCCTAACATTTACATATCAGTTAAATGTATATTTTTCGCACAGCAAAAACGGTCAAGAAATATGTCATCTCTAAGTTGTCCAAACAAAAACACATGCAATATTAGCAAAACACAAGACTTATTATACCCTAAACAGTGACAGAAATTTTGTTATTCAAAAAGGAGGAAGAGGCTTGAAAGTTGCTTTCAAAGTATCATAATTTTGAAAGGTTAAAAATTCACAACTATTCCTCACTAGATTTCTCTAATTTAACTCTAAGTGTTTTATGCCCGAATGGAAGGTATGAGACTGTTAAGATCCAAGGGTAGAATCAATAAGTGTACCTTGAGAGAACCTCACATACACTCAGCCAAAATGTGTCAACAAAGAAACTTCAAAGAGATGACTAAGTCACGTGATTTTATTAATGGAAATGGAAGAGTTTATGATAGTGAATCTAGATCAGATCATTAGACAACAGAAAGTACAAAAATATTTTCTTTAAGATGCCCAGGCATTGATGGGAGCTGGTTAAATAATGCAATATAACTTATCACTGCAGGTTGCAAAAATTTATCCTGTCCTAGACAATTTAAAAGACATGATTGGGTGACTAGAATTACATAATACAAGTATACTTTCCTTTGTAAACTAACAGATGACAAACCTCCATACCACGAATATAATTCTCCAAAGATCCTGGATAACACAATTAAAACTGCACTGAAAGAACTTTTTGACAAACATCACTACTGCCCACAACTACCTATAAACATCACTGATTATAAAAATTTAAGAACATCTTTTCTCAGATACTAGTCTAATAAATACTCATAATCTCCATGCTACATGGATTGAGTAACTTTTACAATAGGAAGAAATTAAAGCCACGAAGGAATAGGATCAGCTACATAACATTCCCATTGTCTTTCTGCTACTGGAGTTATTACAAAGTTGATTTCAGTGAGTCTACAGATGAGCTCACATTCCAGTACTCCTACTCCATTACAGAAATTGATCACTTTACACATATTTGCAAAAATCCACAGGAAATGTACTATAAAAGAATAATAGCAGGATAGTAACTTATTCTTGGACTATGTCAATCTGAATTCTATCAAGAAATGTGAGAACTAGATCATACTAACAACTGTTATTCTTATTGCTACTACAGGGAGATCTTTGCCAGGGAAGTGCTGCGATCCTGGCAAATCCTGGAGCAGAAATGACTGTGGTGCTCTTGATTTCTCCCATCATATTCCTATATTCCAGCCCTTTCCCTCAGCAGCTATTACTGAATTCTTTAGAGGACGAATCGCACCTAACCTATTCCCTATTCTCCTCAGTTCTGAATAATCCCATAGACAGGGTGAGCTGAGAGGGCACAGCCAGAGTGGAGCTGAAGGGCTGCTTGCTCTCTGGAAGGTGATTGAAGTGGCATTCCAGCTATGACTAATTCATTTAGTATTCAAAATTTAGTGAGGAACCCTTTGTCACACCATCCATCCCAAATAAAAGGGAATAAAAATAAAATAAAAAACCTGTTTGGTGCCCGAGGCATGTTTCAGTTTGTTGTTCAGGTCAGTTCATTTCAGTGCTTAATTCGTGGCACTTCATTTAATGGAGTTGTTTAACATCAACATTTTTTTAACTAATTATGAAAAACCTGAATAAATCTGGTTTCCTGGGGTTAGTTGCTGACATTTCAGAACAATGAAATCCCTCTTGCAAGTTCAAAATATTTTTGGTGCTTAGAAGGCAATTAAATAAAATTAAATATGGTTTAAGGAAGAATGCCTGTATAGCTTATTAATTATTTAGATTTCTATGGCCACTCCTAAATTTCCAAGATGTATAGTGGGAAAAAATGTGATTAGCATGATGGGAAGGAGCTGATTATTTCCAATTAGAGCTGCAAAGTGCATTGGAGGTCATTGCATTTAACTCCCTCATTGTGCAGATGAGGGAAAGGAGGTCAAAAGGAGGGGAATGATTCATGCAATTTCAAATATCTAATTAGTACTAGAGCCAGGACTAGAACTTAGGTTCCTTGATTCCCAGGCCAGGGTTCTTTCCATTACAAAATGTAATTGTTATATAACTAAAGAAGAAAAAGATATGTTAATATATTATATTAAATGCATATATTAAATGTAACCAAAACTCGTAACTCAAATACTTCAGCTACTTGCTCCAAACCATTGTTCCCTAAATCTATTCAAAGAAGCCAGAAAAAAAGAGGCCAATAAGAATCTATAGGCTTAAGGTGATGATTTTCTACATAACCAATAGGCCAGAATTCCCTCTACTGTAACACTGTTGAATAGATGTGAAAAACTGTGAACTGTAAGCAAAAAAAGGTTTTCTAAAGGTAGGAAATGCAGAAATGAAAAAGAAATGGAAGATAATTAAAACATGAAAAGGGAATTGTCCCAGTATCAATTAAAGCATTGAAAAAATGAACTATCCCATTACTTTCTGGATTCGATCTCTCCAATACATCAGATATTTATTGAGTACTAACTAGATACAATGCTCTATTCTAGCTGCTGAGTCAGAAACAAAGAAGAGTTAATCCCTCCTCTCCAGGACCTTACAATCTAGTAAGGAAAAATATACATGCATATATCCACACATATGTATATACACCTATATATATATATATATGCATATATACATACATGCATGTACTTATATATGATAAGGGAAAAAAAGGGAGCAAAAAATAAAATTGATAGAACCGTGAATTGTTCCAAATATCTTGGAAAGTCATTTAAAATTATGCTAAAAAGAGATGTTTCTCTCTCCCTCTCTCTCTCTCAAATCAAATTAATGAACGGCTTATATATTTTATTGTTTTTTTCCGTAAAACCAAGTCTTAGTTTTATTAATTAATTCAATGAGTTTTTTTACACTCAGTTTTACTAATCTTACCTTAACTTTTTAGGATTTCCAATGTAATGTTAATTTGGGGATAGCAGTACCAGATCTTAAGTTATAATCTGAAGCACTAATTAGCAAAATCATCAGGTACTGGCTAAGAAATAGAAAGGTAGATCAACGAAACAGAGTAGAAATACAACTTACAGCAGCAAGTGATTATAGCAACCTTGTATTTCACAAATGTAAAGACAACATTTTGGAATAAAAATTCATCATTTGGTAAAAAAATGTTGGGAAAATGGTAAAGCAGAATGGCAGAAATTGGTAACAGATGAATACCTTAATCTATTTACCAAGATAAGGTCAAAATGGATATATGACCTAGCTATGGAGAGAGATATTACAAGAAAATTTGAAGACTGCAAAACATATTGCTTATTAGACTGTAATGGCAAGCAAAGTGAGACTTTGTTCTGTTTTTTTTTTGGAGTGCTTCTTAGCACTAAGGCAACCAAGTGCCTTTGATTGAGCCTTGCCTTTGTAGGAAGGCCCACACCCTTTTGCTAATTAGGTCACAAGATGTGTGAAACCCTCAAGAGGGGTGAATCCTTCAGGCCCTGACGAAGGATGTATGTGTATATATGTATATATATACACACACACACATATATTATATATATATGTATATATATATACACTCTGAAGTTAGCATTTTGTTTGGGGATCACTCATTGGAAGAGCGTTAGTGTGGAGACTCTGGGTAGCCTTTAAGGAGCCACCCTCCCACCTTGTAAACCCAGATGTTGGCGCTTCCATGGGAACTATGTATATTGTGATTTGGTTAGACAGAAACATTGATCTGTTTATATTGTCTCTGTAATTTCTGTTTTTATTTGCTCTGAATTCAGGGTGCTGGCTTTTCCCCCTGAACTAAGTGAATGATATGTGTATGTTTGATTAAAGCGAGATTGTTAACCCCTTAAAGTTGCTTTCCTTAGAAAAGCAGATCAAAGATTCTGTGCTAGCAGCTCTTGTTACTGGTCTTGTTGGGTCTTACACTTCAGCAACAACTGCTACCAACATTGTTGTTACACGGACTTATGGATAACCTGAATTACATTAAATTAAAGAGGTTTTTTACAAATGAAACAAATGTAGCCAAGATTAGAGGGAAAGCAGAAATTGGGGGAAAATTTTTATAGACAGTTTCTCAGATAAAGATATCATACCTAAAATGTATAAATAACTGTGTCAAATCTTATGAGAATATGAGCCATTCCTCAGTTGATAAATGGTTAAAAGATAGGAACAGACAGTTTTCCAATGAATGAATCAAAATAATTTATAGCTATATGAAAACATGCTCTAGATCATTACTGAATAGAGAAATGCAAATTAAGACAAACTTGAGATATCATTCTACACCTATCAGAATGGCTAAAATGGGGAAAATGACAAATGATGGAGGAGGTGTGGAAAAATTGGGACATTAGTTGTTGGGATTATGAACTGAACCAACCACTTTGGAGAACAATCTGGAATTATGTCCAGAGAGTTAATAAACTGACTTTGATTCAGCAATACCTACTAAGTCTATTTCCAAAGATGATTAGGGAACAAGAAAAGAACTTATATGTTCTAAAATATTTATAGCAGCTCACTTTGTGTTTGAAAAATATTGCAAATTGTTGAGATGACTGTCATTTTGGGAATGGGTGAACAAGTTATGATATATGATTATGATAGAATACTGCTGTGCTATAAGAAATGATGATCTCAATGATCTTAGGAAAAAAACATGGAAAGACTTGCACAAAATAATGAAGAGCAAAATTAGTAGAACCAAGAGAATATTGTATATAGTGACAGCAATATGGTTTTAAGAACAACTTTGAGTGAATAAGTCATTTTGACTACTCAAAATATCCAAATTAACTACAAAGGACATATCCAGGAAGGTGCTATCTGCATCCAGAGAAAGAACTGATAAATAGAAGTATGTATTGAATTATTTTACATGTGCATACATATTTGTGGTTAATATAGTTAATAGGTTAATAGTTAATAATTTAATAGAGAAACCATCTCCAAGTTGGTGAGAAAGGGGGAAAAAAGCAAAAGAATTATCTGACAATTTTATTATATATTTAAAAGGAATAGCAAGTTGTACATAATAGATTTCTAGTTTCATGTGCAAGAGTCTTTTTTCTCATTATACTATTATGGAAATGCTTGTTTTATTCCACAAATCAAAAATAAAATACAAATTTAAAAAGTGATTAAAATGTCTATACTCTTTAATTTAATGTCAAATGTCAAAGATTATATGCCTAATATAAATAAAAAATATAAACCAAAATAGTTATAACTTAACTTTTTTGCAAAGAGCTGCAAATGAAGTAAATATTCATTGACTAGGGAATAGGTAAACAAATTGTGATCTAGGAATATAATGAAATATTAATGTAATTTTAAAAATCATAAAAATGAAAAACTCAAAGAATTATGGGACAATTTCTATTAATCAATACAAAGTGAAGCTAGCAAGAATCAGAAAAAACACAAAGATTATTACAATATTAATAGACAGAATAAGAAAATAGAACTTAATGTTACACAGTTATAATAACCTAAAGGGAAAAAGTTGAGAAAATGAGAGCTATTGGTAGAGAATATATATGTTTATGTAATTGGAGAGGAGAAAAAAATCTGGCCCATAAACCCCAAGATGTATTGTGAGGTTTTAGTGATCAAAATTTATATTCCTTTGGACAGAGCACACACACATAACAGTAAGATTCCTTATGTGGATGGAAGGAGAGGAGGAAGAAGCAGGAGGGAAGGAAGGAAGGAAGGAAAGAAGGGAGGAAGGAAGGAAGGAAGGAAGGAAGGAAGGAGCAACATTGCCCAACTAAGACTAGTCAGTTGGATACCCAGTGGGGCATCTACTACTACTCACAGATTGTTGTTTGTCTTTTGTTCTCGAAGAGGACCGATCACATCAAGAAGGTGATGTTTTGATTTGCGAGTGAATTGGATTTAAGTGAAGCAGGGTTGTACAATGTGGCCAGCCTCACTCTCCACCTGGGTCCAGTCACAAGATATAGATCAGACTGGAGATGGCCCCAGATGCAGTGGGGAACCTTGGACTTTTTAAGCTAAGGTCTCTTCCAGGTCTCAGTTTGTCTGAGAAAATAACCAATCAGTGATTAAGAGTGGTTTAGAAATGAAACAAAAAAAGCCTCTTTTACCTTCCTCCC